>CM046441.1:64729598-65109598 GCA_025506515.1 Flaveria trinervia
TAATATCGATTATGTACAATCACTAACTATGCTAGCCTGGCGACGTCATAGATCTATGGGCCTGACAAGCCTGCTTGGTTGATCCAAATACACTTAGCTAATCGTATATGCTTTTAAATGTTTGAGACTTGTAAAACTTTGTCGGGTTTGATTGTGCATTCTGTTTTATATCCCTAGTTACTTTGCTCTCTACTTATAACATGAATTGCCATCTTTTATATATCTATGTATTGCAAACTATGTAAATCTCACCAACATTATTGTTGACCCTTTATTTTTAACATGTTTCAGGAAATACTCAAGTTTGATTTCTACTCTTCAAAGCTTACACATCTAGAATGGACCTAGATAAATAATAAAATAAAATTACTTGTTACATCTTATGTTAGTTTTAATTTCTTTGAGACTTATGATTGTAATGGTACAATTGGATTTTATGATTAATATATATATTTGAATATTAATAGCGTTATGTGGCTGTAAACGATCTTAACTCTCACTCCTTGACGTTTCCGCCGTCAAGGTTGGGGTGTGACAACTCCTTTGCTCTCTCTCTCTCTCTCTGGTTCCTAAATCACAACCAACATATGCCATCCCCTATTCCCTCTTGGTCTCCATATCAACCACACACTATCATCAAAAGTTTCACATGATCATCACGTTCAAACCAACATACTAGTGACCAAACCTCAATGCTCAAGAACAACAACCATCTCAAGTGAAGAAGCAAGAACCTAAGCATCAATTCTCTCAACTCTACTCTACTTCAAAATCAGGTTTGATTCTCAAAATTCTATGATTAACAAGTTAAGAAAATATATGTATGTGTTTAAACATACATAATCAACCGTTGTGAAATATAAATCATCAAAGATTTGTACAAACATTATGAATTTTGATTTTTAATCCAAAATCAGTAAGAAAGTAGTTCAAAAAAGAAAGATTAATTGCTTTTATGACAACTAAAATTCTAACAAAAACAAAGGATTTAAAGGGTTGAAGATACTTGTTAATTTGATAATTTAGATTGAAAATCTAAATAACTGTGATTGTGGGAATAAATTTGAAATTTATTAGAAACTATTGAAAATAATTAGACTGGAAAATATGGAATAACTTTATGGGATATATTAATTACTATAATTAAATAATGTAAACAAAATAAAAATAACAAACAAAAGATCTCGAAGTGATAAATTTCTCAAAAAATTATATGATGGACCTTATATTTTTATAGGAAGTTTTGAATACATTTCATAATTTAATTTGTAGATTTGACTGAGTTTTATAATTTAGAACATTCTGTAATTAGAATATAAGAAGAAATATCAAAAAGGTGATTTAAATTATGAAAAGTTTTAAAAAATTATAATACTCTAAATAGAACTGTATATTTAAATTTCGCAATTTTTAAAGATGTTTATCTATTTATGCTAATTTATTTAAAACTAGTAAAAATCATAGTAAATTTTCTTTTATGAGTTAATAACCTTAAATTTTTTAGGATAATATAGATTTTATAATATTGATTGTGGTAAAGTTTAATAAAATTAGAAAATTCGTAGATATTTCTACTGTTTTATTTGCCTTTTGTAACAATTTTAGAAATTTATCTGTAAATACTTATTAGTTGAAAATTTTGCATTATAATCCAAATGTTTGGATGTTATTGCTATTAAAATTTTGTAATATATGGGTAGTTATAACTATTATTTTAAATTTATTACTTGATAAGTGCTGAAATTTTTAAAGAAATAAGATTTATTTCTAACCTATAATTATTTTATAGGATTTTTGATGGAATAAAGTAACACTCGTAGCCTCATTTTTATATTATGATTGGGGGGGATAGCATAATATTTAATGATTGATGCTATTGTATGTGAGACTTTTTTAGATATATACTATCATTATACTACAACAATTAGTTCGGAGGTGGAAGCCTATGGTAATATAGGTAGCTCTATCTAGAAAAATATTTTTCTTGCACCAACAAGATATGTGTTGTTATGCTATATTATTTGATTCAGTGTTTTGTATTTGTGATAGTTATAAATCACGTGGCAAATAAGTAGGTTTAATTATAATCTTATTTATGTTGCATCAATGTATTTTATTCAGGAACTAGACCTATGTTCTCACTAACATTATATTGACTATTTTGAGTATGATTTTTCAGGTAAGCAAAATGACTACGATGTATGTTTTCATTTGATGTTTATATTTATGATTTTTTTGGGGGATAGCATAATAGTTTATATTCATGCTATTATAAGTGAGACTTTTTTAGATATATATATTATCATTGTACTACAACCATTAATTCGGTTGTGGAATATATGGTAATATAGGTGGCTCTACTTAGGAAAATATTTCTTGCACCAACAACATGTGTGTTGTGTTGCCATATTATTTTAGTGTGTGATTTGTATTTGTGATAGTTATAAATCATCTGGCTTATAAGTAGGTTTGATTGTAATCTTATTTATGTTGCATCAATGTATTTTGTTTAGTAACTAACCTATGTTCTCACCAATATTATGTTGACTGTTTTGAGTATGATTTTTTAGGTAAGCAAAATGATAACAATGTAATGTTTCATTTGATGTTTACAATGGATGGGGTGAAGTGATAGAAAGAACTTGTGTCAAATTAACCATGAATATGTATGACCTCAGCTTGACAACGGATGCATAATTCCACTATTACCGAAGAATGTAGCGTTTAATAGACACTTTTGTTCTAGGGTTATGTTAAAATTATGTAAAAGTATTATGTGGACTAATTTTGTATAAACTTAAATGTAACCCATGCTTATACCTATCTATGATAATATATGAAGTGTTATGTTATATTACTTGTTATAATTGATCTGTCTATGAACATTGTGTTTTGAGCCAAAGAGTCACACCCAAGCATTTCACGCTTCCACCGGGATGTGGCAAAGGACTTAAAACTATCTTCATTGGGGAAAAATAAATTGTTGCTTCCTCCATCCATCAACATATCAATAAATCAAACTTCCACCACAACCACCGTCACCACCACTACTAGTGTGTGTGTGTATGTGTGTGTGTGTGATTTCTTAGCAATCTAACATCCAACTTTAAATGGGGAGGGGAGAGGAGATGTTGTAGACGATCAAGATTAAAATCAATCGACTAGCATGTCACCTTCTCAAAAACAAAGACCAAAATTACTGAAAGAAGCTTATGAAATCTCCGTCCACTATGGATGCCCGTATCGCCCTCCTCTTCTCCGCATAAAGAAAGCTCTTCGAGGTTTCCACTGATGTCTTGTACGTCTATCTCTATGTTAATTTCAGGATCGGTTAAGCATGCCCTTCTTAAAATTTCAGTAAATTAAAATGAAGTGGTATGCTATACTACAATCAATGTTTTCAGAACCAGATCGAACGTCGAACCAGACGCTTTACTGGTTTGGTAGTCGGACCAGATTTAAGAACCGGATGATACCATAATTATATATATAGTTATACACTACAATAAAATTGATCTATTGCGACTAAAGTTTTAGAGATGAAATGATTTCGTCTCTAAAGCTTCATCTATTGCGACTAAATGTAATCGCAACATTTTTTTTCAGATTTTTTGTTATTTAGAATTCCATAGAGACTAAGTTTGGTCGCGAAATGTGTTGGCAAGTAGAGGGAATAATGGCGCTTTTGACAAAGTTATAGCGATGATTTTTAGTCTCCACAGTTTAAAATTAAATTTGTTTTCTCTTTTTAAAAAGCAACTATTCAAATATATGAAAATAAAAATAATAAAAAAAATTAAGAAAAACCTATAGGGACGAATTTTAGTCTCCATAGCTTAAAAACATTATTTTCCCTCTCACAATCTCATCCCGAGAAAAACCCAAATCTCATTCTTTCACAAATCCTCCATAACTCCCTCACCTTCCATCTCTACAACGGCGACTCTTTCTAACGCCTTGTCCCTACAACTGGTGACTCTTTGTCATGCGACGCGAATTGCAACCCCTGTGACGCGAATCTGCATCCCCTGTACGACTCGCTATCCCCTGTGACACGAATCTGCAGCCCATCGAAGGTGGAGGCTGTGATTTAGGGTTCGAATGAGACTCAAGCGACGGTTCTCCATTATCACAATCGCTAACCATCAATCTTTCCTTCATCAGCTTGAAGTCAATTTCCTTTTCAAACTTCTCTACTCGAATGCAGGTTGGAAACTTCTGTTGGTGTGTTTTGAAAATAAAGACCTCCGTGGTTAGTATGATGTATATATTTTCATTAGTGACACTATGTATACACATGTATGTGTTTCAGCAGTTTATGTTCGTCATCTTGGTTTTTCCAACTTTAATTATAAAAATATTTTGCGGGTATACTTACTGATTAGAAGTGGTTGCGTTATCTTGGTTTTTCAGCAGTTTATGTTCGTCATCTTGCTTTTTCCAGCAGTTTATGGTTATCGTTACTTTATAGTACCATCAGTTTTAGATGATGGTTCTGTACCAACTACAATTACACACTTAATCTGAGAGGTTTAATTTCTAATTCACAAACTATTTCTTAAGTTATTGTTACTTATTTGTTGACAGGTTGAGATAGTGTGTGGAAGTGATTGCAATAGGTTGGTTATAGATTGAAATTATTCATGCAGCATATCATGCATGGGTATGTCTATGTTTATGCATGCTACATTGTTTGATTGATGCATGTGCGGTTTCGAGTTAATGGTCTGTTACCTAGTGCATGGTAGACAGCTTGATTGCTTCAATTGGCATGACTGAAGGTGACACACCCAACTTAATTTCTCTATGTTCTTGATATTGCTTTAACCATAATATGATATGTATTTGTTCATATGATGATTTTTTTGGTTGATATAATAACTCTGGCATTGAATCTATCTCGGTATAGTTAATTGGATTTATTATTTTCTTGATGTTTTGAATCACTAATTATATTGAATTCATTTCTTTGCATATCAACTTTAAGCAATAGTAGATGTTCATTACACCTATATTTTTTAGATGAATGGGAATAAGATTAAAATGTTCATTTAAGCTATCTTTGATGACTTGAAGCTTTTTCTACACTTAATCCTCCAGGTATGTTTATGTCTTTCAACATCATAAAAGTTTATAGGTGATGCATAGTCCATTGTTTAAATTCTGTATATATATCTTTTGATTTGTTCTCCTTCAATTGTTATGATTGTGTTTGTTATTTGTTTTGGTTGTCTTTGTGTTTGTTATTGTTTTGGTTGAAGACATGGCAGATGTTGCTAGTTCACACGTTAAAGATGGGGGAATGACCCACCTCATGTTCATCTTATAGGATCCCTACATGTTATGAGTTATGTAAGTTAATTAGTTGTTTTAGTTAAATGTATGCTTTAATCTTAAACACCTTTTAAAAAATTTACCAGTTGAGTAAGTTAATTACTTGGATAAGTAGATAAATTATTAAACTTTTAGTAGGTTTGGGTTGTTTTGACCTGCTTAAACTAGAAGTTAAATGTATTGAGTTTATTAAAGTCGGTTTGGATCATTTTGACCCGTTTGAACTTTTTGTTGAATGTTTAAGTATATTAAAGTGGGTTTGGGTCGTTTTGACCGGTTTAAACTAAAAATTGGATGTATTAAGTTATTAAAATGGGTTTGGGTTGTTTTGATCAGTTTAAACTAAAAGTTGGACGTATTAAGTTTATTAAAGTTTATTGTTAACCAAAACACAGCTTCAAGACTCGTCTCGTCAACCTAAGAAAGAAGATGATCAAGATGATGATCAATATGATTAGTTTGTTTGTTTTTATTCGGATAATTGTATTTGAATGATATTGTGATATTTAGTTTATGCGTTTAATTATATTAAATTGAATGGAGTTTGTTTGACAAGTTATGGCTTTTGTACTTCCAAATTTTATATATTTATTTATTTTTATAATCTGGAATATTACTTTTAAAAATAAAATAAGATCTATTGAGACTAAACTTCGTCGCTATAGCTGGGACCTATAGCGACCATATTTAGTCGCAATAGATAATATTTTTCGTTATTTAAAGATTATTTTTATTAGGATAGTATATTTAATGACAACACTATTACCACGACAATTCGTCGCTAAAGCCCCAACTATTGCGATGAAACTTATAGCGACGAAAATATTGGTCTAATACCACGGAGAAATGGCGACGACACAATGGAGACTGAATTTTGTCACAATAGGTTTTTGAGACTATATTTCGTCGCTAAAAGTGAAAAAAAATAGTCGCTAAAAGACTAATTTGTTGTAGTGATATATAATTAAATATAAGTAATTTATATATGATTTATAAATTTATTTTATAGTTAAATATAAAACTTAACTATATTTGAATATCCAATACATTAATTTATGATTCGCCACCCTGTTATTACCAATTAAAATTAAAAAAAAATTCAAAATCCGGTTCGAACGGGTCCGGTTTCCGGTCCAACCACTGATTCATGATGAATTGGCTGGTTCGACCGGCCCAAAACGATTTGATGCGAACCGAACCGGCCACCTAGCCGATCCCGGTCGGACCGGTTGGATCGGCCTATCCAATTCGGTCCCATCAACATTGACTACAACCCTTATTTTCTAGTAACGGTACTTTAGTATTTTGTAACTTTGTTGCAAATATTATGCTAAATTTGGATTGTTATAAATGTAGTTTTTTTTCAACGGTATTTGAAACTACCCTTAATACTCGAGTGACTATTACTAAACGAGATCTGAACCTTTCATATGGATTAGTTAATATAGCTGACAATTAGTAAATTTATAGTTTTGAAAATCATACCAAAATTGAAATGGGTAAGTTGGATATTATTTTGTTTTTAAACGTGATCAACATGATTATCACGGTGTATGCACCATCACATCATTTGTTAAATTCAGATAATACAGATAAAATAGCTATTTCTAGCAATATATGATACTGTCCTTTGTTAGTGAATTGTGGAATATTTTTCTAAAAATGGATACAAAGCGGATGCATGGAACTGATTATATATTCGAGTGAGGTAGACAGGAGTATTTAGTTAACATACTTTTGTTTTTCTACTTTTTATGTATATATTATTTATTTTTTAACCGTGGTTGTATGGTTCTCATAACCGTTTTAGGGTTTATGATGTTAAAGAATAAATGGGATAAGGGTCCCACGAGGAAAGTAACCAATGAAAGAACGAAAACACATGCCTTAGGTCGAGTCACACTTGGTCTCCTCATTCTTGTGTCGCAGCGTGTGTTGCTTTTCGTATTTTGTTGGAAAAGAGAATATTTATTAGTGTTTCAGCATCTTCAAGTACTACAACAATGTAACTCACAATCTCACATAATACTATAATAGGTTTGTTGTTAAAAAAATAATATAAATAAGATAATACTTAATGTATTGAATTAAATAATCAATTGTGCATTAGGTAATGTATAGTTAGAAAAATTTATTAAATAAGAGTAAACTATGAAACTATACATATAGAACATTTGTATTATATTCTTAAAAAATTGTATTAGACATTTTAAGGTTTGAACAAAATGACAACTATGTCATCTTTAAGTGATTTATATATTAATATAATTAATATACATACACACCCAGAGGATTCATTCTATTAAAAAATTAGATTATAATTTAAAACAAGAAAATCATATTAAGATTTGATTCTTATGATTAATGGACATGGAAGGAAGTTATGGCTTGTGTAAACTTAGTATCAAGTCCTACTCCAAAACCACAACAACCAAAAAAACTTTAGCATATTTATATATTCCAAGGATAATTAGAGAGTAGTGCTCTCTAAACATCACATTTATCTTTTTAAAGTTCTAATACACTAATTAGTACCCGGTGTAACCATAGGTGTGTGCCCTCTCTAGAAGCACATAAATCTTGTGAGTTAAACACGTTATCTAAATGGAGGCGTGAGGTCTATTTTGATGGAATCGTGGTAAACATGAATCCTAAGCCTTATTGACATCATTAGTTTGTTCATTCTTGTTGCCAAGGAAACTATAAGAAGAGGTCGTTGAAGTTATAGAAGAAAGTTGAACACACTACTTATTATAAACCTTGGTTTGAATCTAATTACATGTATGTAATGTTTATGTCATAATTCATGTTTGTGGTGTGGATCTCAATTGATTTACGATAGCCAAAGAATTAAGAATGAAGCATGAAATATTCTTTGAATTCTAATCATGACTCACTGATGAAGTATTGTGGTCCAAATGTACGTAAGCAAGTTACTCAAATAAAACTAATTGATCCATTACTTTCACTACTTCTAACTAATTAAACAACATAAATGACATGCAAGAACCACTATTAATGGTGGTGGGATCGTGGGCACATATAAATTTGTATTCATTTTGAGTTAAGACACTACTAC
This sequence comes from Flaveria trinervia, assembly GCA_025506515.1. Classification (NCBI taxonomy): domain Eukaryota; kingdom Viridiplantae; phylum Streptophyta; class Magnoliopsida; order Asterales; family Asteraceae; genus Flaveria; species Flaveria trinervia. The sequence continues at coordinate 64,738,012 of CM046441.1, forward strand.
TTATTTTCCCATGTTAATAAAGAGAGTATCGTTATTTATTGTTATTTATTTATTTTTCTTTAAAGTAAACTACTTTTAAAAGGTCCAATGTCTTTGCCTAACAACTCTTGTATCAAAGCCAGGAGACAACAAACTTAACGTACCCAGATGGGGAGAGCTCGTAGGTAGAAGTATTAACTAGAGATATTCATTCATTATAGCAACTTATTGATTTAACTATCACCCTAAATAAGACCATGGCTCAGCTCTAAAGGCATGGAGGGGAGCATCTCTATTAGGGAAGGTTTTAAGCTTCAGAACATCGAACAACATGAAAACACTAGTATCTTATAAAGAGGACATGTTAATCACTTTGAGATACATGGACGTTCTGCAAATGTTCAATTTCTTTTTCTTTACCAGCCGAAACATATCGCAAGTACCAAACTCATTATATGAAAGAATTGGCTGGATAAACATCAGAGGAGTTTTCGTTAAGCTGCGTGATGGGGAGATTTCCAATAAAATATCAGAGAGGTTCGAGAAGGAATCCTCCATCCTAACCCTCTTCGATGGACGACAATTTGGCTTACGAAATAGTAGGGATCTTAATCATGTCGGGCCTCATAACTAGGTCAGAAATACTGAGTAAACGTAACTATAAAACCAATATAGTTTGAATACATGAAAAGGAAGGTGATTGTGTTCCAAACTTCTTCCTAAGTAAAAGGAAACAGTATGATCAGAATCATAACAAATTCTCTTTCGAGAGAGAGTGGATTGGCCGAGGAACCAACGAACTGAATCCATATCTTGTCAAGATTAACTCAACACAAGGTGACCGAGGAAACTCGTTGGTGAAGAATGTGAAAGACATGCATGGGGTAGAAGTTCTTGATAAAACAAAAGGAAATAAATATCCCAATTACAATTAGGTTCATAAGCAAAAAAGGCACTAAGTAGGTGGTGCGCATGCATGGGGGATAGTGTACGTAACAGATGCATGGTTGACTTCAATACCCATAATTTGGGAGATGATTTAAAACCCCATTTATCTTCCCGAATCGGCTTAAATCAATGGAAAGGATATCAATAACAATAATAACAATAATAAAAATAACAATAATAACAATAACAATAATAAGAATAAAACATAATAATAAAAACAATAATAGTAATAATAATAATAATAATAACAATAATAATAATATAGTAATAATAATAGTATAATAGTAATAATACTAATAATAATATAATAAAAATAATAATAATAATAATAACAATAATAATAATAATAATAATAATAATAACAACATTAATAATAATAATAATAATAACAATAATAATAACAATAATAATAATAATAATAATAATAACAATAATAATAATATAATAATAATAACAATAATAATAAAAATAATACTAACAATAATACTAACAATAGTAATAACAATAGTAATAATAATAATAAAAACAATAATAATAAAAATAATACTAACAATAATACTAACAATAATACTAACAATAATACTAACAATAGTAATAACAATAGTAATAATAATAGTAATAATAGTAATGATAATAATGATAATAATGATAATAATGATAATAATAATAATAATGATAATGATAATGATAATAATAATAATAATAATAATAATAATAATAATAATAATGATAATAATAATGATATAATAATAATAATAATGATAATAATAATAATAGTAATAATAGTAATAATAATAGTAATAATAGTAATAATAGTAAGAATAGTAATAATAATAGTAATAATAATAGTAATAGTAATAATAGTATAATAGTAATAATAGTAATAATAATAATAATAATAATAGTAATAATAATAATAATAATAATAATATAGTAATAATAATAGTAATAATAATAATAGAAGTAAAAACACCCGGAAATTTTAAAAGATGTAAAAAGGAAAATAAAAGAAGGAAAAACAATAAAAACCCAAGTTGAGGGGCTAATATTATGCAAGGGTCAAAATTAATATTATGTTGTTCAAAAGGTGGCATGTCCACCCACTTTGTACACTAACTCTGTTGACTTTATAGAGAGAGAAAGACCAAAGAGTTTCGGTTCTAGAGAGAAGTTCTAGAAGAAGATTGAAATCAAGGTATGTTTTTGATGTTTTGAAGTATTTTTAGTTGGTTCGGGCCTCGGTTCTATGCGTATGTGTTTGTTTGTTTTCGTGTATGTGTATGTGTGTGTTCCTGGTGGGTTTCTAGGTGGTTGAACTCAGATTTGCATTCGGTTGTGAATAGGTCTACACGAAAGTTACATAAGTTGAGTTGTGGAACCCCCTTTTTTACATGATTTAACTAATTTTTCGGGCTGAAAATGCATGTGTGAACGTTTTTTTATTTAAATAGGTGTTCACACCCATACGTATGCATGTATGTGTTTGTAGGTGGGGTTTGATTTGGGTGTTTACATTGTTATAATCATGTTGGGTGTGTGTTTCTGCGGCTTAAAATGTTAGTGTTAGGCTTGGAATATGATGGATGTTGGATTGAGGACTGAATTACGTTGTTTGGTGTAAATTAGTTGCCCATGTGCCTAAATAGTGGCCCATGTGCCCAAATAGTGGCCCATGTGCCTAATGGTTAAATTTGCCTAAGTGTTACCCAGACGCCTGAAAACTCATGCGCTCTAATAGTTCCCATGCGCCTAGGATCATGCCTAGATTGGTTAAGTGTTAGGTCATGCGTCCAACTGCCCATGCGCCCAGGTATCCATGCGCCAAGGCCATGTGCCTGCATAGTGCCCGAATGCCTAGGATATGCCCAAATGCCAAGTGTGGGTCATGCGCCCAAATAGTACCCATGCACCAAGAAGTTTCTCATGCGCCTGAAAGGTCGTATGCCTATATAGTACTCATGCACCTAAAGATATAGAGAATTTTTTGAAATTTTTGGGACAAATGGAGTTTTAGGTTTCGACTTGGATTGTTCCCGAGGTGATGTATGTTAAGGTGGTTATATGGTGATGTATGATGTCGTATGTGATGTTTATGTTGGTGCATGCATGTGTAAGGATTCATATAAGGCTGATGCAACCAAAACATCCAAAGTCTATCCTCCATGCATGCACAAAAGTACTAAAGTGGAATGCTACGGAAGTTTCACAATCTGCCTAGAAAATATTCTAAGTGTGAAATCTTCCGAAGCCAAGACCAATATCTTCTGAACCAAACATGAAGTCTTCCAAGCTTCAAAGACAAAGTCTTTCGAAGCCACACTTGAAGACAGATTTCCTCTGAAGACTTTTAAGTACATACATTATTTGATGTACCTTTTACTATAAAGCTAGACCACCTTTCCGTTGCAACTCTGTTTGACTCACCGACTTTCACAAGTTGGTGAAAGGTCCATGATTTTAGTAAACTATACATTGAGGTCTTGAGTCTACTACTTTCTACTTTATGTACTTTTATCCTTTTGTAATATATTAGGATGTGAGATATGGCATGTCATAGTCACTAGTCAAAAGGCAAATTGCCTTTTGACTCTATATTGATTTTATTGTTGTCTAAATCATGTATCCAGCTGGCCTTCAAAGTATGGCCAGCTGTAGAATGTAGTATAAAGTATCTCAGGTCCCTCATAATCTTTAATCCTTTATGCTTTGTAAACACTTGTAAGGAACTTGAGAGCAATATACAATATTCTTGAAAACCAAACACTTGTGTTATTGTTCTTATTCTATCTCTTTGTTACATGTGTTACTTAGTATCAAGGTGTGACTGGTTGGCAGTTCCCCATTTGATCTATTAAGTGTTCTAACTCAACTTTCCTCATTGTGTGTTGTATTGTAAGTGACCAACCCTTAAACGGTCCTGTAGCATGGTTATGGATGTCTCATTATGTTTCTTATTATATTATTTTCCGTCGCTTTGTGTGATATGTTATTATTAGTGAGCGTGAAGTATTATGTAATGAAAGCGGAAATTAATAATAATTGAAAAGGTGGAACGTAAAGAAAGAATGAATGCATGCATAATGATAATGAAAGTCTGCAAGACAAATGGAAGGAGGTGCACGACTCTAAAATGTTGTTAGCTCAACTGCGTGTGGTTTAGCTAACCTGTAAGGATACACACAGGGGTCTAGTCTTTGTGACTGGCCAAAAGTATGAGATCTTTGTCGTTTGCCCCGGTAATGGTGCCAGCTATATGCACAATGTTAGGGGTCTATTTATAGACTTCGGTCTAGTACCCGCTTCATGCCTATGTTTGGGGTATAGCTTATGGCATTGGTCCGGAATGTAGGGTGAATTATAATGATGAACGAACGAAATGTACGGTAAGAAAGTTAATGAACGTGAATGAATGATAATGATGTCGTACATTGAATGAATGGAAAGATAATGAACAATAATGGAAGTTAAGAATAAGATTACCTATTTGTACATATGATGTATGATCACACATGAAAGTAAATAACGGTTTTAAGAAATAGTAATGTATTTATTAATAAAACTAGAACTCACTCAGTAACGTTGACTTTTATGTGTTTTCAGTTGGCAGGTAATTGTAGCTGAGGATGGCACAAGGCAGGTACTTGGCATTTTTTAGATGGCATCCATTTGTTTAAATTATGATGTTTTTGTGATATAATGCAAACGATAATATTTTATAATGGTAAACTATGTTGTATTGTTTTGCAAAAGCAATCATTCATATATTATGGGTGTGATGATTGACTAGTTGTATGCATTCAAGGAACATGGCCTTACAAGTTGGTATCAGAGCCATATCTAAAGAGAATTAGGTTAAATATATTCTAACACCTAAACTTAAACTGAGAATAAGACAAAAGGGAATGGGTGCCAGTCTGAGTAGCTACGTGCCATTAGGTATTTTTTAATGTTAGCAGGTATTATATGTGCATGTTATGTGATTTTTGTGTTTCTTAGTAGATTAAATACTGATGTAGTCAGTATAGGAAATGCTCGGGGTATGAAGAGTAAAGTAAATGGCTAATCACAACTGGCCACTATAATTAGAGACTTACTATACTTGACATAACTGAGCTATTACCTGAATGAGGTGTTTGGATCTTATAGTGCGCTTAGAAGATGGCTGATAGTATATCTTCTAAGGCTTCGTGTGGTGGAGGTCGTGGAGGCCATGGTGGACGTGGTGCTAGACTACGGGTCACAAAAGGAAGGGCTAGAGCCAAGGAGACGGCTCATGAAGAACCTAAGTCCCCTCATCTAGAGGGTGGTGATGAGAGTGCCAACCTAAGGGCCTCAGTGAAAGAGGCGGTGGTGGAAGAGGTTCACCAGGTCATGTAGACGATCTTACCTTCTGTGGTGACCAACGTAATCAAATCTATATGAGAAGGTGAGAGGAAGGAGAGGAATAGGTTCTCAAGGGAGAGGGAGCAACCATAAACTAAGATGGTTGTCCCTAGTGATGAGGAGGACGAAGAAGAGCCTATGCATGAGGTGGCACGAGGCTGTAACTATGGGGCATTTCAAAGATGCAAGCCCCTTACTTTTGATGGAAATAACACTGTTGTTGCTGCTCACCGATGGGTAAGAGATATAGAGGTTGTACTTGATATTAGCAAGTGCTAAAAAGATCAGAAGGTGAGGTTTGCCACTCATTCATTTATGGACTCGGTTCTGTGTTGGTGGGACAATATTGTCCAAGCCGAGGGTAGTAGGGCAATTAGAAGGATGAAGTGGCAGAGCTGAAAAAGTTAGTGATCGAGGAGTTCTGTCCTCCCTGAGAGTTGGACAAGGTCGAGAGGGAGTTCCAGAAGCTACAGGCGGAACAATGACACATCAGCAATACACCAAGAAGTTCAATGCGATGGCATGGCAGGTGCTGGATCAGGTGACGCCTCTAACATGAAAGATCAAGAGATATATCCAAGATTGTCAGCGGATATCCGCAGGCACATGATCGCAACCCGACCAAGCATGTTTAGGTCGATGGTTGATTTGGCAGGTAGGCTATATAATGAACGGGAAGTGTTGGTGGCTAAGGCAAGCAAAAGGTGGTGGTGATCATAATTCGATCCAGAAATGGTTGGAAGTGGTGGGGCTGCTCCAAATAACAAGGCTGCGAGGGTGGATGATCGACGTGTGGTCACACTTAGTGTGGGGGTGAAGAGGTGTGGCAAGTGTGGGAAGGAGCACACTTGAGAGTGTAGGTTGGGATCCAATGTCTGTTTCTAGTGTGGAAGGACAGGACATGTGGCGAAGAACTTCGGGGTAAGGAGGTGTTATAACTGTGGCAAAGAGGGTCATATGAGCAGGGATTGTAAGAGGCCGATGGTAGAGAGGTCCTAGGCAGGGAAGAAGATGACCTGGACTAAAGGGTAGATGGCGAGCGCCAGAGCTTTCATGATGACCCAGGAGGAGGCTAGGACGGACCTCAATGTTGTGTCAGGTACGTTTCTAGTAAACCAAACTATAGCTTCTATGTTATTTGATTCTGGTCCTAGTAAGAGTTTTATTTCTGCTGCTTTCTGTGCCAAATTTTCTATTAGTATTAGGAGTATTGATAAGCCATTCAATGTATAAACTATTGGACTCTAAAAGGATTATACATGCCAATTTAATAGGTGAGCTGATGGTTGCTCTGCTGGATTTCCATAAGTCCAAGAAGTAATGCGGATGAAGATCCTGCACAGAAGAAAAACCAAGCATGGCTATCCGCATTTGTAAATATGAAAGACATAAAACAAATACGGACAAGTATTTGTTCTTCCGCATTAACAACTGCGGAAGACCAAAAAGTAATGCGGACAAGATTTTGTTCATCCGCATTTGCCAATGCGGCTGACCAGACAAATACGCAGAAGTATTTGTTCATCCACATTAACCAATGCGGATGACCAACATACTAATGCGGAAGATCAAGTAAAGAAATGCTGATTAAGTCAACTCATCCGCATTTGCTAATGCGGAAACAAGATGTAATGCGGATCAAGACTCAGACTAGTTCTGACGTAATAGGTCAAGGGTAGTTAGTCATTCTGTAAGGCATCTTGTCTACCTATAAATAGAATAAAAAACCTCGTACATGAGGTGACAGATTTTAGATAATCAGAATATTTGTATTCTCTAGGTGTACTTTTATTTTTCTTGCTAACCCTAACAGTCATTGTAATCAATCACCTTTATAAATATATACAAAACATTTATGAGTATTTCTTCTATATTGAATGTTTCTTGATTGTATGATTCCACCATTCAATCATTAACTCAATCACTATATTCGGTCCTAAGTGAAAATCTCAATCTCATAACCCAGTCAATTGGTATTAGAGCTTTGGCTATTGGTTCTTTTTTAGATCTACCCAAGACCTCAATAGAACTTGATTGATCTGGTGATTGAGTTGTTAATAGAGTATTCTATCATCTCTACTTAGTAAATAGCAGAAAATACTCCTGTCAACACGTTCTTACAAGAATCTACACATCACCTAGTTACTGTTCAAGCGATTTCTATCAAGAACATAGCAACAGACTTCATTCTCGAAGTTGTGAACAATTGAAATAACAAAAATTAACAACAAGAAACTCAAAAAAGTAATAAATCTAATTCTGAAATATGTTTGGACGATTTGGAAAAGTTGGACTAATTGAACCTAAAATTCATCTAATCAGTAATTAAACAAGTTAAAACCACCTGTTAAAAATGGATTCTCACAGTTCTCAGAACTTGGCCATACACCTAAACCTCCTATGCTTAAAAACAAATCTGAGTTTAAACAATGGAAAAGCAGGTTTAGGAATTACATTACAGGTGTAGATCCTAATTTTTGGATCTCAATATGCAAGGGGCCACACATGCCTGTCACTCTGTCTGCAGATCAAGCTGCTATCTACAAGACTGCAAGGATACCCATTGAAGATCTAACTCTTGATGATGAAGATTACAAGAAAATAAAGATTGATCTGAAAGCTTACTCTATCCTAACTTAAGCACTCAAGATGGATGTGCTGAAAAGTTTGGAGAAGTATGGTACTGCAAAAGCTGTATGGGATGCGTTGAAAATTATATGTGAGGGAAGCAGTGAAGTTGCAAAAATAATAGGGATAAGCTTGTTAATCAGTACGAAACATTTCATCACTCCAGGGGGAGTCCATATCCAAACAACTGCATAGATTTGTACAGTTGGTAAATGACTTGGAAATCATTGGAGTCACTTACAAGGTTAAGGAATTAAACAGAAATGCTGCACAGTTTTCCAGAGACCTGGAAACAAAATGTGACAATGTTAAAGAACACTCTTGATCTTGAGAGTACAATCTAGACATAATGATAGCCAAGATAGAAGCTTTGGAGTTAGATGAAAGAAGCAGAAACTTAGGAGGACCCACAGTGATTGAGGCATACAAATTTCCAACAAAATCTAATTTCTGCTGAAAATGCCTTCATTACTGAGGAGGATGATTTCATCTCACCAAGAGATCAACTGAATACCATAGGGTTCATTGCAACTCCATCAACTAATCATCCATCAACATCATCCCAAGCATCCAGAGTCATTGTTGCTCCTACAACCACTCCTGAAGAGCCAAGATCTGAAGAACAAAAGGCAACTTACAATGCCGTTGTTGCAAGCTTTGAATCATATTTAGGAGGAAGACTCACATCTACTAATCTGATCCAGGAAGATTTGGAGGAAATGGATCCAGATGATATGGAAGAAATGGATCTGCAATGGCAAATGGCCATGATTGTTATGAGAGAAAAGAAATTTTTCATAAAAGGCAGAAAGCTCAGCCTTAATGAAAATACAAAGCTTGGATATGATAAATCCAAAGTGAAATGCTTCAACTGTGGCATGGCTAGCCACTTCTCTAGAGAACACAATGCCCCCAAAAGAAAAAACTTTCAAAGGAATTCTCAAAGCCAGTCAAACTCAAGCTTTCACTCCAACAATCATCAGCAGCAGTATCATCATCCACAACAACATCAATCATATCAAAATCCACCTCAACTGACAAACCAAGCTCATGGAAGCAGTCAATCATCTGCAAATGCTCTGTGATAAAGCAAGATGGGGTATGTGACTAGAGCATATATGTAAAGGAAGTCAAGCCTCGATTTCAAAATCATGCACTTATGGCTCACATCAACAATGGTCCATCTCCAATGCCTACTGAGGTAAAATCTAACCTTTGTAGTGAAAAATGCATTACTGAATTGCAAGATTATAAAGAGCATAATCATAAGCTGGCAGATAAAATTAAAGAAGAAAAGGTGAAGTTAGAGATGATGAAAAGAGAGATAAAAAGCTTTGAAATCAAAATAAAATATCTCATCTCTGACATTGAAAAACTGCATGGTGAACAGTACACTCTTGCAGCTGAGAATGAGCCACTTACTAAAAAGTTAGCTTAATCTAAGGCTGAACATACACTTACTGAAGTGTAACTTGAAAAGTTTCAAATGTCTTTAGTCAAGCTGCAAGAAATGCTTGATTCTCAAAAGGATCCAAAGGACATGTCCGGGATTGGGTATAATTCATGTCCTCCACCATATAATGACAACTACACTGTCATGCCTGAATCTTTCACACTCAATGAGGAAATTAAAACTAAAACTATGGAACCAAAATCTATAGTAAAACAAGTAACCAATCCTCAAAACAAACCTGATGTTTGTATTGAAACAAATAAGGATAAAATCAAATTAGGACACCCAATCAAAATCAAAGAGTGTTCAGACAAGGCAGTGAGTGTCATTAAACCCACAAGCCCCGTAAAGGCAATTGTTCCATTTATAAAATTCATACCTTCTGTTTTAAAAGGTAAAAAGAAGTATGCGAAGTTAGTGAAACCCACTGCTAAAAGCAGTTCTGATAATGAGATTATATCTCCAAACAAATCAAGCAAATCAGACAAGGTTTCACTGCAAAAGAAACAAAAGAGAGCACTGATTTCAACGTGTAAAACTCTATCAAACCCTCAATCTTCAAAATCAAGACAGGGTGTTGGTTTTGATATATGTAATAAGGAACACGTTGATCAATTTGAGAAAGAGATACAGAAAGGGTTGAAGAAACAAAAATAGCTAAGAAAGTCTAACAAAAAGGCTGATTTTGATTCATCCCCTAAGCAAAAGAAAGTGGGTCAGCAACAAATGAGAAAATCAACTGAATCCCATAAATCAAAATCTGATTCAAGCAACAAACAAATGTATTGTGACATTTGTGATATGTTTAATCACAAAATAGAAAAGTTCTTTTACAATCAATATTGCTCTATCTGTGACATGAACAACCACTCAACCAAAAACTGTTATTTTAACAAATATTGTTCGGTCTGTGATATGAACAATCACAATACATCTGATTGTTACTTCAATCAGAAGTGATTGAGAATTACCCAAAACAAACCCATCTCAACAACATCATCAGGCAAAACACAAGTTAGGAGTCATTTGCACAACAATCAATCTAGAACATCTAGATCACTCAATGACATGAGTAAAAAAATGAAATATGAAAAATTCAAAGAAGCAACCATTTTATCAATCAAAAGTCTGACTTTTCAAAACCCAAAATGATCTTTGAAAATCAAAAACGGTTTAAATTTCTTCAAAAGAATAGAGATCAAAGATTTCACTACTCATCTGACTCTTTTGTTGATGTTGATGAGAAGACTCCAGCAAGATATTATAAGCAATCTCCCAGGTCACCTCTAAATAGATCATAATTTAGAGGAAAATATCAAGAAGTCACCATAATAGATAGGAATGGGAAACCCAAGACCATCATGGCTTGGGTTTCACATTCTAATTAGTTCTTTTATGCTTGCAGGGTCATCCATATAGGTCCAATAGCTTATGGTACGTGGACAGTGGATGCTCCCGACACATGACTAGAGATCGTTCCCTCCTTCATGACTTCAAGCACATACAAGGAACTACGATGGCATTGGTGGAGATTCACAAGGTGGTAGAAATACAGGTGAAGGATCTGTGACAAATGGGATGCTAAGCTTTGACAAAGTGAACTACTATGAACAGCTAAACTTCAATCTGCTAAGCGTATCTCAGATCTATGACAAGAAATATTCAACTCACTTTACAGACACTTATTGCTACATTCTGAAACCTGGATTTCAGATCTCTGAAGAATGGGTTGTCTTAAGACCCCGAGGAAGAATAATACTTATGTTTTAAACCTGTGTTCTGCATCACCTAAAGAAGAAACATGTCTTTTGTCAAAAGCATCATTTGATGAGTCACGGCTTTAGAACAAATGTTTAGGGCACACCAACTTTAAAAACTTGAATAGATTGGTCAAAGGAAACCATGTAATTGGTCTTCCTCAAAAGAAATTTCATTTTGTTGATCACCGTTCAGCATGCCTCATAAGGAATTATGTTGTGTAGTGTAAGTTAGTTGACCATGTGCCTAAATAGTGGCCCATGTCCCTAACGGTTAAATTTGCCTAAGTGTACCCAGAAGCCTGAAAACTCATGCGCTCCAATAGTTCCCATGCGCCTAGGATCATGCCTAGATTGGTTAAGTGTTAGGTCATGTGTCCAACTGCCCATGGGCCTAGGTATCCATGCGCCTAGGCCATGTGCCTGCATAGTGCTCGAATGCCCAAAATATGCCCAAATGCCTAAGTGTTGGGTCATGCGCCCAAATAGTACCCATGCACCCAGAAGTTTCCCATGCACCTAAAAGGCCATATGCCCATATAGTACTCATGCGCCTAAAGATTTAGAGAATTTTTTGAAATTTTTGGGAAAAAAGGAGTTTTAGGTTTTGACTTGGATTGTTCCCGAGGGTGATGTAAGTTGGTTATATGGTGATGTATGATGTCGTATGTGATGTTTATGTTGGTGCATGCATGTGTAAGGATTCATATAGGCTGATGTAAACGAAAACATCCAAAGTCTATCCTACATGCATGCACAAAAGTACTAAAGTGGAATGCTTCGGAAGTTTCACACTCTGCCTTAGAATATATTCTAAGTGTGAAATCTTCCGAAGCCCAGACCAATATCTTCTGAAACCACACATGAAGTCTTCCAAGCTTCAAAGACAAAGTCTTTCGAAGCCAACACTTGAAGACAGATTTCCTCTGAAGACTTTTAAGTACATACGTTTTGATGTACCTTTTACTATAAAGCTAGACACCTTTTTGTTGCAACTCTATTTGACTCACCGACTTTCACAAGTTGGTGAAAGGTCCATGCTTTTAGTAAACTATACATTAACGTCTTGAGTCTGATGCTTTCTACTTTATGTACTTTTATCCTTTTTGTAACATATTAGTATGTGAGATATGGAATGTCATAGTCACTAGTCAAAAGGCAATCCGCCTTTTGACTCTACATTGATTTTGTTGTTGTCTAGATCATGTATCCAGCTGGCCTTCAAAGTATGGCTGGCTGTAGGATGTAGTATAAAATCTCAGGTCCCTTCGTAGTCTTTAATCCTTTATGCTTTGTAAACACTTGTAAGGAACCTGAGAGCAATATACAATATTCTTGAAAACCAAACACTTGTGTTATTGTTCTTATTCTATCTCTTTATTACATGTGTTACTTAGTATCAAGGTGTGACTGGTTGGTAGTTCCCCATTTGATCTGTAAAGTGTTCTCACTCAACTCACCTCATTTTGTGTTGTATTGTAAGTGACCAACCCCTTAAATGGTCCTGCAGCATGGTTATGTATGTTATCATTATGTTCCTTATTATATTATTTATAGTGGCTTTATGTGGTATGTTATTATCAGTGAACGTGAAGTATTATGTAATGAAAGCGGAAATCAATAATGATTGAAAAAGTGGAATGTAAAGAAAGAATGAATGCATACATAATGAATAATTAAAGTCCTGCAAGACAAATGGAAGGAGGTGCACGACTCTAAAATGTTGTTAGCTCAACTATGTGTGGTTTAGCTAACCTTTAAGGATACACATAGGGGTCTAGGCTTTGTGACTGGCCAAACGTATGAGATCTTTGTCGTTTGCCCGATACTGGGGCCAGGCTACGTGCACAATGTTAGGGGTCTGTTTATAGACTTTGTTCTAGTACCTGTTTCATGCCTATGTTTGGGGTATAGCTTATGGCATTGGTCTAGAATGTAGGGTGAATTATAATGATGAACAAACGAAATGTACAGTAAGAAAGTTAATGAACGTGAATGAATGATAATGATGTCGTACATTGAATGAATGGAAAGATAATGAACAATAATGGAAGATAAGAATAAGATTACCTATTTGTACATATGATGTATGATCGTGTATGAAAGTAAAGAACGATTTTAAAAAATAGTAATGTATATTAATAAAACTAGAACTCACTCAGCAACGCTGATTTTATGTGTTTTCAGTTGGCAGGTAATTGTTGCTGAGGATGACACGGGGCAGCTACTTGGCATTTTTTGGATGGCATCCATTTGTTTAAATTATGATGTTTTTGTGATATAATGCAAACGATAATATTTTGTAATAGTAAACTACGTTGTATTGTTTTGCAAAAGCAGTCATTAATATATGAAATGATTTTAAGTTATTCTGTTGTAATGTTTTAGCAAATTTACGTATATTTTATATTTTGGGTGTGATGATTGACCAGTTGTATGCATTCAAGGAACGGGGCCTTACAAGTTGGTATCTGAGCCAAATCTTAAGAGAATTGGGTTAACTATTTTCTAACACCTAAACTAAAATTGAGAATAGGACAAAAAGGAATGGGTGCCAGTCCGAGTAGCTATGTGCCATCATGTATTTTCTTTAATGTTAGCAGGTATTATATGTGCATGTTATGTAATTTATGTGTTTCTTAGTAGATTTAGATACTGTTGTAGTTAGTATAGCAAATGCTGCGGGGTATGAAGAGTAAAGTAAGTAGCTAATCACAAATGGCCAATGTAATTAGGGACTTACTATAATTGACATAAACTGAGCTATTACCTTGAATGAGGTCATGTTGGTGTTTGGATCTTATAGTGTGCTTAGAGGATGGCTAACAGTATATCTTCTAAGGCTTTGCGTGGTGGAGATTGTGGAGGCCATGGTGGACGTGGTGCTGGATCACGGGTCACAAAAGGAAGGGCTAGAGTCAAGGAGACGGCTCATGAAGAACCTGAGTCCCCTCATGTAGAGGGTGGTGATGAGAGTGCCAACCTAAGGGCCTTAGTGAAGGAGGCGGTGGTGGAAGAGGTTCACCAAGTCATGTAGACGATCTTACCTTCTGTGGTGACCAAAGTAATCAAAGCTATATGAGAAGGTGAGACGAAGGAGATGATTAGGTCCTCAGGGGAGAGGGAACAACAAGAAACTAAGATGGTTGTCCCTAGTGATGAGGAGGATGAAGAAAAGCCTATGCATGAGGCGGCACGAGGCTGTAGCTATGGGGCATTTCAAAGATGCAAGCCCCCGAGTTTTGGTGGCAACAACACTGTTGTTACTGCTCACCGATGGGTAAGATATATGGAGGTTGTACTTGATATTAGCAAGTGCCAAAAGGATCAGAAGGTGAGGTTTGCCACTCATTCATTTACGGACTTGGTTTCGTGTTGGTGGGATAATATCGTCCAAGTCGAGGGTAGTAGGGAAATTGGAAGGATGTGGTGGCAGAGCTGAAAAAGTTGGTGATTGAGGAGTTCTGTCCTCACAGAGACTTGCACAAGGTGGAGAGGGAGTTCTAGAAGCTAGAGGCGGGAACAATGACACATTAGCAATACACCAAGAAGTTCAATGAGATGGCATGGCAAGTGCTGGATCAAGTGACGCCTCTGCTATGAAAGATCAAGAGATATATCCAAAGATTGTCGGCGGATATCCATAGGCACGTGATCGTAGCCCGACCAAGCACATTTAGGTTGATGGTTGATTTGGCAGGTAGGCTATATGATGAACAGGAAGTGGTGGTGGCTAAGGCAAGCAAGAAAGGTGGTGGTAATCATAATTGGATACAAAAATGGTTTGGAAGTGGAATAACAAGGATGCGAGGGTGGATGATAGACGTGTGGTCACACTTAGTGTGGGGGTGAAGAGGTGTGGCAAGTGTGGGAAGGAGCACACTTGAGAGTGTAGGTTGGGATCCAATGTCTGTTTCTAGTATGGAAGGACAAGACATGTGGCGAAGAACTGCGGGGTAAGGAGGTGTTATAACTGTGGCAAAGAGGGTCATATGAGCACGGTTTAAGAGACTGATGGCAGAGAGGTCTAGGCAGGGAAGAAGATGACCGGGACTAAAGCGCAGAAGGCGAGCACCAGAGCTTTCATAATGACCTAGGAGGAGGCTAGGACGGACCTCAATGTTGTGTCGGGTATGTTTCTAGTAAATCAAACTCTAGCTTCTGTGTTATTTGATTCTGGTCCTAGTAAGAGTTTTATTTCTGCTGCTTTCTGTGCCAAATTTTCTATTAGTAGTAGGAGTATTGATAAGCCATTCGATGTATAAACTGCCATAGGTAAGTCTACCAGGATTGTTGATCTAATATAAGGTTGTGACGTAGAACTTGATGGTAATAAGTTTCCTGCTTGACTGTTTGTGATGACCTTAGGCAGGTTTGATGTAGTCCTAGGAATGGATTGGTTAGCGGCCTATGAGGCAAATATCATATGTCACAAGAAAATGATCTGACTAACAGCGCCTTATGGGAGCTCAGTGACGATTTACGGTGATCAGTTTACGGCTATTTCGAAGGTGATTTCGATGGCGGTGATAGGAAAGTGCATGAGGCATGGATGTAGTGCCTACTTGCCCTATGTGAAGGATATGGATACACTAACACCACAACTATCTGATGTACCGGTTGTGTACGAATTTCCCGGTGTGTTTCCAGAAGACTTACTAGGTGTGCCACCAGGCTGGGAGATCGAGTTTCAGATCGACTTGATATACGGTGCCCAACTGTTGCTAAGGCGTTGTATCATTTAGCTCCCTCTAAGATGAAGAACTGATGGAGCAACTTCAAGATTTTCTTGATAAGGGGTTCATTAGACTAAGTATTTCTCCTTGGGGTGCTCCAATCTTATTCGTAATGAAGAAGGATGGTAGTATGAGAATATGCATTGACTACCATGAGTTGAATAAGTTGATAGTAAAGAATCGGTATCCATTATCGAGGATTGATGACTTCTTTGATCAACTCCAAGGTGCTAGTTGGTTATCAAGGGTAGACCTTTGATCTAGTTACCATCAGTTGAAAGTGAAGGAGCAAGATATTCCTAAAACAACTTTCCGTACGCATTATGGACACTACGAGTTTCTCGTTATGTCTTTTGATCTAACCAATACGCCAGTTGGTTTGGTGGACTTGATAAATCGAGTGTGTCAGCAAATGTTGGATAAATGATCAAATCCTATACGGTAGGAGATGTAGAACATCCGTTTGTTGGGGTGATATCGATCAGAAGGAGTTGGGGGGTATTGAAGTGATCGAGTCTAAGAAGCTTGAAATGATCAAATCCTTAATGAAGGCAACCAAAGATAGAGAGAACTCATATGTTGACAAAAAACGTAGACCGATTGAGTTCTAGGTTGGTGATAAGGTTATGTTGAAAGTCTCATCTTGGAAGGGTATCATTCGGTTCAGGAAGCGGGGCAAGTTGAGCCTGAGGTATATAGGGCCTTTCCGAATCATTTCTCGAGTAGGAGAGGTGGCCTATAGGTTGGAGTTACCCGGTGAGTTAAGTGGAAGTCACCCAACATTCCATGTATCTCTTGTGCGGAGTGTCTAGCTGACAGGATATGGTCGTACCACTGGATGATATTGAAGTGGATGAACACTTCAATTATGTGGAGCAACCAGTGGCGATCATCAATCGCAAGAAAAAGGCGTTACAAGATAAAGTGGTTCCCCTAGTGCGTGTACAATGGAAGCACAGGAAGGGATCCGAGTCTACGTGGGAGACTGAAGAGGAGATGAGACAACATTACCCACATTTGTTTGATGAATAATAGGTTTCGCGGATGAAACCTATATAAGAGGGTGGACTTGTAACACCCGAAATTTTAAAAGATGTAAAAAGGTGAATAAAAGAAGGAAAAAAATAAAAACCCAAGTTGAGGGCTAATATTGTGCAAGGGTCAAAGATTAATATTGTGTTGCTCAAAAGGTGGCTTGGCCACCCACTTTTCACACCAACTCTCTTTCAACTTTTTAGAGAGTCAAAGAGCAGAGAGTTTCAGTTCTACAGAGAAGTTCTAGAAGAAGTTCGAAATCAAGGTAAGTTTTTGATCTTTTGAAGTATTTTTAGTTGGTTCTAGCCTTGGTTCTATGCTTATGTATTTGTTTGTGTTTGGGGGTGTGTGTTCCTAGTGAGTTTCTAGGTGGTTGAACTCAGATTGCATTCGGGTGTCAATAAGTCTACACAAAAGTTGCATAAGGTGAGTTTTAGATTCTTTTTTACATGATTTAACTAATTTTTAGGGCTAGAAATGAATGTGTGAACTTTTTATTTAAACAGGTGTTCACATCGGTAGGTATGCGTGTATGTGTTTAGGGGTGGGGTTTGATTTGGGTGTTTACATTTTTATAATCATGTTAGGCATGTGTTTCTATGGCTTAGAATATTATTGTTAGGCTTGGAACATGATGGATGTTGGATTGGGGACAAAATAACATTGTTTAGTGTAAGTTGGTTGCCCATTCGCCTAAATAGTGGCCCATGTGCCTAACAGTTAAATTTGCCTAAGTGTTCCCCAGACGCCTGAAAACTCATACGCCCTAATAGTTCCCATGCGCCTAAGATCATGCCTAGATTGGTTAAGTGTTGGGTCATGCGTCCAACTGCCCATGCGCCTAAGTCAGACCATGCGCCTACATAGTGTCTGAATGCCTAGAATGTGCCCAAATGCCTAAGTGTTAGGTCATGGTCCAAATAGTGTCCATGCGCCCAGAAGTTTCCATGCACCTAAATGTTCCCATGCGCCTGCATAGTACTCATGTGCCTAAAAACTTAGAGAATTTTTTGAAATTTGGGGAAAAATGGAGTTTTAGGTTTTGACTTTTGATGTTCTTGGGGGTGATGTAAGTTGGTTAAATGTTGATGTGTGATGTTGTATGTGATGTTTAAGTTGGTGTATGCATGGTTATGTATCTTCTCTTTATGTTCCTTATTATATTATTTTTGATGGCTTTGTGTGGTATGTTATTATCAATTAACGTGAAGTATTATGTAATCCAAGACAAATGGAAGGAGGTGCACGACTCTAAAATGTCGTTAGCTCAACTGTGTATGGTTTAGCTAACCCGTAAGGATACACACAGGGGTCTAGTCTTTGTGACTGGCCAAGTGTATGGGATCTTTGTCATTTGTCCCAGTACTAGTGCCAGGCTACACACATAATGTTATGGGTCTATTTATAGACTTCGGCCCAGTACCCGCTTTGTGCTTACGTTTGGGGTATAGCTTATGACATTGGTCCGGAATGAAAGGTGAATGATAATGATGAACAAACGAAATGTATGATAAGAAAGTTAATGAACGTGAATGAATGATATGATGTTGTACATTGAATGAATAGAAGATAATGAATAATGATGGAAGATAATAATAAGATTACATGTTGTACGTATGATGTATGATCACGTAGTTCGGTTTTAAGCAAAAGTAAAGTATTTATTTATAAAATTAGAACTCACTCAGCAACGCTGACTTTTATGTGTTTCTAGTTGGCAGGTAATTGTTGCTGAGGATGGCACGAGATAACTACTTGGCAATTTTTGGAGGGCATCCATTTGTTTAAGTTATGACGTTTTTATTATGTAATGCAAACGATAATATTTTGTAACAGTAAACTACATTGTATTGTTATGCAAAAACAGTCATTAATATATGAAATAATTTTAAGTTATTCCGCTATAAAGTTTTAGCAAATTTTTACATTTGTTTTATATTTTGGGTGTGATGATTGACCGGCTATAAGCGTTCTGGAAACGGGGTCATACATTACAACTTACAAGAACAACACCAAATGGTGGCTGACCACTCTGACCATTGACCATGGTAGGAGACTACTGCCTAATCCTCCTCGATCACAAAGGGGAAGTAAAGCAACAACAACACCCACCACCACCGCCAAGATGAACAACCAAAAATACATGCACGCAACAAAACCACCATCATCATCGCCTTTGCCACCACCGACCACCACAACCATACCTATAAAACCAATTGAGACACAATAAAACCCAATTGAGACACAATAAAACCCTTTCCTCTCCAGGTAAACAACCAGCGGCAACCGGGCGACAGCTACAACACACCACCACCGGTTGCCTAAGAACTAACGAAAAAACCCAAAAACATCCTGAATTGGAAAGGTGATCACACCTTTCTCTCTCTACAAACAAACAAATCAAACCGGACAAACATACGAGAGGTAAAGAAAGGAAAATAGATGCGATACAACATACGAGATATAGGGGAACGATAGCCAAGTCACAGTGACCACTGCCTTCGTTGTCTCCGGCACCATCACACATCGATTTTTCCTTTCTCACTCTATCATCTGCATTACTCTTTCTCCCTTTAATTTTTGTCTATTGTACGGCGGTTGCGGTGCAGGCGATGGCGTTGCCAGTGGTGACAAGAGAGAGTACTTTATCTCTCTAGAATTGAAACATATGCGGTGACAGGTAGGTCTATCCCTTTTCTTCTCTTTAAACACATAGAGGGCTGAAAAATATCAAAGTAAAACAAGTTGTGTGGCCAAAGCATAAAGACACCTAGGATCCCTGCTTTTTCACCTTTGATTTTAAATATATAGGTAAATAAATTTTGATAAAAATCAAATAATAACATTCACTTAAAATAACTAATCCAACAAGGTTGAATTTTAAAAATTTTAACTATCAACTATTAGTCACTAATTTCAAATTATAAAATATATGCAGACACTTTTACCTTCCAACTTTGAACTATTTTTCAACTCCATCATCACTCGGCCTCCATCATCGCCCAACGTCTATCATCATTCATCCTCTATCAGGTCCGTTTCTTGTGTCCGGACTCCATCATTACTGATTCTACATTTAACGAGTCAAGTGGTTCGTATAAAGGAGTGGAGATTAATGGATTTTAGGGTGCAGAAATATTAGATTGATGAACTTGATGGTAGATTTCAACTTTTCTCATAGTGTTTTGGTCACATAAGTAGTACACGTAATAAAAAAAACTAACACTATTAACTCTTAGTTAGTTTGGGATTGTTTGAGAGAAGTAAGTTCAAAGTTAGGGTTGACGTGTAAAATTTTATGAGTTGTGATTAATCACGGTCAATAAATAAAAGTTGAGATTGTTATAATCCAATAACCCAATCAAAAAACTTAGTAGAAAAGAAAACAAAAGACTAACTATATCAAGAACGTGAAGACTTCTATTGCAACTAAATTGAAAAACATGAAAACTGCAACTAAACAAAGCCAAATCGAAATCAAAGAACATGAAGATTGCAAAAACAAAACCCGAATCAATGAACATGATGTAAATCAAAGATAGAAAGTTTAAAAAAATTAACAACTGGTATAAATGATATGCAACTAAAGTAACCACAAAACGCTAATTAAAATCTAATATATGACGATACAAATCAAAGCAAGATGATGGTATACCTGGTAGACAATTGGGTGCTAACGGATCTAGATATTTTTTTCATGCAGGATGGAAAATTTTTAGATTCATTTGAGTTTCGCCATATAATAAATATTTTCGGTCCGCTTCTGATCAGATTGGTCTAGTGATAATCAAAGATACAAATTTTACTCTAAAGTACATAATTATAAGCTATAATTGTAGATGTGCAGTTTGCAAATTTTCAAAAACTCACTCCATATTTTCTAATCACAAATCAAACAACCAATTACACTAACAAAAATAACTATATAAATGATGCAGTCGGAAACAGAGAGATAGATAATTGAACCTGTTAATTCAACGAGAATACCAGCAACAATCCTTCTAAGTATCGTTGATTCACAAAGAATACCGATAATCAGGGTCACACTAACACACACAGTGATAGAGAGAAAACATATTTTTCATAAACTTCAATAATCGCTTTCACCCATCTCTTACAAACATATAAAGAAACAAAGAAACAAAACGATCTTGGGCCTCCAAAAGTCTAAAGCTTGCTCATCCACGTATGGGCCCACATCAATAAATGTTGACTGGAAAAGTGGTGGCAGAAGCGTCGGAGTTGTGATTAGAATTGGGTATAAAATTTAATTGAGTTTGTGCTAAACATTACGTTTAAAACTTAATTGGCACTATGCCTAATATTGGGTTTAAAACATAAGATAATAACATTTACAAATTAACGGGCACTAGAGCTTGGTTGCAAATTTTTACGAGGATTGTCGTGATTTTCATATATACATCACATAGTAAAAAAAGTTAAGGTGGGCAGTCCCCCACCCTAGCCTATAATTAGGTACAACACAACGATCGGAGGGGACCGTTTCGTTGTAGAAAATTGCATCGTAGAGGATGATTGTACAATAGAATGGACAATCAAAAGTTCTACCACAAAACTATGGATGCGCAAAGGAAGTAGCAAACTTGCAGGGACGAAAACCTCAAAAATACTATCTAAGATTGTAGTCATGGCATGTTCATGACTTACTTTGTCACCAACTAAAGTTGGTAACTGTACTAACTAATAAGGAATTAATAGTGGAATAAAGTATGGTCAACTACATGGGCGTGAGAAAGTGTCATGCAGTATATCATAGGTTGTAGCGGTTTTGTTAGAAGGACCATACTTATGTCCACCAGTTTATAATAGGTTCTTCCGAAGGCTAATTGGCTTCGGAAGAACAAGTTCTTAAGGAACCACTTATACTTCGGAAGAGTCTACTTCTTCCAAGGCTTGTGATGATATTGTCTTGGAATCTTCTAAGAGTTGAACTCGAAAGAAGGAAGACTTTGTCTTCAAAAGTTAGAGTTCCTTTTCAGAAGCTCTTTTAGCCTTGACCTTCAGAAGCTCAGCTTTTGCCTTCAGAAGCTCAGCTTTTGCCTTTGAAAGCTCTTCATCAGTTGCACAAAAAGATGTTCTAAGAGTTGTTTTGCTTGCACCAGCCTTATTTGATCCAACAAACTCCCCCTAGGCTGATGTTACCAAAACCTTACTTTTTTCTACTTCTCAAACTTTTAGCACCAAAAAGAGAAGATACTTATCTGTCTCTTTGTTCATTTCAGATGTGGTGTTGAGAAGTTTCTATAAATCCTTAATAGACAGAAGATCTAGTCTGTCACTTTGAATGATGTGTACCCTTTGTTGTGTTTCTCTGAAGGGAGTTAGTTGACGAGAGTTGTAGTCATACTCCCATCTAACTATGGGGATCAATTCAGAGCCTTCAACCATTTATAAGAAGGCTTTGCCTTTGGTGGCTGACCCTTCATTTTCTTCCTTCTCTCTCAACTTTAACTCTTCTTCAATCTTGGCCCTTGTAGTCAGTTCAGCCAAACAAAGACTGCTCATATGGTTTTTGATATGAGCAACTATCTTAGATTGAAGTGGTTTGAGAATGGTTTCTCTGCTAACTCAGCAATTTCAAATCTGCTTGAGTGTAGTAGAGAAGAAGCATTAAGCCTATTGATTTCACCATTCTCTCTTTCTACAACAAATTTGTGAGAAGAGTCTTCGAACCTCCACTAGACTATTTTCTTTCTAGGAACAAGAGGTTGAGATGGTAATTTGTCTCCTTTCCTAGTGTCTAGTAAAGTCACTAGCTTTCTTCCCAGCTTCTTCTCTCTTCCTCAAAGAATCAAAATTAGTTGCCAAGAGTTTGAGAGCCTAGTCCAATGTTCTCTTGGAAGATCAAGGAATTGTTCTCTTATGAGGGAACATGAGGAGCCATCAATGAAGGTCAATTTGATGTACCCCTCCTCGCAAGAGATATCACTCAGAGTAGTACATTTGATGAGCTTAATCTTGATCTCGTTGAATTCTTCTAAGGTCAAAGGTTTAGATGGTTGAGAAGATAACTTAGGTAGCTGTTAGGTAGATGATGGTTGGGTTCTGGGGAGTGTTTTGGGTTTAAGAATAGGTAGTGGTGGTGGTTGTTTTGATGGAATGGGTGAGGAAGAGGGTATAGATGATGGTGTGGGCTCAGGAGTGTAAGGCTTAGTGGTTGGTTCAGTTTTGATGGGGAAAGGAAAAGGTGTTGGTTCTGGTTGAGGTTGTGGTTGTGGTTGTGGTTTAGAAGTCATCCCCTGTATTCATTTATACATCTTCCTTCTTCCTAAGCGATTGTTAGCCTTGATGTCACTAACATGTCGTTGTAGGGTCTTCTCAGACATGGGGCCAGTCTGCCTGCCCGAGAAGCCGTAGGCCCTAAGATAATCTTTCATCCATGCTTTGTCTCCCATCTTCTTGACAACTTCAAATTGAGCTTCTTCATCTTTCTTCTTCTTCTTTTCAGCTTTTACGTGGAAGCCCTCTTCTTCTTTTTGCTGATTTGATCTTGTTCTTTGTTGAAAAGCCACAAGATCATGTTATTATCATGTGGAGCCAGTTCCTCAAGAGAGAATCCCCTAGACCTTAGAAAAGCTGTCCTTTCATCCCTTAGTTGTTGCGTAGCTTCCTCTTTCTTTCTCTATACTTCCTCTTCTAAGGCCAACCTTGTTGCTTCTTTTTTCTTTCCACAACAGGTTTTCCTTTTCTAACTCTACCAATTCCTCAAGTGGTAGGAGGAGAACATATTCATTCACTACACCCAGATTGACAAGCCTTTCAATAATCTCCACCCTTCTTTGGTTGTTGATAGCCTCTTGGTTGACTACAGCTGCTTTACTATTTGCAGCTAATAGTTTCTCAATGGGAAGTCTACCTTTTAGCCTGAGCTTCTCCAACCTTTTCCTCAAATAGTTCTTCCACAATCAACTTCCTTTTGCCTTTAATATCTTTGGAAGCTTGAGACTTTGGAGGTTCTTGTGCATAGGTTTCTGGTTGGTGGGTGGTGATTTAAGCTTGTGATGATGATAGTGTTTGAGTGAGAGAGGTTTTGAGAAAGTCTTTACCATTTACCTCAGATGCAAGTTCAAGGAATGCATCTATGATAAGTAGATCATCAGACAGAGAATATAGCCCTTTCACAGCTTGGATCTCTGCTTAGGAAGTTTGGAATACTTCTTCCGCTACTTTGACTTCAGCTTTGAAAGTTTGTTGGATTTCATTATCTATCCTAACTATTTCAGTTGTCAGGCTATCGGTCCCCATATCCCATTCGACTTCAATCTCAGGTTCATTGTGGACCTTAGGTTGAACAACTTCTTTAACAATGGTAGATGGTACATTCCACCTCTAAATTTCTTCAGCTCCAAAATATGAAACAACATCTGGACTTGGTTGTCCAAGTGAGGAGCTCATCAGAAATTTGGTTAAGAACCTATTCAAATCGATAAGCATCTTTGGGTCCACTTGAAGGATAATAGGAGGAGGCTCAAGGAAGTAGTTGATTTCTTAGTAGGATATCTTAAAGATTGTGTAGAAAGGGCTAAGCTTGGCTGTTCCACATGTGATTCTCTTTGAACATTCTCCTCATTTTTGGTAGCATCATCTTGATAGCTTGATGAGCTAGAGGAGGAAGTCAGAGAGACTTGTATTGGTACATGCATAAAAGATCTCTCATTCTGTTTCTCAGCTTGTTGGTCCTTGAGATTTTCAATCTCAAGTTACTGAGTAGCAGACCTATCCTCTAAAGTCTTAACCCTGAATTCAAGGTTTAATAGTTTAAAAAGTAGATCTCTTATGGTGAGTTTCATACTTCCCTAATCTTTTTTAGAAGAATCATAGGGAGATGAGGTAACATACCTAGTATGTTCATCCTCACCACCAGTTGTGGTTTCTTGGCACCTTGGTTCCCTTGCTTAATGATGTCTCATTCAGAGTCATCAAAAGGAAAGGATGTCATTGATTCAGTCCCACATATGTTATCATTGTCCTGAGGACCCATTGAGGTACCTCTAGAAGTGACAACTAAATATACATGAGTCCCTCCACACTAATGGGACTTACTTGTGCTTAGGTTTGCTAATGTGGGCTAGAAATTAGAGATCTCTTAAGGCTCAATTGATCTTTAGAGAGGTGTTTTGGATCTAACATCCTGGCCTTGAAGAGACATGATTTCTTTATCAACACCTATGAGAAGGTCAGTGAAGGATATGGAAGTTATGCCTAATAACCCGGGACCTTAATCAATGTCTAATGGCATTGAGCCTTTGATTGGTCTGTCCCTTTCTGGCTTCTCAAGGGAGTACAATGACTCTCCTTGATGGCTTACGGTTTGCGTTTGGAGCTCATAGGATTGAAACAGAGGAGACTTAATACCCATATTATGGTCAAATGTGAAGGATGGTGGGACCTCAAACAGAGTGGGAGCCCATTTTTCCACTCTAGCCTTTTTGGATTGAATAGGCGGAACTTGTTCAATCAGGGGAGATTGAACAAGGTTTGTTTGGAGCATCTATGATATGTATGTTTGATGGGTGAGAAGGAAGATTTGGCATTGAGGTGGTTATTATTGGTATGGGTTCATCACCTGTGGGGTTAACAAGGATGTCACTAGGAGCCATTGGCTCAATAATACTTGGAAGTAGAGCACTTTGAAGATGGCCGAACTCATATGAGGGATAGTAAGAGTAGCTTCACGGACAAGCTTACTCTCATCCAGCTTATAGTTGATGATATGCTGAATAAATATGGGATACATATAGAATGTTTCCCTTTGAAGATTTCCCCTTAGGATGTTCAGCATAAATCTTGAGTAGTTAAATCGGAGATCCTTTACTAACCCATGAACAAGGCATCCTAAATCACAGGGAATTTGATCCCATCTCCTAGACTTGTTGGACTAACAATGAAGGACAACATGAAGGAGAAACTTCCAATGGTAAGAGAAATTTAACTTGTAGACAGTTGATCTACTCACATCTCCAACGTATCCCATCTGGGTATATGTATTGTTTAAGTAGGCTTTGGGGAATTCAGTATGAGAACCCTCATCATGGAGCTCGAAGTGCTCCCTGATGGTTTGTTTGGATATGACCAATTCTTGGCCACAAACTCTTGACTTAATAACCCAGACACCATTATAGTGTCAATCTGGCCATTACTCCGAAACTCTACCAAATGGTTTAAGTAAACTATCGGGTTAATGGGTAGGGTTGTGAAGTAGGTAATCTGGGTTAGGAACTGAATGATTTCAGAGAAGCCAATATCCTTGGAAGAGTCAAGGAGTGCGACTAGGTTGTGTTGAGGGTTTAGTGCCATTGTTGGAAAGTTATAAAGGAAATGAAGTTTGGTTTGGGAGTAAAATGAAGATGAAGGAAAATTAGGGCTATGAAAGTGGTAAAAAGATTAGAAAATAGGTCAGAAGAATTTAAATGGGTGAAGTGACGGATTGATAAGGTGAAATGACAGTTTGGGGTATGATTTGACGATGTCGGTAAGGTTAAAACTAGTTAAAATATTCCGACATTATTAATAAAATCGTTACCTTTTTTAGAGTAGGGCCCAAAAGATTTCCATTACATGGTAAAGCTTTCTTTCGAGTGTAAAAGCTTTTCCGAAAGTAATTTTTTCCGAAGCCATACTTACTTTCAAAGGTAAATTTTATCTTAAGAGAAATTTACTTCTGAGAGTAAGAAAGGTCTTTTGAGTGAGGAAGTTTGTTAAGCTTTGGAAATGGATTTTATATATCATCAAATGCTCTTCTGAGGCTAAAAACTCATCGAAAGATAAGACTAAACTTGGATGAATTTTCTTCGAAAGATACGTAAGACATCTTTCGAGGGTAAATTTATCTTCGAAAGAACTCATACTTAGGCAATTTTGAAGAAATAAATTTTGTAACAGGGCTTCAATTGTTTTGACAAAGACAAGACACAATTTGAAAAAGGTTTTCAATTAAGATAGACTAATCAATGTTTATCATCCAAATAGTCATAATGAGATACATAAATCACTGTTCATCAAATACCTTGGTAAACAAATCAGTATATTATTCATTTGAGTTAACTTTGACTAGTTTGATCAGATTTTTCTCATGAATATATCTAATGAAATGATATTTGATGTCAATGTGTTTTGTCTTGGAGTGCTTGACCGGATTTTCAGTAATAAAATGGCACTCTTGTTGTCAATGTGAATAAGAGTCCTCATGAAGTTGAATTCATAGTCTAGCATCTAATTTTGAATCCACAACAGCTAGTAGCAGCAATGTATTCAGCTTCAGTAGTTGATGTTGAGACACAAGATTGCTTATTGCATTGCCATGAGATAATACTTCCGTCAAGAAACTGACATCCTTCTTATGTTGATTTCTTGTTAATGTTGCAGCCACCATAGTCACTATCAGTGTAGCCGTAGAGATTGAAGTTGTTATCCCTTGGATACAGAAGACCCGATTTAGGTGCTCCTTTGAGGTATCTAAGGATTCTCTTAGCAGCAAGTAGGTGAGACACCATTGGAGCAGCCTGATATCTTGCATAGATGCAAATTGCAAACATGATATCAGGTCTACTTGCTATGAGATACATCATAGATCCAATGATTGCCCTATACTAATGTTGATCAGTATCACCCCCCTCAGAGTCAGGAAAAAGATTATGATTTCTAGGTATAGGAGTCTTTGGTGTCTTACAATATTTCATATCAAATATTTCTAAATGTCTTTGGCATACTTAGATTGATTGATAAGGAACCATTCTTTCATCTCTTTTACCTGAATTCTAAGGAAAAAATCCATTTTTCCCATGGAGCTTATCTAAAACTTCTTCTTCATAATGCTCTCAAAGTCCTTACATATTTGGTCATTTGAGAAACCAAATATGATGTCATCAATATAGACTTGTACGAGAAAAATGTCTTTCCCGGACTTTCTTATGAATAAAGTCTTGTCAATTGTACCTCTAGTGTAACCATTAACTACTAGTCTTGCCTTGTTCTTGATAATCTAGCCTCTATCATCTCTTTTGTTCCTAAATACCCACTTTGTGCTAATGGGTACTTAACCTGATGGTAGTGGACATAGGTTCCAAACCTTTTGTCCCTTGACCTGAAGCAATTCCTCTTGCATTGATTCACCCAACTACTATCTTTCAAGGCTTTTTCAACCTTCTTTGGCTCCATCAGTGATAAGAAACATGAGTACAATAAGCACTCCTATTGTGAGTTTGCCCCTTGTTCTCACGCCTTCAGAAACATCTCCAATGATGTTCTTAGTTGGGTGAGTGTTATGAATCCTAAGCCTAGGAATTACATCCTGTTGCACGGATAGATCCAAATTGGAAAAGTTTTGCTCAGGGTTCTAAACACTTGGACCAGCTGATGTCTCACATTCATTCAATGAGGACTGATTGAATGAAGGAGAGACAACATCAGTAACAATTGGCTGTGGAGTAGCATTAACAGGTACATTTTCCTTCAAAATTCTGCTTCCATCAACTTGGTGTTGTGCATTTTCACTAGATGTGTTTTGAAGCTCACTTTGTTGACAACTTGTTGAAGCTCCACTAGTTCTTGAGACAGTTATACTGTCAGATCTTTCAATTATGGGAGCTTGAATTTCAGTACCTCTTGGAGAACTTGGAAGAGGTATGGGTAACTCAAACAGTTTGTCATCATCAGATTTTCTTTGAGTACTTGTTCTAGCTGAAACATACTCACAAGAAGGTTTAGAATAGTTTGGAAACAATTCTAACTCAAAGACATGATCATGTCCGTTCTCTCTAACACAATAAGTGTGTTCATTTACAACAATGTTGGATGATTCCTTTAATTTTTATTTTTAATGCTGTAAACTTTATAGGCAATAGAGTTAGAGGAATATCCATCAAAGATAGCATCATCCAACTTTTCAGCAAATTTTGCCAAATTTTCCTTTATGTTAAGTATGGAACACCTACTGCCAACGACCTAAGAAAGCCAATGAACGGTGGCCTCTTGTGCCATAGCTCATAAAAGGTCTTTCCATGTCGCTTAACTACAAGAACTATGTTCTACACATAGTCTGTATTGCTAACTGGCTCTGCCCCGTATGTTAGAGGCAGATTTGAATCAGCTCAAATGGTTCGAGCAACCTCAATAAGTGTCCTATTTCTCCTCTCAGCAACACCATTTTGTTGAGGAGTTCTAGGAGCACTATATTCTCTACCAATACCTTTTGAGTTACAAAATAAGTCAAGAACTTGATTCTTAAAATCATTCCCTTGATCATTTCTAATAATCTTAACCTTGTGATCAATTTGATTTTCTATTTTAAGAATAAAAGATGTTAAAGTCTCAACAGTTTCATCTTTAGTTCTTAAAAAGAATACCCATGTGAATCTAGTAAAATCATCAACAACCACAAGGCAGTATGATTTCCTTCCAATGCTCGTTATACTTGTGGGAGCAAATAGATCCATGTGCAATAACTGTAATGGAATGGTGATAGAGTTAACTTCTTTGGATTTATGAGACGCTCTATGTTGTTTTCCTTTCATACATGCAACACAGTTATCTTTGGAGAAAAATTCCTTTTTAGGCAAACCATGTACCAAGTTATTTTTAACGAATTTAGTATGGTTTTTAAATTTACATGACACATTCGTTTATGCCATAGAGTTGACTCGTCACCATCAGTTTTGGAAAGAAAGCATGATACTTCACCCAACGGGGAAGCTTTGTTCATATCGAGCTTGTACATATTCCCTTCCTGGGAGATCTAAGAAGTACCAATTCCTGAGGAATTATCATCTCAGGTTTGAGGATAATGTACTCATGTTCTATGAAAATCATTTGGTGCTTTTGGTCACAGAATTAAGAAACAATTAAGAGATTGTATTAAGCTATTTGACAAAGTTTAGTTTGTCGACCTTTAAGTTGCCATTGGATACAGTTCCTCTGCCATGAATGTATCCTCCGGCCTCACCTCCAAATTGATCAGGACCTCCATCATAATATTGAAATTGTTCAAGAAAAAATCCATTTTTCCCATGGAGCTTATCTAAAACTTCTTCTTCATAATGCTCTCAAAGTCCTTACATATTTGGTCATTTGAGAAACCAAATATGATGTCATCAATATAGACTTGTACGAGAAAAATGTCTTTCCCGGACTTTCTTATGAATAAAGTCTTGTCAATTGTACCTCTAGTGTAACCATTAACTACTAGTCTTGCCTTGTTCTTGATAATCTAGCCTCTATCATCTCTTTTGTTCCTAAATACCCACTTTGTGCTAATGGGTACTTAACCTGATGGTAGTGGACATAGGTTCCAAACCTTTTGTCCCTTGACCTGAAGCAATTCCTCTTGCATTGATTCAACCCAACTACTATCTTTCAAGGCTTTTTCAACCTTCTTTGGCTCCATCAGTGATAAGAAACATGAGTACAATAAGCACTCCTATTGTGAGTTTGCCCCTTGTTCTCACGCCTTCAGAAACATCTCCAATGATGTTCTTAGTTGGGTGAGTGTTATGAATCCTAAGCCTAGGAATTACATCCTGTTGCACGGATAGATCCAAATTGGAAAAGTTTTGCTCAGGGTTCTAAACACTTGGACCAGCTGATGTCTCACATTCATTCAATGAGGACTGATTGAATGAAGGAGAGACAACATCAGTAACAATTGGCTGTGGAGTAGCATTAACAGGTACATTTTCCTTCAAAATTCTGCTTCCATCAACTTGGTGTTGTGCATTTTCACTAGATGTGTTTTGAAGCTCACTTTGTTGACAACTTGTTGAAGCTCCACTAGTTCTTGAGACAGTTATACTGTCAGATCTTTCAATTATGGGAGCTTGAATTTCAGTACCTCTTGGAGAACTTGGAAGAGGTATGGGTAACTCAAACAGTTTGTCATCATCAGA
Organism: Flaveria trinervia; assembly: GCA_025506515.1. Taxonomy (NCBI): domain Eukaryota; kingdom Viridiplantae; phylum Streptophyta; class Magnoliopsida; order Asterales; family Asteraceae; genus Flaveria; species Flaveria trinervia. Next base: position 64,768,832 of record CM046441.1, read on the forward strand.
TTTTCTTTGAGTACTTGTTCTAGCTGAAACATACTCACAAGAAGGTTTAGAATAGTTTGGAAACAATTCTAACTCAAAGACATGATCATGTCCGTTCTCTCTAACACAATAAGTGTGTTCATTTACAACAATGTTGGATGATTCCTTTAATTTTTATTTTTAATGCTGTAAACTTTATAGGCAATAGAGTTAGAGGAATATCCATCAAAGATAGCATCATCCAACTTTTCAGCAAATTTTGCCAAATTTTCCTTTATGTTAAGTATGGAACACCTACTGCCAACGACCTAAGAAAGCCAATGAACGGTGGCCTCTTGTGCCATAGCTCATAAAAGGTCTTTCCATGTCGCTTAACTACAAGAACTATGTTCTACACATAGTCTGTATTGCTAACTGGCTCTGCCCCGTATGTTAGAGGCAGATTTGAATCAGCTCAAATGGTTCGAGCAACCTCAATAAGTGTCCTATTTCTCCTCTCAGCAACACCATTTTGTTGAGGAGTTCTAGGAGCACTATATTCTCTACCAATACCTTTTGAGTTACAAAATAAGTCAAGAACTTGATTCTTAAAATCATTCCCTTGATCATTTCTAATAATCTTAACCTTGTGATCAATTTGATTTTCTATTTTAAGAATAAAAGATGTTAAAGTCTCAACAGTTTCATCTTTAGTTCTTAAAAAGAATACCCATGTGAATCTAGTAAAATCATCAACAACCACAAGGCAGTATGATTTCCTTCCAATGCTCGTTATACTTGTGGGAGCAAATAGATCCATGTGCAATAACTGTAATGGAATGGTGATAGAGTTAACTTCTTTGGATTTATGAGACGCTCTATGTTGTTTTCCTTTCATACATGCAACACAGTTATCTTTGGAGAAAAATTCCTTTTTAGGCAAACCATGTACCAAGTTATTTTTACGAATTTAGTATGGTTTTTAAATTTACATGACACATTCGTTTATGCCATAGAGTTGACTCGTCACCATCAGTTTTGGAAAGAAAGCATGATACTTCACCCAACGGGGAAGCTTTGTTCATATCGAGCTTGTACATATTCCCTTCCTGGGAGATCTAAGAAGTACCAATTCCTGAGGAATTATCATCTCAGGTTTGAGGATAATGTACTCATGTTCTATGAAAATCATTTGGTGCTTTTGGTCACAGAATTAAGAAACAATTAAGAGATTGTATTAAGCTATTTGACAAAGTTTAGTTTGTCGACCTTTAAGTTGCCATTGGATACAGTTCCTCTGCCATGAATGTATCCTCCGGCCTCACCTCCAAATTGATCAGGACCTCCATCATAATATTGAAATTGTTCAAGAAAAATCCATTCCTAGTCATGTGCCTGGAGCATCCACTATTATAATCCACACATTGTCATTCTTGTCATGTGGATGTCCCTTCACATAAGATGAAAAGGTTAGTTATTATTATAAACCCAAGACTTGTTGGTCTTTGGCTTTTCTAATAAGGATGATATAATTAAACCAAAGTGTATGCATGAGGGTTCAATAGATGTTTATGAAGAAGAGGTTTGGGCTGCAGCATTTTGTTTGGTCTTCCATTCTATCCCTTGGCTGATCAGAGTAGATAAGTTTAATGAAGCTTGGGCAACATGGCATACTTCTAAGGCTTCTTTCTTCTTGGAAGAAGCTTTCCTCACCTTTTCTTCTGAAGCAATCTTCTTTTCAAAAGGTTTCAAAAGAAACTCTTTAGTTCTTTTGAATTTTCTTTGCCTTATCTTCCAAAGTTATTTTCTTTTGGAAGAATGAGTTTCTTCCAAAAGCAACTTTGCTTCAGAAACAGGCTTTCCTTTCTTCATCACTTGGACCATGTGATAAGGTCCAAATGTGAAACCTTCCTTGACTCCTTTTTTAATATTATTTGCATAATGTGTGCTTGCAGGATTATAGTAACAATCTTTAGCCATGTGATTTTGTAGACCATAGATTATGCATGCAATGTTAGCCTTTGTGGGATGTGAAGATTGTTGTTTCTTACACTTCTTATCTTCATCAATAGTCTTCCCCGTCAACTTCTGATCCTTTAGTAGGATAGAAGTGTTGGTACTACACTCCTTTCCTAGATCAAAGTTTCCAACCACCTAGAATCCAACTTAATGAACACACCATTTTGCTTTGGGTCTATCTTTAGCTTGGACTCAGGCACTTTGTTGGCAGTTTTTCTGGCTACCTTAGCCCTGTTTCTACTGCCTCTGGTGGTTAGGGGATGATCATCACTTGTGGGAATAGACTATTTTACCTGGTCCTTCCATGTGATGGTCTCTATAGTTGTATCATTTTTCAACTCATGGGGTGGTGGGTCAATAGTTGGAACCTCTTGCTTTTTAGTCCCACATCTTGGTTGTTTGATAAACTCATAAGAATGTGGTAGGGCAATTTCATTGGTTCCCAACCCTCCTTTGTTTTCATAACAATTTTTTGAGTGGGAGGATGATGTAATAATGGCTTGGAAGTTTTTCTCAGAAATAGCATGCTTCCTGGCTTGAGCCTTAGCTATTACTAGCTGGGCTTGAACCTCAGTCAATTTGGAGATTAAATCTTTAATTTGAGTCCTATAGTTGGTGTGTTCATGTTTTAAAAAGAACATGATTTTCTATAACTCTTTAATTTTCATTTTATAGTGAGATTCAATCCTTTTAAAATCACTTTAAAGGATATTTAAAGACTTAATATTAGAGTTAATTTCCATATTGTAGTCTTGATACATTTTAACGTTAGTAATGCAAGCTAGAGTACAAAGGTGTTCAAATACCTTGTTGTCATCAGTTCCAGCCGTCAATGCTTGAGCAGGAGTCACATCATATACCATGAAGCTCCAGTCAACCTCTTGAGCAACATCAGTTGTGTGTTGTTTAGTTGACTTTCCGGCGCTTTGGGTGTGGTAGGATGTGTGGAGGCTTGAGGGGTTCCGAGATTGGAGTTTGGAGCCTTGCATTCCCTAGCAAATGACCTAGCTAGTTACAGTTGTAAAACTTGGCCTTGGTCTTGTCAAACCTGAATTTGTTGTTAGTTGGGTTTTGGGGAAATTGCCTTCCAGTTCTCATATAGAACTTCTTTATTAGGTAAGTTAGCAGAGCTATCTGTTGGACAATATCCATGTACTTAACATCATCTGGGCTAAAACATTCTACATCATCAAAGCAAAATTGAAAGTCACTAGAATGCCCATTTCCTAAGACAATGGCACAACTATCCTGGAAGGGACTTGACTAAGCATGTTGAGACCTTGGAGTCTTAGGAAAGGTGATATGTGGCCCAGAAGAATAGGATGGTTGTTGGGAGTAAGTCAAGTACTTCTGAGGTTGGGATCTTAAGCCTTCAGCAACCAATAGAGCGTTACTAGCAAGAAGACTTGAGGGTCTACTCACCTGGTGGCCTCTCTTGTTTTCCATCTCTATACGGTATCCATCAAGGATGCCATATATTTCATTCATAGTGAGAGTTTAAGTTCTATGTCCTCATTTGGAAGTGCACTCATGAACTTTTTTGAGAGATATCTCATCCCGAGAGTCACTCCCACAGACTAAAGTGATGCCATGAGATCAATGTACCTCAAGTACTGCTGGCTGAGAGTCTCTCCACAAATATAAGTGAAGTCTTCAAATTGTTGCTTCAGGTAATCTTTCTTAGAGTCATTGGAGTGGGTGTACATCTAAGACAAAGCATCAAAGAGTTCTTTGGTTGACTAGAAATTCTCGAATCCCACCATGATGGAGTTGGGTATGGTAGTCATGAGAACAATCATTGCTTTCCTATCAATTTCTAACCCTTGTGATCTTCATCAGAATAGTCTTCAACAACCTTCTCTATCATAGCACCATTTCCAACATGTGCTGTGCCATTGGTGATAGACTTCCACATCATGTTGTCTAGGAACCTAATGAAGCCTTCAATATGTTTGCTCCAAGATCTGAAGTTCTCAGGGGTGATGAAGGGTGCTTTGGACATCATCCCCATTTCACCTTCAGATGATTTTTGGTTTATGGCCATTTTGAGTGAGGTAAGTGTATGAGCAAAGAAAAAGGTTGATTTGGATGGTAAGATCTCACATTCAAGAGCGTAAAAAGCTCTGATGTCAATTGTAGGATCGAGTTTTGTCACTCAACATGGTTGTTATCTCTCAAACTCACTAATTCACACTTTGTTTGATGATGCAAAATCCCTTAAGAGTTGATAATAATATACTAAGTAAGCAAACACAAAAAGATAGGTATTCAAGATACTTGTACATATTACTTCTCAACTTAAAGTATTACAAGACTCTTACAATCATGCTAAATGAGTTATAATGAGAAACTATATATACTAATATCTACAACTGATTATACTTTGATACCAGCTGGAAACTTACGACTAAAGTAAATACTAAATTGCTAGAAGTAAGGTATCGAAGATAAAATACTATCAAATATTGGTAGTCATGACATATCCATGACTTACCTATTATCACCAACTAAGTTGGTAACTGTACTAGCTGATAAGGAATGAACAGTGGAATAAAGTATGTTTAACTACATAGGGGTGGGAAAGTGCCACACAGTATATCATAGGTTGCAATAGTTTTGTCAAAAGGTCCATACTTATGTCCACTGGTTTATAGTAGGTTCTTCCAAAGGTTAGTTGGCTTCGGACGAACAAGTTCTTTCGAAGCCACTTATACTTCGGAAGAGTCTACTTCTTCCAAGGCATGTGATGATCTTCAAGACTTCATACTTCGGAATTCCTTGTCTTGGAATCTTCTAAGTGTTGAACTTTGGAAGAAGGAAGACTTTGCATTCGGAAGTTAGAGTTCCTCTTAGGAAGCTCTTTCACCCTTGACATTCGGAAGCTCAGCTTTTGCCTTCGGAAGCTCTTCATCAGTTACACCAAAAAATGTTCTAAGTGTTTCTTTTGGTTGCACTAGCCTTATTTGATCCAACATCCTGGCTCCAAAAACTTATATAACTCCAAAAGCGGAGAGACGAAAAAACAAGATGAAAAAAAGTGTTATGCGGTCTCTGGAGATTGAAAACATAAAAGGCATAGGCACGAACCTACATCTACCTTAAGTTTCATAAACGCTTGACGGGTATGGATTCTCTCCATTTCACATCTCCAAACAAAAAATATAAACTTTATTAGGAACCCAACTACTCCATTTTAAAACAAACAAAGAGGAGGATAGAGTGTTAATGCCAAGAATGTATCCACGACCAGCTACCATTTGAACAAGAAATCAAAGTTTTAAGATCACAATTAAGTTTTTGGAGAATAGGATCTATCCTAATGATATTATTCCACTCCCTGAAATAATGTTTTTTACTCACAATGAATTGGTGAGCATTAGTAGAAACATAAATACTCAAAATAACCTTCTTCCAATGCAGTTGAGTTTTGGTTATAAACCTCCACCACCACTTTAATAGGAGACTTAGCTTGAAATTTTATAAACAAGCAATACCCAAGCCACCATCTGATTTCTTACAACAAACTTTTTTGCAGCTAACCCAACTGATTTTCTGGTATTACTAAACAAACAAGTGTCAATCTCTAACAGGAGCTTTGAACAAAGAAAAAGAGTGAACAAGGAGGAAAACAAGAACTTAACAAACAAATGTTATGTAACAAACCGAAAACCGAACCAGATATTGTCCAGTACTTAGGGAGATTACCCCCATCACAAGTTTAAAAGGCATCCAATAGAGAAAGGTATCCAACCCCTTATAAAAAGACTTTCATTCCCTTTCCCAATCAATATTGGATGTTACTTCCTCCTCCACTTAGGAGACTAGCGTCCTCATTGTCACACCGGCCCAGCCCTGGCTCTGATACCAACTGTAACAAGCAAGAAGCCAAACCGGATATTATCCTCTACTTGAGGAGAATACCCCCATCATGGCTTTAAAACGTATCTGATAGGGGAAGGTATCTAGCCTTCTATAAAGAGACTTGCGTTCCCCTTCCCAACCGATGTGGGATGTTACATGTCAATCTTCCACTAATGGAGAGATGCTTGGCCTTCCAAACGGATAGTTGAGCCTCGAAAACTTCAATGAAGGGTCTCCAATTTTTGACCAAATTCATATTAATGCCAACAACCAAGAAGATAAGATAAAGGTTGATTTTGTCTAAACTTTACATATTAAATATAAGTATTTCTTATCTTTTTGAGTAACATTTGAGTGGCTTTAGATTATTTTATTTATATTTGGTTCACATTCGTATGTATAGATTTTAAGAGACCAACAAATGATGATGTATTTTGTGAAATTTCAAACTAACTTAATGATTTTAATGTTTTAATAATTAATTAAATAGTAGTTGTTGAAATCTTTTATCTAAGTAGTAAATATGAAATAAAATAAAATCGATTGAATATTTAGATTACATCAACGTTGGTGAAAACAACTTTAATTAAAATGTGTTTTAAATACTTTGTTTATGTTAGTTATTGCAGGAAAATGAAAGCAACATTAAATACTAAATGAATTTGTATTAATGTAACTATAAAATCCAATTGCTTAATTCTTTTGTTTGATATGTGCAGGCAACCCACGTGAGAATTAAGCCCATGGAAAATCTTGTTAACTTTATAAATTTTAAAGCCAATGAAAATATATGTGGCATTTTTTTTAATATAAGCCCACTGAGATTAATAGATCATCATGGACTCAAACCTGTGGCAAAAAATTAGGGATTCACAAATAAAGCCTAGAAGATGGGATCCTTTGGAGGGCAATTAGAAGGGGAAAACAGGAGAAAAGTATATGCATAAGAAGAAGATAAGGAGAAATCATACTTTTGGCTTAAAGTTGGAGTTTTGAGCACGATTAGAGAGCAATATTAAAGCGGAGAGCATGATCGAAGAACAAAAATTGAAGCATTCAAGCACTAAAGATTATTTAGTTTTGTCTCGTTATCGATTATTTTTCTTTGTTTCATTGATTATCTCATTTATATTATTGAAGTTTGCAAATTTATTATTGTTCTTGATGTTTAAAAATGTTATGAGTAACTAATTTTTTAATACTACCTTGGTTGGCTTGAAACACTATTCATGTTTTGACTAAATATTTGGTTTTGATCTCCTATATTTGTTTATTAATCTTAGAACTTGACTATTGTCTAAATTAAATATGAACCCGTGTATTGTTTTATACTTAAAAGTTATTGGCATGCTTGTGTTGTTTAATCTTGATTGATTGCATGGCATCTAAATTAGGTTTGCACGTTAAAATTAATTACTTTGTGATTTTAATTTTAGACTTTGATTAGAAATAATCTTAGGAACATTGATTGTGATTTGATAATATTTTTCAATATGCTACCTTATCTAAAACCTAAGGGTGATAGATATTGCTTAAAACCTCCTACCTATTGCTTGTTAGGTTTAGATTTTGCGAGAGCGTGTTTTTACATTTCATTCTTGTTGTTAGTGTTTTAGGGTATTTAATTTGATTTAATCAAGTTGTCTTTTGCCTTAGGGTTAGAAAATACAATCTTAAAGACATTGTAGTAGAGAACCTAGTGGTGATCTTCCATTAGACATTTAAATAAACCTATCTTATGCTTAACACGTATTTGGTTTTCTTAGGGAGTAGCAACATACCTAGTCAACCCTAGATTCGTATTTTTAGAGATAGTTATATGAGTCATTTCATTTGTGTCATTGCATATTAGTTGGATTCTTTCCTAGGTAGTTATTTCACACATTTGATCGTATTCAAGTTTCCTAGTTTGAATTCGTCTTAATTTGTTTATTTCTCCTGTCGTGTTTAGATTAATTAATTTTAGTCAGATTGTTTAATTTGTTTATTAATATTAATTACTTAAAATATTTAAATTAATTAGGTTAGAAGTTGATAGAGGTTTAGTAACGAAAGTCGCCAAACATGTCTCTAGGGTTCGATATGCGGACTTACCTTAACTTTACTATATCATGACCGGTACACTTGCCGTTTGTGTGAAATTTAGTTAGGAATTTCTAAATTTAAAACTAATTTGTGAAAAACATGTTCAAAATAAAATAATATATTTTCACACATCAAGTTTATGGCGCCGTTGTTGGGGTCACTGTTTGGCGATATTGAGAACGACCCGAGTTAGGGATCTAATCATTTGTCTTCTAGTTTAAAGCTTTTTTTCATTTTATTTTATTTTAATTTTCCTTTTATTTGATTAACTATAACTTTAGTTAGTATTTTATTTTTTATTGTTATTTTTTTATTTGTTCATGCCTTGATCAATTAGGTAAATTTCTTCTTTTTTTGTTTATGCGTCACACTCGTTCTGCTGGAGAATTAGAATTTCAGCCACTTGACCATCCAGAGTGTGAGTTCGATCGACATTCGAACGAGTCTGACATGGAGCTTGAGACCAAGGAAGATTCATACGACAGCGAATCCACTCACGCCATAGAATCTACAATGGCCGAAGGACAACCACCAATGAGGAGAGTGATTGCCGACTACGCCAAACCCATTGATGCTGGAGCTCGATCTAGCGTTGTACGTCCACCAATCACTACCAACAACCGGCAAATCCCTCCCCAAATCATTTCCATGGTCACTAATATTGTTCTGTTTCACGATTTGCCTACTGAAGTCCTTAACTCTCATCTAGCTCGCTTCGCGAGAATTTGTGACACCGTTCAAGTGAACGGTGTTTCAAAGGACGCATGCAAGTTGCACCTCTTCCCATTCTCTCTTACTAATCGTGCCCACAGCTGGATTGAGTCCCTGCCCATAGGATCCATCACTACTTGGGCTGATATGCAAGACAAGTTCTTGTGTAAGTACTTTCTCCCTTCAAAGACCACTCTTGTCTGAGGAGCATGATTCATTCATTTTAGTAGAAGTCGGGAGAGACTTTCTACAAGACTTGGGAGTGTTTCAAGGTGCTAGTGCACAATTGTCCACATCATTGTTTGGAGGATTGGGCGTTAATTGAGAAGTTCTACAATGGAGTTACTCCTGCGACGAGGAACATGCTGGACATTACTACTAGTGGCAATTTGATGACCACCAAGACTATTGCGGAGTGTAACATGATGTTTGAGGACCTAGCCATGAGTAGTTACGAGTATCCTGACTCCCGAGGCCAACTTGCTGCTTAGCGAGGAGTGCATCAAGTTGATGCTAGCATTGTTTTAGCCGTGCAAGTTGAGGCATTAGCTAAGATGGTGTAGACCTGTGAAAGAAGGAGCAGACCTGTGAAATCAATCGGGGTAGTCATGATACTATTGATTGTCCCATTTTTGCTGATAGTTTTTAGGAGCAAGTTGACTTTGTTAACAATCCCAACCGGATGCAAGGAAATGCCTTTGGTAATTCCTATAATACTGTTGGAGGAATCAACAGAATTGGAGGAGTGGAAACCCACCAAGTTTTCAGCCGCGTACTCAAAGTTTATTTTAGAATCAGAGTTTGAGTACTGGTTAGACTAGTGGTATAAGTCAGGGTGAGAAGAAGCCCACCCTTGAGGAGATGATGATTTAACAGTCACAGATGTTGACTCAATTCATGGAGAGGGATGACACTAGGTATAAGGAAGCGCAGGCTAGAGATCAGGCATATCAGGTTAGGTTCGAGGAGAACGAGGCCATGATCAAGAATCAAGGAGCATTATTGCAGAATATAGAAAGAACTATGGGCACTTATCAGATATGTTTCAGGAAAGGCAACCTGGAGGCCCACCTAGTAACGTAGTGAAGAATCCAAATGCACATGTGAAAGCTGTGATGACAAGGAGTGGTAAATCATATGGTATGATTGAGCATCTTGCAGTGATTGAGGAGTAGGTCGATGAAGAGATAGAGATGGAGGCTCCTGCTGACAAGGTGCAATAGAGGCTACGCCCAGCAAGTACACCACAACCAGAGGAGTCTGTAGAGAATGTTGCTGACAAGAAGAAGAAGAAGAAGAAAAGAAGAAGAAGAATGAGCAATTAGTCCATTTTGATAGACTTCCATATCCAAGACAATTGGCTCAGCATTGGTCTGAGGAGCAGTACGGTAAATTCCTTGAGATGTTTAAGCAACTCAAGGTAAACTTACCTTTATAGAGGCATTACAACACATGCCTAAGTATGCTAAGTTTCTGAAGGATTAGCTCACGAGTAAGAAGAAATTGGAGCACATCTCAACTGTGACATTAAGTGAGGAGTGTTTGGTTGTTGTGCAGAACAAACTACCACCAAAGATGACAAATCCGGGTGGTTTTACTATTCCATGTATCATAGGTGGTTTGTATATGAGCAATGCTTTGGCAAATCTAGGGGCTAGCATCAACTTGATGCCATATTCTGTGTTCGCTAAGCTAGACCTACGTGAGCCAGCACCGACACACATGAGCATTCAGTTAGCGGATAGGTTGGTGAAGTATCCGTGAGGGATCGTAGAGAACATGCTTGTTAAGGTAGATAAGTTTGTTTTTCCTATTGATTTCATGATCTTAGATATAGATGAGGACGAGAAGGTCCCATTGATTTTAGGACGATCTTTCCTGGCTACTGCAGGGGCATTGATCAATGTCCTTGATGGCAAGCTAACCTTATGAGTTACTGATGAGACAGTTACATTTGATGTGAACAGATACATGAAGAACAAACATGATCAAGATGATACTTTATACTTCATAGATACCATTTGGACACAAGTGACTACGAGTTTTCACGAGTTTATCAGATTTGATCATATAGACTCGCAGATCCTGGTTAGGGAGAACCAGGAAATCAAGTTTATCGCCTTTGCCTTTGAGCATGACTCGGTAGGTCATGAGAGTTCGCCTCTCAAGGAAGCTAACATGTGTGAGGTGATTACAAGAGAGGAACCGTTAAAGAAGCCATCGATTGAGACTCTCCCATCCTTAGAGCTTAAGGAATTGCCATCTCACCTGGAGTATGCATTTCTAGATGAGGGATCTCAGTTAGCTGTCATCATTTCTGCTGGATTGATAGAGGAGGAGAAAAGGAGACTAGTGGATGTGTTGAAGGCACACAAACAGGCGATTGCATGGAAGCTGATGGATATTAAGGGTATCAACCCTTAGTTTTGCACGCATAAGATACTCATGTAAGATAAGTATAAGCCCATTAGATAAAGTCAAAGAAGATTAAATCCTAACATGCAAGAAGTAGTTAAGAAGGAAGTGATTAAATTGTTAGATGCAGGATTAATCTACCCTATCTTTGACTCGAAATGGGTGCGTGTAGGTTGTTCCCAAGAAAGGGGGAGTAACAGTGGTGACTAATGAGAAGAACGAGTTGATTCCGATGAGGACAGACACGGGTGGCGAGTTTGTATTGATTATCGCAAACTGAATGATGCCACGAGGAAAGACCATTTCCGCTTCCTTTTATCGATCAGATGTTGGAGCGTTTGTCAGGGCAACATTTCTATTGTTTCCTTGATGGCTTTTCAGGTTATTTCCAGATCCCGATGGCTCTGGAGGATCAGGAAAAAATGTCCATTAGATGCTCGTATGGCACCTTTGCGTATCGCCGCATGCCGTTTGGGTTATGTAACGCTCTAGTTACTTTTCAGCGGTGTATGGTAGCTATATTTCAGGATATGATCGAGGACTCCGTGGAGGTTTTCATCAATGATTTTCCTGTATTTGGGAGCTCCTTTGATTCATGTTTGGAGCATTTGGAGAGGATGTTGGCTCGATGTGAGGAGACTAACCTCATGTTGAACTGGGAGAAGTGCCACTTCATGGTGAAGGAGGGCATTGTTTTATGGCACAAGATTTCACACACGGGGCTTGAGGTTAATAAGGTGAAGATTGAGACTATCAGCAAGCTTCCACTACCTACATTGGTGAAATCTATTAGGAGTTTCTTAGGCCACACTGGTTTTTATCGACGTTTCATTAGAGATTTCTCCAAGATTGCAAGGCTGATGATGCAACTCCTAGAAAAAGATGTGTCATTTGTGTTTTCTAAAGAGTGTAAGAGTGCTTTTGGGCTTCTAAAGGAGAAGTTGGTGAATGCTCCAATTATGGTTGCCCCAGATTGGAGTTTACCTTTCGAGTTGATGTGCGATACTAGCAATTATGCGATAGGAGCGGTCTTAGGTCACCGTAGGGACAAACACTTTCACCGAATCTATTACGCGAGTAAGACGCTCATTGATGCGTAGGAGCATTACACCATGATGGAGAAGGAGTTGTTAGCAGTAGTCTTTGCATTTGATAAGTTTAGATCTTACGTCTTACTTTCTAAGAACTATTGTTTACACACATCATGCCTCCCTTAAGTATTTGTTTAGTAAGCAAAACCTAAGCCACGATTGATACAGTGGATTTTGCTACTTCAGGAATTTGACATTGAGATAAGGGATAAAAAGGTGCAGAAAACGTTGCAGTGGACCATTTGTCACGTTTAGAGGACTCCAGGCGTGATGAGATTAGGGAGGACATGATTTGTAACACCCGGAAATTTTCTTTGAAGTCGACGAAAGAAGAAAATAAATAAAGTCCAAAGTCGACGGACCAAACTTGCCAAAACGGGAAGAAACTTCGATGATTGGGAATGTAAAAGGGGGGAGGGCAGCCCACAACCTCCCCATTCTTGCAAACTCAACCAAAGAAGAGAAGAGAAGGAGAAACGAGGAGAAAAGCTTGGTTCGGGTGGATTCGAGCGTGGAAATCGAAGAGTAGCGGGTCAAATCAAAGCTCTACTCGACGGGATCATTTGTGTGAGTTCTAGGACCCCTCTTTACACGTCTTCAACTGATTTTGGGGGCTGGAACACATCTAAAACCCATTTTTGGAAAAGTTGGGTGTTGACCCGTTTTGATGCGTATGTGTATGTGTTTGATGCATGTGGAGTTGGAGTTCGGGCTTGGGTATGCTTGAATAATGTCGTGGTAGGTGTTTCTAAGGTTTATGATGGTTGATTTGGGCCAAAATCGAGTTTGGAGGCCGAAAGGGGCAGTTTGCATTCGGCTAGAACTGCATTCTACATCAGCTAGGGCTAGGCGACCGACTAGAGTGCAATTGGAGGCCATACGGCCACTTGGCGTGCGACTGAGGTCCATGCGCACGATTGCCATGCGACTAAGGTCTATACGCATGATAGTCATGCGACTGAAGTTCATTTGCCTGTAAGGCATGCGATTGAAGGTTATGCGACTGGGGTCCATTTGTACGAAGGGTATGCGACTGAAGCCCATGCGCCAGAAGTCATGCGACTGAAGGCCATACGCATGAAGATCATGCGACTGAGAGTCCATTCGCATAGGGTCCATTCGCCTGATGTCCATTCGCCTAAGTGCCCAGTCGCCTGGAAGGCCATGCGACGGGAGGGTGTCCATACGCCCAAGTAGGGCTCATAAGCCCGAAAGAACAACGGTTTATTTTATGACTTTCGAGGGAGTGTGTAGTTGTGGGTTTTGACTTAGGAGGTTCTCGAAGGCTAGTGTAAGTTGACTTTCGAGGTCATAGACGTTATGTTGGGCATGTGTGTGATGTATGATTGACGTGTATGTATGATGGTATGCATGCTTGATGATGCCCTGTGCGGTGATGTGTGTATGTTTGTGTTTATATTCCTAGTATGTATGTTTATCTTTCCTGTGGCTTTGCATATTACGTTAATGAATGTAACGAAAGTATTATGTAACGTAAAGTGGAAGATAATGAAAAGAGGAACATAAATGAATGAATGTATGCATTAATGAACGAATGAATGTATGCATTAATGAACGAATGAAATGTGAAAGGCTTGCAAGCGAAATGTACAGAAGTGCATGGCTCTAAAATGCCGTAAGCTCTACCGTGTATGGTTTAGCTAGCCCTTAAGGGTGCAAGTAGGGGTTCTAGTCTTTATGACTGACCGTCGGTGTGGTACATGGTGTATAGTTGTTACCTGCGCTATGCATAATGTTGGGGGTGTAGTATGTATCAGTTACCCGAGTTATGCGTATCGTTGGGGGTGTAGTATGTCATAGTTACCCATAACATTAGGGTGTAGAATATGATGGTTACCCGAGTTACGCATAACGTCGGGGGTGTAGTATGCAGTGGTTTATAGCGGTTACCCGTGTTACCCATAATATTGGGGGTGAAGAATACAGTTGGGATCTTTGTCGCTTACCCCGGTGCTGGTGCCAGGCTTAGGCCTAGTATCATGAGCATGAAGGGTAAAGTTCATGGTGTTGACGAAAGGAAAAGATGTATTAAGGAATGAACGATAAAGATGATAGCTATTATCTATGTGTACGTACATTCTGTGATCGCATGAATGTAAAGTACGGTTTTAGCGAAAGAAAAGTATATTTTATTATTATAAAACTATAACTCACTTAGCAACGCTGACTTTGATGTGTTTCCAGTTGGCAGGTATGTTGCTGAGGATGGACCGGTGCGACTACTCAGCTCTTTTGGATGGCATTCATTGTTTAATGTTTTTGCATTGTAATGCGAACACATGATATTTTGAAATGAACGCTTGTATTAACATGCAAAAGCATTTGCAATTATATGAAAATGTTATTTTTATGTTTCTGCTGCAATGTTTTATGAATGATTAAATGTAATTTATATGATTTATGTGCAATGATTTACCAGCTATAAGCGTCCCGGGAACGGGGCCTTACCTGATTGATGATACCTTTCCTCATGAAACATTGATGTTTGTGAAAGCACATGACGAGGGTTTTCCATGGTTTGCAGATCTGGCTATTTACTTAGCAACATGGGTTCGGATGGGAGGCATGACCCATGAGCAAAAGAAGAAATTCTTTGCAGATGTTAAGCATTAAGAAATTCTTTGCAGATGTTAAGCATTACATTTGGGATGACACCTAACTCTTCCACATTAGAGTAGATCAGATTGTACGTAGGTGCGTACATGGTGATGAGGAAAGGAGGATTTTGAGATATTGCCACTCAAGACCAACAGGTGGCCACTAAGGACCAAGTTTGACAGGGAAAAAGGTATTCTACGCTGGGTTATATTGGCCGACGATCTTTAAGGACACGCATGAGTTTGTGAGGAGTTGCAACATGTGTCAGAGATTAGGAAATATCTCATCCTGGAATGAGATGCCATAGACTGCCATTCAAGCATGTGAGATTTTTTATTTGTGGGGCATCGATTTCATGGGCCCGTTTCCACCATCTCGTGGGAACAAGTACATCCTAGTAGTCGTCGACTATGTTTCTAAGTGAGTGGAGGCTCAAGCTTTGCCCACGAATGATGCTAGGGTTGTAGTGAGATTCATTCAGAAAATTTTTTCCTGCTTTGGTATCCCAAAGCCCTGATTAGTGATCAAGGGACCCATTTTTGCAATGCGCAGATGGAGAATGCCTTGCAATGCTATGGGGTCACTGTAGAGATTATATGAAGAGATTGAAGCAACCAAACACCCAACGTCTTTCTTCATGAATGTTGCACAAGTAAATTAAAGAAGAATGCTTCGGAAGTTTCACATAAGCAACTAAAATATTCTAAGTGTGAAATCTTCCGAAGCCAAGACCAATATCTTCCGAAGCCAAAGATGAAGTCTTCCGAAGCTTCAGAGACAAAGTCTTCCGAAGCTCAACACTTGAAGATAGTTTTCTTCCGAAGACTTTTAACAACATGCTTTGTCTGATGTACTTTTTCATAAAGCTGGACCCCTTTCTGCGGCAACTCTATAAAGTCACCAACTTACATGAGTTGGTGAAAAGGTCCATACTTTTGGTAACTGTACATTGAGGTCTTGAGTCTGTAAACTTTCTACTTCATGTACTTTATCCTTTTTTTAATAGATAAGGATGTGAGCTATGGCATGTCATAGTCACAAGTCAAAAGGCAATTTGCCTTTTGACTCTACAATTGATTTTGTTTTGTGTCTAGTCAATTGTATCCAGCTGGCCTTCAAAGTATGGCTGGCTGTAGGATGTAGTATAAATATCTCATGTTCTTGTAACTTTCTTTAATGCTTTGTAACACTTGTAATAGAACATTGATAAAGCAATATACTGCAATCTTGAAAACCATCTCCTTGTGTATCTTGATATTTTTTTCTGTCTCTTAATTACTTGTATTCTTAGTGTCTTTACTTGTGGTTAATCCAGTTCACTGTTTGATTAAGTTAAGTTACTGTCCTTTTTGTGTTGTTGTGTTGTAAGTGACCACCCTTCACCGGTCCTGCATTTGGTATCAGAGCTTTCTAGGCTATTGATATAAGATCTCACCATCTTAAGATCCTTCACACACACAAATACTCAAACAACTTATCAAATGGCTGCCATTTCCAAAACTGATATGGAAACTAGAACCATGAACAAGTCCCCACTGATCACTTTTGATGACTTTGACACCTAGTGCCTAAGAATGGAAGGTTTCATCAGGTCTCTAGACTTAAGAATATTGGATTCTGTTAAGAATGGACCTTACATACCAAGCACCCCTTCTGCTACTGGTGGTGGTATGATCCCCAAGGCTATGGAAAACTACTCTAATGAAGACAGGAAGAGAGTAGAGATTGATAGAAAAGCCATCAAAACCCTTCAGACTACTCTTCCAAACTCTGTATACAAAGGTTTCAAGAAATGCAAAACAGCAAAGCAGCTATGGGATGCATTGAAAGCGATGTATGAGGGTTCCTTTGAAGCTAAGGAGAACAAGAAGGATCTCCTAAAGCAGCAGTTTGAAAACTTCACCTTCAAAGCAGGTGAAACCATGACTCAGTAATACTTCAGGTATGTTGAGATTGTGGTAACCCTTATGGATGGAGGAGTTGCTCTGAGAATAAAGAAATTGTAAGTAAGTTCATGTCCTCACTTCCTAGGCAATGGACACACTACTATGTGGTTATCAAGAGAACTGAGAACCTGAAAACTCTTACTCTGACAAAGTTGTATGGCATTCTCAGTGGCTACCTGATGGAGATGAACATGCAAGGTTCATCTGGCAACTCTAACAATCAAATGGGTTTAGCCCTTCATGTGGTTGAAAGAGATAACATAGAACCCCAACATCATATCATATGATACCCCGACAACTCACCAAAGGGTCCTTTCATCACCTTCCCAGAGACACCAAAGGAGAACTACACTCAAGGAAGCCCAATCCAAGAGACAAGCTCTTCTCAAGCTTTTGTGTCTTCTAATGAAAGTTATGGCAGCTTTCTTTTCACCCTTGAAGACCTGGACTGTATCCATCTAGATGATCTGTAGTACATGGAGATAGTCTAACAGATGGCTCTTCTCACTCACAAAGCCAAGAAGTTCTACAAGCAGACTGGAAGGAAGTTCCCCAATAATACAACCAGTGGAAAGTTTAGGCTGGACAAAGGCAAAGTCAAGTGTTACAACTGTAACTTGATAGGCCTTTTTGCTAGGGAGTATAAGGCACCAAGAACAAATAGTGGCCAAACACATTCCAGACCAAACTACAATGATAAAGCCACCTAGAATGAGAAGCCAAAGCAACAAGTTACTGTTTCTATTGAAGAAGGAGGCTTTGACTGGAGCTTTCAGGGGGAAGATGCTTCTCCAAACCAAGCACTTATGGCAGATCATGATGAAGACAAGGTATTGGAACTTCTCTGTACCATGAATGCATTGCTAAAGTAAATAGATACAGGTCCTACAACTTAGAAATGAGATCTGATCTTGAGTCCTTAAGCATCTTAAAAGCTAATTTTAGAAAGTCTGAAAATGATTATAAACTAAAGATAGAGGACTTAGAGAAAACTATTTCAGTTCTAAAACATGAGCATACAAATTTTAGGACTCAGATCAAGGATCTCATAACTAAGCTGACTGAATGCCAGGCTGAGCTTGTGATCAGTAAAGCAAGGGCAGAAAAGTGGGTTCTTGAAGAAGAGACCTTCAAGAACATGATATCCTCATCCCTGCACAACAAAGTGTGCTATCAAAATAAGCAGGGACCGGGATCAAATGAGATAGCTCCTCCACACATAATCTTGTCTGTAAGATCACCTAGGTGTGGAACTTGTGAAGATGAGCTTCCTCTCATAAATCCTTTGAGTGAAGAGGATTATGAAGTGATAGTGAAGAATTCCTCTGAGAAGAGTGAAGAGGAGGATTCTAAGAAGGGCCACTATCCTTCTAAGGAGAAGAAGAAGACTTTGATGACCAAGTCAAAGAGAAAGAACTTGATCAGAAAGAGCAAAAGAAAAGCTAGGAAGGCTCAAGAGATCAAGGCTACTTTCGACTCCAAGCAGAAACAAGTTTTTATCTCGGCAGGGCTTGAAGTGGTAAAGACTGAAGACATCAACCTCAACTCTTCTGCTAAGAGCTTTGCTTCATGTTCAAATCATCTCAATACCAAGAAGAAGACTGATCTGTTGTGTACCATAGTTACACAGCCTGGACCATCCAACTCCATGAACAGTCCTCAGCCCAAAAGGACTATCTCAACATCTACAAAGATGAGGGTGGAGAAGGGATGTGACCAAAGTCAGTTTTATTCCTAACAGAAGGCTCTTGGAAGAAGAAAATGGAATGTGTTATGTGTGAAAGTACTGCTCATCTTGCTACGGATTGTCCATACAATCCTAAAGGTACTCTTCACATGACCAAAAAAAAGACTTCCAAGAGTTCCAAGAAGATTCAAGCTTCGGAAGGAAAATCTGTTTCCTTCGGAAGCTCCAACACTAAGAAGATAGCAACTGGAAAAATTTCCTTCGGAAGAAAAATTGGTCTCGGAAGTAAGGAATACTTCCGAATCACTGAAGTCTACTGCAGTGTTTGTAGATTCTTCCGAAGGTCCAATCATCAAAACTTCCAAAGTCTCAAAATCTTTCGAAGTATTAAAGGTCAAGTCCAAGCTTCCAAAGGTGGTGCGGAAGTCTAAGAAAGACCAAATGACTGAAAATTCTCCATCAACAATAGCTCAAGATCCTCAAAGCACAACAATTGGATCTATTACTGTTGCATTACCTTCTGTTTCTCTTAGTGAGCCCAAGACAAGTAAGTCTTGGGTTTCCAAATGTAACTAATCATTTTCTTTATGCAGGGACAGCTTAAGACAAACAAGAATATCTGGATCATTGATAGTGACTATTCCATGCACATGACAAGCAATAGGTCACTACTCTAGAACTTTGAAAGGATTGATGAAGGACCAGTTGCCTTTGGAGAAGATGAAGGCGGTCACGTTTCTGGAAGGGGCAAGGTCATAAATGGTAAGCTCAGCATTGAAAAGGTAAACTTTGTCAAGGAGCTTGGGTACAATCTTTTGAGTGTATCCCAATTTTATGAGCAGAGTCATAACATGCTTTTTACTAAGCATGAGTGCATTGTTCTCAAGCCCGGGGTGGTCATTTCTCATGAGCATGTCCTGCTTAGAGCCCCCAGGAAAGGGAACATGTACAAGATGGATCTGCGAGAAACATCTCCCTCTGGAGAAGTTTCATGCTTTCTGTCTAAATCCCATAGTGATGAGTCTTTCCTATGGCATAAAAGAATGTGCCATGTAAAGTTTAAGAACATGAATAAACTGATTAAGAATGATTTGGTAACTGGAATGCCAAAGAGTTTACAAGTGATGACCATTGTGTTGCATGCCTGAAAAGGAAGCAACATAATGTATCTTGCAAGCCTAAGGAAATAAACTCCATCACTACTCCCCTACACTTGTTACATATGGATATCTTTGGCCCCACTAGTGTAATGAGTCTAGGAAGGACCTCTTACTACTTGGTGATCACATATGACTTTAGAAGATTCACTTGGGTCTTCTTCCTTTGAACTAAGGATGACACTCCTGAGATTCTGAAGAATTTCATTCTAAAGATTGAGAATCAATCTGATCACAATGTCAAAATCATAAGATGTGATCAAGAAACTGAATTCAAGAACCAAATTCTTGATACATTTTGTGATAAAAAAGGTATTACAAGACAATACAGTGCTCCCAGGACTCCTCAACAAAATGGTGTTGCTGAGAGGAGAAACAAGACACTGATTGAAGCTGCAAGAACCATGTTGTCTAACTCTAAGCTGCCCATCACCTTCTGGGCAGAGGCAGTCAACACTGCCTGCTATGTGCAGAACAAAGTTTTAATGGTTAAGACTCATGGCAAGACTCCTTATGAACTTTGGCATAAGAGGAAACCTTTCATTGGTTTTCTCAGGTCATTTGGTTGTCCTTGCACCATCTTGAATACCAAGGATCAAATTTCCAAATTTGCTGAGAAATTAGATAATGGACACTTCATTGGATACTCTTCCCAAACTAAGGCATATAGAGTATACAATCTTAGAACTAGAATTATTGAGGAGTCAGCAAATGTGACTTTTAATGAACACACACCCTATGTGGCTGGTTCTGGTCTTGATTGGCTATTTGATCTTGATTTAGTTACCAACTGTTTTAACAAATCTTGTGAGATTGTTTCAAGATCTGCAGAAAACTTAAATAAAGGTGATCCTGATCTAAGATTTGAGCTAAGAAGACCTTCATGTAACATATCTTCAGCTCCCGTTGGGACT
Source organism: Flaveria trinervia (assembly GCA_025506515.1). NCBI lineage: Eukaryota > Viridiplantae > Streptophyta > Magnoliopsida > Asterales > Asteraceae > Flaveria > Flaveria trinervia. The sequence goes on from CM046441.1 coordinate 64,789,295, forward strand.
ACTTCTGCAAATGAGGTTTCTATCAGCACCACAGTGACAAACTCAACTGATACATCTAAGATGCCTTCAAATTCTAGCTCAGAGGTTCCGCAACCAGATAAAGATACTTCAAATGAAGAAGATAATGATGGTAGTGGTGATAGTGATCAAGACTTTCTTGATGCTAATAACCACTCCATTGATGACAACATCAATTATGTCACACACTCATTGGATCAAGTCTCTCTTAATAAGTGTGCCGATGTGGTGGGAAAACATCTATGTCAGATCTAAATTTCTCTAATTTAGATCTTTCTCAGCAACTTGCTATGATCCCTCAGCTAAGGATCCACAGGTCTCACCTCACCACAAACATCATTGGAGATGTTGTCACAGGGGTAAAAACAAGAGGACAAACCCATGAAGCAAATGTTTGTCTTCACTCTTGTTTCTTATCCCAGATAGAGCCAAAGAAAGTTGATGAGGCTCCGAAGAATGGAAGTTGGGTTGAAGCTATGCAAGAGGAGCTGCTTCAATTCAAAAGACAGAAAGTTTGGAACTTTTGTCCTCTTCTTCATGGGAAGACTATCATTGGAACCAAATGGGTGTTTAGGAACAAGAAGGATGATAGATGCATTATCATCCAGAACAAAGCTAGACTAGTTGTTCAAGGATACACATAAGAAGAAGGGATTGACTACACTGATGTCTTTGCTTCTGTAGCAAGACTGGAAGCTGTTAGGATATTCCTGGCATTTGCTGCATCCAAGAACTTCAAGGTCTATCAACTTGATGTAAAGTGTGCTTTTCTATATGGAGTGATTGATGAAGAGGTTTATGTCAAACAGCCACCTGGTTTTGCAGAACCTGATCATCCTAATTATGTTTGTAAGCTTGACAAAGCTCTTTATGGGCTGCATCAGGCACCCCGGAAGTGGTATGAGACTCTATCATAGTATCTTTGCAAACATGGATATAGGAGAGGTACTATATATGAAACTCTCTTTATCAAAGGACATGGAAATAACATACTGCTAATTCAAGTATATGTAGATAACATCATCTTTGGTTCAACTAATCTGAGGCTCTGTAAAGACTTTGAGAAGCTGATGAAAGAGAGATTTGAAATGAGTGCCATGAGGGAACTCAATTTCTTTCTTGGAATTCAAATGAAGCAAGTTGAAGATGGCATATTCATTAGTCAGTCAAAGTATGTTCAAGACATACTCAAAAGATTCAACATGACTGATTGTAAGATTGCTAAGACACCCATAGCTAGGAATCACTCCCTTGGACCTGATCTTGAGGGGGAGTGTGTAGATGAACACTTATACAGGGCTATGATTAGGTCTCTTATGTATCTTACAGCTAGCAGACCTGATATTATGTTTGCCACTTGCATATGTGCAAGATATCAAGCCAACCCTAAGATGTCTCACCTAATCACTGTCAAAAGGATTCTAACATACCTTAAAGGTGCTTCAACACTTGGTCTATGGTATCCTAAGAATTCTGACTTTAATCTATATGCATATACAGATGGTGATTATGATGGTTGCAACATGACTGCAAAGTCTACATCTGGGGGATCTTAATTTCTTGGTGGAAGGGTTATGTCATGGCAATGTAAGAAACAATCCTGTGTCTCTGCATCAAGTGCTGAAGCTGAATACATTGCTGCTGTAAGCTGCTGTGCTGAAGTGCTTTGGATTTAGAATCAGATGCTAGACTATGGGTTAAACTTCAAGGAGACTCCTATTCACATAGACAACAATAGTGCTATCTCTATCACAGAGAATCCTGTGCAGCACTCAAGGACTAAACACATCAACATCAGGTATCATTAATAAGAGATAACTATAAAAAGGGTTAATTAAACTAGTCAAAGTTCACACAGATGAACAATATGTCGATCTATTTACAAAGGCTTTGATGAACTGAGATTTAAATATCTAATATCAGCTATTGGGATGATCAACTTTTAGTAGGTTTTTCTTAAAACTAATTCTTATTATTTCTTAAAATATGTGTGTCCTAAGTTGTCTAGTTCATCACTTTCATAAGCTCTTGTTTTCTTTGGATAAAACTTTTTGAAGACTTTCCTTAAAATTCTGATAATTTTGATCGTTCAGAAGTTATGTTTTTAACTTCGGAAGAAACTTATGCCTTTAAAACAACTAACTGCCCAAGTATTTTACCTTCGGAAGAAATTTCTGAAATATCTTCCGAAGCTTAAAATCTTTTTTGGCACTTATATGTTTTCAAGGAAAATCTTCTTCCAAAGTAAATTAACTCTCGGAAGTTTGTCCTTTTGAACAAAACTCTCAAGTCTTGATTTTCTTCCGAAGTCAAAATTCTCAGAATCCTTAGGAAAATCTTCCAAAGTCATTTTAGCTTCGGGAGCTTTGTCATTAAAACTTCCGAAGATAATTTACCTTCGGAAGCTTTTTAACTTCCAACAAAACTACTTTTTGAGCAAAAGTAAACTACTTTTTGAAAGGTGGGACCAACATTCGGATTTCAAAGTTTATCCTCTATCATTAAACTTTATTTGAAATCCTTTTTCACATATAAACCCAACGGTATCCCCCTCTTTCTATCATCTGCTTCTTTCCTCCAAACCTAAAACCCTAAATTTCTCTTTGAAATCACTTTCTTTCATCTTTCTACATCCTTAAGCTCTCTCCAAATGGCCAATCCTCATCACAGGAATGACCGAACTTTACCATGCAGTTACAAATGCAACATAACCAGGTTTCTCTGTTAAGCTCTAAGAAAGATCCTCATTTCTCAGAGGTTTGCCGTTTCTTAATTATATCTAGCTACTTCACCTCCCTAACCATTGATCCTCCTCTTTATGAGGATCAACTACTAGAATTCTGGAAGACCCGCCAAGAGGTCGTAATGGATGGGGAGATGGCACTGTCTGCCACAGTGCAGGGGAGAACAATCTTCATCACTCTGGCCATCATCATGCAGCTTCAGCTGGATGATGAAGAATATGAGGTGTTCATTCCCAAGGAAGCTGTTAACCAGTACTTCGCGTAGATGGGCTATGAGGGAGATTACTCTGTTAAGACCTTTAGGAAAAGGAAGGTCTCATCCCAATGGATCTTCCAGCTCCATGTGGTTATCCACAGCTTATCAAACAATCATGATGCATGGGACCAAATTCCTAAGGATCTCTCCTTCATTGTCCATAGGATGGTTCAGGGGGTCAAGTTTAGGTACTCTCAATTTATCTATACTAATCTACTTGCAAACTTGGACTCCTTAGAGTATTGCATGTTACCTAGATATATTCAATACATTCTTAACTGTGAACTGGGCTCACAGTTAAGGGGAACAGGTAATATTCTTAAACTGGGACAGATGAAGCCCGTCATCTTTAAAATTTTGAGAAAGCCCACTGTTGGCTTCTCTGGGGTAGAAACAACCCTTGTCCCAAAAATGTTAGAGCTCATTGCTCAAGGTGACAACCTAGCAGCACCAGCTAGTGTTTAACCCACACCTTCTACTTCCCAACCACCTCAACAGCCACAAATCACCTTCACCTACCAAAGAAAATACAAACAAACCCCTACTCAAGCTATTTAGTCTGTGCAGGCCCCTATACACTCACCCACACAGGAAGAAGTGGACACTGGAGCTCCTACTTCACCTAAGGAGCAAACACTTCCATTACTTCAATGATTAGTGTTGAGGTTCCTTATGCACAGCCTGATGAGCTCATAAACCCAGATGCCTTAAGCCATCACTCTGAGTCTCGACACTCAAGTGATCAACCTTTAGGGGACAGTTACCATCCCTAGCCTTTGGACTTAAACCAACCTATTCCCAACCTTGACTTCTATATTAATGAATATTTAGGTTTCAGTGAGTACCATGATTCTCTCTTCTTTTCTCCTGCTCAAAGAGACATGAGTGCTTTTGAGGCTCCAATTTCTAGCCCACATCAGTCACCTACTACTGAGGTGGACACATCTGAACCTATTCAGGATGTCCATATGGAAGAAGCTCTCATTTTGAAAGTGATTCCATCATTAAGACCTTAACCATGGCAAATCAGCCCACTGACATCTCAACTGAGGTTGCCAGTGAGCAGAGGAAATCCAGCAGCCAAGAACCTAAAGCTAGTGGTGAGAGAGAGGACTCTGGTCCAATCATCTCATCCCCAATGATTCTTCTTATAAAGATGAGGGGATTTAAGAATAAAGGTGCAAAAACTGTCTAAAGCATGCACCTATTTAGTCTCCAAGGTCAGTCACCTTGAATCTCAAGTGACTACCTTGCAAAATAGGGTCAATGATCAGTAACTTGAGATTTCTTATCTTAAGGACAAACTAGCTGGGAGACCTTTTAGAGGATCTCAACCAGGAACACAAGAACCTGCAGATGTGATTGACCTAACTCCTAGCTCACCTATGCAAGTGGGTGATGCTACTAAAAAGGGGAAGAAAGTCATTACAATCATAGACCTGGGAGTTCTTTAGAGAGAGCGGACATTGAGGACTCACCATCCTCACTTGCAATTGTGCGCACTCAGCAACTTCCTCAAGTTCACATTGATGTGGACTACATAGACTCCTTCAAACAGAGTTTGTTTGAGGAAGGGATACCAAGGGCTATGTCATCTCTACCATCTTCAAATCACATCATTAGGTGGAGGTATGACAGCAACAGAAGAGCCCTAATCATCATTAGAATTCAAGGGCAGCAAGAGGTCTTCAAATTTCAGACCTTGAACTTCTATGAAGGTCTGGATCTAGTCAACATGCCACATGTCAACCTAAGCCGATCAAGACAAGCTGACAGGCTGGCTCAAAGAATCCAAGACCAAAACATTGCAGAGTTCAGCTTTAGAAGAAGACTAAAGCAATCAGGCAATGTCATCAGTGAACTGGATGTTGAGGCAGACCCTAAGATTAGTTTCATAGTGGAAACCTTGACTGAAGGCCCAGTGACAAAACATGAGAGCCATGTCTCATCACCATCAATTACTGCAGAGATCAATACCCTTTTTGAGACACCTACTGGTGAAGGTGCTTCTCAACCTCTCTCTGGCCAGAGCTTGAAAGCTACACCAAGCAATGAAGGCCAAAGCTCTCTCCACCCTAAGTCACAAAGGTCTGTGAGTGACAAAGAGAAAAGAAAGATGACTTCTAAGGAGATTAAGGAAAAGAAGAGAGAGAGGAAAAGGAAGCTGAGGGGAGAAAGTTCCTCTTTTGGGTATACAAGACTCATGGAGTCTGCTATCAGGGTTGGCCCCAAACCAAATACTTAGAATGATGAGTTAAGGGCAATCAGGATAAACTACCTGCAGACCAGGAAATATGACATAGACAATGTCATTTCTCTCCCCTTGGAGGAACTAAATGAACTGGTTGACATGAAAATGTCAAAAGAGAAGAAAGAGGCAGAAGATGCAGAGCTACTGGTACAAATCAAAGAAGCCAGAAGAAAAACAAAATTGTACAAGCATGTGCCTACTCTCTCCCCAGTTCAAGAAAGTCCTGCACATGAGGATGTGATTGAATAAGAACCTCAGGTAGATAGAGAAGAAGAAAGGATCAAGATGATCAACTACCTGAGTGTCATAGGCCTCTATCAAGCAGATGCACTTCTTCCCTTATCCTATGACTATATTGAGTTTAAGTATCTCAAACAACTTGAACTTGAGATAGTCAAGGAAAGAAAGACAACTAAAAGGAAGCTAAGAGAAGAAGGTGCTAAGTCAAGAGCCATCATCTAGAAGAGCATGAAGAATTCTACAGATAGGCAGAGGATGATGAGCTTCTTGAAGCTGTATGGATTCTCCGGAAGAATACTTGGACCCATGTCTCTATCCACTATGAATGAGATATCATGGTGATCAAGCAGAAGATAAAGAATGGAGAACTGAATGACTTACATTCCCCTCCAAGTCAAGCTCCACATGAAGTGGAGGTTAAGGTTGAACAACCAGAGACAACACAACCTGGACCTCCTGCTGAATCTCAGCAAGCTTCATCTTCTGATCCACAACAAGGTCAGACTCCCTCTTATTCTGAACCTGTGAGAGTGGAAGACATAACTGAGAAAGATAATGAGGATCAATCAGGTGCTGTAGGCCAGTCTTCTTAGTTAAAAGAAAGAAAGAGAAAAAAAAGGATGGATTCTAAACCAAAGCCAAGAAGAAGAAAGAAACATCCATTTCTGAACCTCAAGATGAGTCAGAACATCCTGAGGATGTGCAGCCAGAGGATGCTCTATCATCTCCCATTCCAATAGCTCCTCTAGCATCAGAAAGACCCATCCTGTCCTGGACATACACTATAAATCCAGAAAGGTGGCATGTCATTAGAGATCATGGCATTGAGAATGTCTACACATGGCAAGACATGTTCAATCTGCCTCTGCATGATCTCTTTGACATGAGAAGACACTTTGATAGTCTGAAGGATCTTGATCATCTTATGAATAAAAGGCCTATTTATTATCCTGATAAGGACTGTCGATATCTGAAGTCTTTAAGAGTTTTGGTAGCATCAGCCTAGGGGGAGTTTGTAGAGATTATATGAAGAGGCTGAAGCAACCAAACACCTAAAGTCTTTCTGCATGCATGTTGCATAAGTACATTGAAGAAGAATGCTTTGGAAGTTTCACATAAGCAACTAAAATATTCTAAGTGTGAAATCTTCCAAAGCCAAGACCAATATCTTCTGAAGCCAAAGATGAAGTCTTCCGAAGCTTCAGAGAAAAAGTCTTTTGAAGCTCAACACTTGAAGACAGATTTCTTCCGAAGACTTTTAACAACATGCTTTATCTAATGTACGTTTCCATAAAGCTAGACCCCTTTTCACTACAACTCTATAAAGTCACCAACTTTCATGAGTTGGTAAAAAGGTCCATGTTTTTGGTAACTGTACATTGAGGTCTTGAGTCTGTAAACTTTCTACTTCATGTACTTTATCCTTTTTGTAATAGATAAGGATGTGAGCTATGGCATGTCATAGTCACAAGTCAAAAATCAATCTTCCTTTTGACTCAACAATTGATTTTGTTTTGTGTCTAGTCAATTGTATCCAGCTGGCCTTCAAAGTATGGCCAGGTGTAGGATGTAGTATAAGTATCTCATGTTCTTGTAACTTTCTTTAATGTTTTGTAACACTTGTAATAACATTGAGAAACCAATAGACTGCAATCTTGAAAACCATCTCCTTATGTATCTTGCTCTTTTGTTCTGTCTCTTAATTACTTGTGTTCGTAGTGTCTTTACTTGTGGCTAATCCAGTTCTCTGTTTGATTAAGTTAAGTTGATCTCCTTTTTGTGTTGTAGTGTTATTGTGTTGTAAGTGTCCACCCTTCACCAGTCCTGTAGTCACGCATGGGCTTGCAACGGCTTATCATCCGTAGACTAGTGGGCAAGTTGAGGTAAGTAATCGGGGTATCAAGCGGATTCTGGAGAAAACTGTTGGATCAAATCGCAAGGATTGGTCCGATAAGTTAGATGACGCACTCTTGGATTTTCACACGGCATATAAGACACCGACTGGTTCTTCACCATTTCAGATGATTTATGGGAAAGCGTGTCATCTACCAGTGGAGTTGGAGCATCATGCATACCGGGCATTAAGGACAGTGAATTTAGACATGTCCGCGGCTAGAGCGATTCGATTTCACCAGTTGCACGAGTTGGAGGAATTGAGAGATCATGCGTACATACATTTGACACGATACAAGGAATGTACAAAATAATTACATGATCGACACCTGAAAGGAAATAAATAATTCAAGTGTGGGGATCAGGTGTTGTTGTACAGTTCGCAATTGAAATTGTTTTCGGGAAAATTAAAATCTCGATAGTTGGGACCATACATTGTGCGTGAGGTATTTCCATACGGAACAATTGAAATCGAGGAAAAGGATAGGTCGAAGTTTAAGGTAAACGGCCATCGTTTGAAGCTTTACATTAGCAGGCTGGTGATTGAGAACGAGGAAGAAGTGGTTGACCTCGCCCCTCTTGGAACCTGATTGAGAGGTTCGAGTCTGGCTGACGACTCATAAAAAAACCATGCGCTTCTGGGAGGCAACCCGAGGGTTTGTTTTTATTTTTTGCAATTTATTTTAATTTTATTTGTAATTCTTCGTACCGGATGCTTCCATGTTTGCCTTTAATTTCAGGTTATTGCTCGGATCTAAGTGATCATTTGCTTGAGGTTCTTAGTCAAGTTAAAGTGTGAAGACGACACATACATTTTCAGTGGACCTTCTTTTACTGTATGTTACATTATAGGGGAGTTTCAATTTTCTCATTTTTTGCACTTTTATTATCTTAATTGCTTATATCTATTTGCTCGAACATTAGGGACAATGTTCGAGCTAAGTGTGGGGATGGGGTTAGTTGGCAAAAATAAAACATTCTGTATTTTCGTTTGATAATTTTGTAATATGATTGGAGGACAGGAGAGGCAGTCATAGTTTTGAACAAGAATGGAATAATGGAAACCATAAGGGTGTTTGACCCAATGTAGCTTACAAACTTGTCTGTAGATGATGTCTATACATTATACAAGTGGCCACTATTCTATGACTCTCAAGATATTGTACAAGCTCTACAATTTTAGAACGTTATACGACTCTATTTTGCTTTTGAGATACATGTCGGAGTCACTAGAGAAAAGAAGTATAAGAAGTTTGAGGAACTCATGAAGGATGTAAGACATTAGACGAAACTAGGTCCAAGGGGGAGTTTGTTATGATACCCTACACATATCCCACATCAGCCGTGGACAAGAGAGATTCCTGGTTCATAAGGAATGTCTGGCCTTTAACATCAATAACGCGTTTTGGGCGTATTAGCTGTGGATGAGAGGAGAACGACACAGTTAAGCGTGCTCAGGTGGGAGCAATCCAGGGATGGGTGACCTCCCTGGGAAGTTTTCACCCGGGCAACCAAAAGCAAATCTGTGAGCTCCTCGGGGGCAAAGCGGACAATATTGTTGATGCGAGGGGCCGGGTGTTACAGAATGGTATCAGAGCCACTCTTGTGTCATTCGGGGTGTGGGACATACATCACCAACGATGGTGACTTCTCAGGCTCATCGAGGACGATGAGTCCAAACAGGGGGTGCTTGTGATACCCTACACATATCCACATCGGCCGTGGACAAGAGAGATTACTGGTTCATAAGGAATGTCTGGCCTTTAACATCAAGAACGCGTTTTGGGCGTATTAGCTGTGGATGAGAGGAGAACTACACAGTTAAGCTGCTCAGGTGGGAGCAATTCACGGATGGGTGACCTCCCTGGGAAGTTTTTCCTCGGGCAACCAAAAGCAAATCCGTGAGCTCCTCAGGGGCAAAGCGGACAATATTGTTGATGCGAGGGGCCGGGTTTTACATTTGCAGATACATGTGTCTCTAGTTTCTGAACTTAATGTAATATGTTTTTATTGTCTTACACATATGTAATTGTACGGGTACTTAATCAAATACAACGTGTGGTTGTGCTTATAGTGTTGAATATTTCATTGGTTGGTATGTAATAACGCTTATTGAACTAACTATATAGGTTGTGGTTGTTTGAATAATATCTAAATCAATTAATGATTATGAAACATATTCAAACTTAATCATGTGAAGTTCTCATACAATTGGCCCATGCTAATGGACCATACGCATGAACAACTTCATGCTAATGAACCAGTCGTAAGAATGAACCAGGAGACTGGATAGTCGCATGATTGTAATATGATATTGACTCAGTCGCATGACTGAACACTCAGTCGTGCGAATGGATCAACCGCATGACTCAATCGCACGACTGAACCATGCAACTGGTCCAATCGCACGATTGAGAAACACTGACCTATAAATACCACTTAAATCGTGGAAAAACGAGACACTTTGAAGAATTCGATACCTAGACGTACCCTAGTCGTCCAGAGACCTCTAGCAACCTGTTCCAATTTCATAGATCACAGTAGATCGATTGCTAATCATTCTTAATGTTTAGATTCAATCTTTAATTGATTCTACGTGCATTCTCACTGATTGGATCGCCAGTCAAATAGGATTCCGCATTATTTGATTCGGTATACGTGTAAATCTGTTAGTATTCGTCCAGTACACGATCCTAACAAGTGGTATCAGAGCTTTGGCTCTAGATTTATGTGTGATTCAATCGTTTTGATACAAAAATTTTGTTTCTACTCTCAAAAACGTAAATTTTAGTATTCGTCCTGATCGTAAAGTTTAGTTTTTTCCGGCATACGGCAATTAGGGTTAGCAATAAATTCGTGTTTTTGCGTCCAAACACCTTAAACCTATGAATTTTCGAAATCCGCAGGTCCAGTCGCACGATTGACTCAATCGCACGACTGAAGTCATACGCATCCCCCATACGCACCATTAGACTCATTCGTACTCACATTCATAGAACTGAGAAGTCTATTCACATTGTTCAACCATATTAGTTCATTCGCCCGACTGAGTCATCCATATTAGTTCAGTCGCATGATTGAACCATCCGCATAGTTCAATCGCCCGAATAGCCCAATCGCACACCTTCATTCGCACGAATACAACAGTTTGGTTTAAAGTTAAACTTTATAGCAATGGAGGACCAATACTCAGCATTCACAGCAGGAAGAGACTCACATATTCAAAACTTACTGCTACTGGAGAATGAAGTAGGGAATCACAACAAACCCCCAATGCTAATCACGTTAGATGAATACCCACAATGGAAGCAACGTTTTGAGATCTACTTAAATGGAGTAGATCCCAATCTGTGGGAATCTATAGAGATCGGGTACAGCATGCCAGTAGGAGCTGATGGTGTCAAACTTACAGTAGGTGGGATGACTGATGGACAAAAGGTCAAATACAATGCTGAAAAGAAAGTTTATGCTTTGCTTACACAGTCTATTCCGAAGGATATTTTCCATCAATTCTCGGAGTATACACAAGCAAAGAAACTATGGGATGCATTGGAGAAACGGTACGATGGAAACGCATCATTGAAGGCCATAAAGGCTAAGGCTTTAAAGAAGGAGTTTGAAAACTTCTCCTCGCTAGGAAAGGAAAGCCTAGATGATGTTATCGATAGGTTCTACCACTTGACGAGTGAGATGCATACTCATGGAGTATCGACGTCAATGGAGGACAAAGCATCCAACTTTGCAGATGGGTTGCCAGAGAAATGGGTGGCATTTGTCTCTAATCTCAGACAGAATGGTATGCTAACCAAGTTAGATATCAATGACTTCATTCTGAAGCTGAGAGAGAAAGAGCTGAGGATGAAATACAGAGCTCAAAAATCTTCTTATGATTAGAATCCAGCACTATACAACGCGACTCCTCAAGCCAAAACATCTGAAGCACCTCTTCAGACAGCTTTTGTATCAAGCTCATTTGGTCCTTCACCAGCCTCTACTTCAGGGTCAGAAACTTCAAGGTCGTCTGGTACCAATACATTGTATCTGAAGCCAATGCAGCAAAACTGAAGACCGAGAATTTAGGTAATGTAACAGTTGAGGTAGCTAAAGAACACATGGATCTCTTAGCTGCAGTAGTCCACTCCTATGACGGACTCATTGTTGGTAAAATTGGAAACTGCCATCGGGCAGATGAGGACTATGAGCAAGTTGACGAGACAGAACCGGAGCAGATGGACAAAATGTGGGCCTTAGCAAGTGCTGTCCGGAGAGCTAAGAAGTATGTCAAAAAGACCGGACAGAATTTGATTGCTACTAAGGACACTACCTTCGGATTCGATAAGACCAAAGCGACTTGTTTCAACTGATGTGAGAAAGGGCACTTCAAAAGGGAGTGTGTGAAGCCAAAGAAGACTGGCAATGGGAATCCTTTCTCCTCCCTCAATCATCAGGATAAACCCATTAGCAGTACTACTTCATCAAGCAAGGATCCCAAGCCTTGACTGCTCATGAAGATGAAGGACAGGACTAGAGCTTTTGGTTTGTCTCACTGGGAGAATCTAATGTCGCTAGTGTGGAGGATATAGATGATGACTCTGCTAGTGAAGATATTGCAGTCGAACTCGCGATGTCAAACTTAGAAGAAACTGCACCAGTGGTCAACTACCTGCCTGAAGAAGGGAAAACCACGACAACGTTAGAATCACCAGCACTAGAAACACCAGACTCTGCATTGATGGCTCATTCATTAGAACCCTCTCAGGTAAGTACTACTAACCAACTCTTTAATAATCATGCTTGTTCTGATTGTAATAAATTTAGGGAGAGCATTGATTTAAAATTTTCTAGGTTATTAGATCATAATGATAACTTAGTAAAGGACTTGGAACTATGCACTGAAGCTAATAGAGTTCTAAAACAAAATGAGCAGAGTTACAAAGAAAAGATAGACCTTTTGAACAAACAGCTTAAGGTAACAGAAGTAGTAGCCTTTAACCAAGCTAATGACATTAGGTACTATCTTAACTCCGTAGAGGACACTAAGAAACAAAAGGCAGTTTTAGAAGTAGAAGTTAATTCCTTAAAGCAAAATATGCATAGTTGGACAAGTTCATCTCATATTATCCAAAACTTAGTGAGAGAGAGAAATAACAGGGAGGGATTGGGTTATAAAGTGGTTCCACCACCACATGAGATCTTGATAAACACAAAATGCAAACCAATCAATGATAATCCAATCAAGGATCATGTGGTGTCCACTCCTCTTGTAAGTGATTCAGATTCCACATGTTCATCAAATGAATCTGGTACTAAACAAAAGGAGGCCACTTCAAAGGCAAAAGGTAAAATGCCTTGCATTAATCTGGACAAAGAATTTGAAAAGGTTAATATAAAGTCTGGTTCAACAAACATCAAATATGAACCCAAAACGACCAAACAGGTTAACCACCCACGTGTGTCACGTTAAAGTCCAGATAATAGAAAAGGAAAAGATGTTAGAGCTGTTAAAGCAATTAACTTTGTTAAACCAGACAAAACATCTAAACAAGAAGAGACAAAACCCAAATAGAGTAAAGTCACCCGGGTGTCACATACATCTCCACAAAAATAGTTAAATCGTAAAGTCGAAAGCAGATCATGCTACAGTTGTGGAGAGAATGGACACAATGCATCTCATTGTCCTTACTATCAGACACCAAGGAGGAAAGTTGAACTTCCTGAACAAAAACCTAGCCCTTTTAAGAGGAACTCAGTGACACCACCTAAAAGGGATAGTGAACCTAAAATTCAACACATTAGCCAGTCGTCTATTTATCACAACAGGCCTTACACAAAGTTGGCTTATGGAAGGAAAAATCAACCTCATTGTCTGATACTGAGAACAAGAAGACATCTGAGCTTCCCTCACCCTCGAACGGTCAATGGGTTACATTTATGATTTGTGATGCCTCTGGGAAACCCAAGCTATTGAAGTCTTGGGTCCCTAACCTGAACTAATGTTTTCAAATTGAATGTCCAGGGTGTTCGCTATAGTGCTGAAACCAACACGTGGATTACAGATAGCGGAGCATCCAGGCACATGACAGGGAACAAGGCTCTCTTATCAAACGTCAAACAGATAAAAGGAGGTCATGATTCATTTGCAGGAAACAAAGGTGGGTACATCACAGCTCAAGGGGAAGTAGGTAATCAGAAAGTAAAGTTTGACAAGGTAAACTATGTCCAACAACTTCAAAAAAACTTGCTTTCGGTTTCTCAAATTTGTGATAAAGACTTTAAGGTAGTATTTGACAACAAGAAGTGCTATGTCCTGAAAAAGGACTATGTCATCCCGGAGAATTAAATCTTAATGTCTGCCTCAAGATATAAGGACCTTTATGTGTTGGATCTATCAAAGGCCTCCACAACGGATCATGAAGTTCAGTGCTTCTTGTCAAAAGCTACTGAGAAGGATTCCATCTTCTGGCATAGGAGAATGGGACACATTAATCCACGGAAGATGAACCACTTGATCCAGAATGATCTAGTGAGAGGAGTTAATGTCAGAAACTTCCAACTTCTAGATTTCTATGTTGCGTGCAAGAATGGCAAACAGAAGAAGAAGTCTCATAAGGAAAAGAAAGGTCATTCTATCGAACTTCCTTTTGAACTTCTTTACATGGATCTGTTTGGTCCAGTCAATACGAGAAGCATCGCAGGCGACTTGTACTGCTATGTAGTTACTGATGACTACTCAAGATTCACTTGGGTGATGTTCCTGAAATCCAAATCAGAAACATTTGAGTCATTCAAGGAATTAGTAACTACTCTGGAGTCCCTATACAAGTTGAAGGTACGTCAAGTGCGCTCAGACAACGGAACCAAGTTCAAGAATCAATGGATGGAGGCTTACTGCAAGGAAAAGGGAATTATGCATCAGTTCACCTCTGCCTACACTCCTCAGATGAACGGCGTTGCTTAAAGGAAGAATCGCAGCTTGATAGAGATAGCACGAACGATGCTAGCAGACTCAAAACTGCCTATCCAATTCTGGAATGAAGCAGTTGTAAATGTGTGTTATACTCTAAATTGGGTTCTGGTAGTTAAACCCCATGGAAAGACGTGTTACAAGTTACTACAACGACGTAAACCCAATCTCGAGTATCTTGAGCCGTTTGGCGCTCCGTGCACCCTACTGAAGAAGACTCAGGAGGGAAAATTCAGTGAGAAGGCTGATGAAGGTATCTTTTTAGGATACAACATACCGAACAAGAGGGTTTACAACAACTCAATGGGTCAAGTAGAAGTGTGGTGTAATGTTGATGTTCAAAGATACACCACACCACCTACTGGAAAAGAACCCGCCTTGTTTTTCGACTATGATGGATTCTTCAAGTCCTTCAACATACCACTCTCCACTTCTGATGATGACTTAGCAACAAAAATGATGTATGATGTTCTAAACACACCAGCTCAGGAATCTACATCATCTGGACTACAAGGCGATTCATCTAACAACTCAGGGGGAGCACTTGAAGATAGTGACTCTTCCTCTGATGAAGAAGTTGTGGGGACTGATCAGAACAACCAGGAGCAACAGGTTCCCCCTACCAATAGTCCACAAGCATCTGACATTGGTGCCTCTGCGTCTTTGGAACCTCAAACTCCTACTGCCTCAGATACTGAACCGAATGTTCATAATCTTGATTCTGAGGTAATTGTTCCAACCACTCCGGGATCACGCCTAAATGTCTATCATCCTTTGGATATTGTCATTGGAGATGTGAGATCAGGAGTTCAGACCAGAAATTAGTTGTATTTAGCTGATTATGCCTCGGTGATGGAAAAGGGCTACCTTCATGACGATGCAGATCGTTGCTTTGTGTCTCAATTCGAGCCAAGGAATGTTAGTGAAGCCCAGAATGATGAGGCATGGGTGAGCGCCATGCAAGAAGAACTTCTTCAGTTCAAGAAGTTAGGTGTATGGACTCTGGTGGGTAGACCTAAAGGTGCTAAGGTCATTGAGACCAAATGGGTCTTGAAATGCAAGAAAGATGATCAAGGCATGATCATCAGAAATAAGGCTTGACTTGTTGTTCAAGGATTTTGACAAGTCGAGAGCATTGACTACAATGAACTGTTTGCACCCGTGGCAAGAGTGGAAGCAATCCGTACCTCCTTGCCTATGCATCGTATATGAAGATTAAAGTTTATCAACTTGATGTGAAGAGTGCATTCCTTCATGGTGAAATCAGAGAGACAATGTACGTCAGTCAACCCGAGGGATTTGAGGATCCATATCATCGGGACAGAGTTTACAAACTCGACAAGGATTTATAAGGGCTTCATCAAGCTCCTAGAGCCTGGTATGAGAAACTCTCAACTCACCTTGTGAAACACGGCTTTTGCAAAGGTGTCATTAACTACACACTATTCATTAAAGAAAAAGATGGTGATTTACTGCTGGTCCAAATTTATGTAGATGACATAATCTTTGGTTCAAAGAACGAAGATCTATGTAAAGAGTTTGAAGCAGTAATGAAGGCTGAGTTTGAAATGAGTGCAATAGGAGAAATGAAATTCTTTCTCGAGTTACAGGTTGATCAGACACCAAAAGGCATTTTTCTACATCAGACCAAGTATGTAGGAGATATTCTTAGTCGGTTTGACATGAAGAATGCTTCCGCAGTCGGGACTCCACTTGCTACAAACCATGATGTAGCACCCGACGAGAATGGTGATCGGGTCGATGCCACCATGTACCGAGGAATGATTGAATCTCTTATGTACCTCACTGCCTCAAGACTTGATATCATGTACGTGACATGTTTAGTTCAACATATCAGTCAAAGCCCAAAGTTAACCATCTGATAGGGGTTAAAAGGATCTTTCGTTATCTGAAGGGTACCCCAACACTTGGGTTGTGGTATCCTCATGACGATGACTTCGAGCTAACTGCGTATAGTGACTCGGATTACGGTGGCTGCAAAATGAACTACAAGTCTACATCAGCGGGATGTCAATTCTTTGGGAGGAGATTAGTGACCTGGCAGTGTAAGAAGCATACCTCGGCTGCTTTGTCAACCAATGAAGCCGAATACGTCGCTGCTGCAAGTTGTTGTTCACAAATCATATGGATTGAACAGCAAATGCGGGACTACAGTTGAAATTTCTCTTCTACTCCTATTTTTGTTGATAACTCTGCTGCAATTGCAGTAACTAAAAATCTGATCCAACATCCTAATACCAAACACATCGACATAAAATATCACTTTATACGTGATGGCTTTGAAAAGACTCTAATTGATATGATTAAAATAATATTGATTTTCAACGCGCTAACCTCTATACAAAGGCTTTTGATAAACCATGTTTTCTATATTTGTTAGAGGTCAACAGCGTTAAAAAGAAAAGTGATGTAATTCCTGATGATGACCGTGTGTAGTCCGATGCGTATAGTCCATTTTCTTTTAATTTTTATTTTCTTTTTTGTTTATTTGTTTAACTTTAAGTAGCTTAATTAAATTGATGTTATTTGGTCACCTATTAAAATCCTAAAAAGCGTAAATCGGTTACGATTTAAGAATTTTAGGGGGAGAATAGGTCAGTTAGTAACATTAACAAAAAAATAATAAATAAAAAAATAAAATAACAATAAAAAATAAAAAACGAGGGAGGAGGAGAGGCTAGCTGATTGAAACTAGATCATATCTGTGATAGTGATTCAATGACTTTGGAAAATAATAGTACACAGAAACAAACCACTTGGGACTTTAAAACTTTAAATAAAATAAGATGCGAAGTTCAAAGTATAAGTCTATGTAGTCTGAGCAATATAAAAGGAAAAATGATAGTAAAACTAGCTACTACTAAGGTAACACAAAGAAAGTAGACCTAGAGGTTGTTAGACCACATATGATACGTCGGTAGATTCAACACAATAGATGATTAGACCTTGTTAGTGATCTCAAAATCAAACTAAGTTGTTCAACAAGCTATGGGTTAACATCTTATCCTTGGTTAACACAATCAACAAAATTCCAATAAGGGTGACGAGCAGAATAAACGCCACAAATATGAGCGTAAGACCAAAATATGAGCAAAAGCAATCAAACTAATAACCTATGTTGTTGGTGAGAACTGTGCAAAAAGATTAAAATTGCTCAAACAAGAAGATAGGTTATGTGCCTCACTGCTGTGCGGTGGCACTGACCTGAGGATAAGCATAACCTATATATTCTAGAATTCATTGTTGTTTGCCACCTCTCTGCTGTGCGGTGGCACTAACCTGAGGTTTGGCTTCTTTTTGAAAGTTCTAAGAATAGTCTCTTCTTGAGAACTACCCTGAGACTGCTCAAAAATCTCCTAAGGAATGTTGATTACCATATAAGTGTGGGATCCACAATGCTTGTTGAAATAATCAAACCTTAAACTGTCACCGATCTGTGTCAAAAGTCAATGTATGGATTTAAGAGGACCTATATACTGACAATCATCATGGCTACAATTCTTGAAAGTCCCAATCAATGTGGTGATATAATAGTACTAGTATGATTTCCTAAATTTGCTAATGACTCTAGATGAAAAACAAGAATTAAGCATCAAAAGGTGTTGATAACATGTCCCAAATGATTTGACTTGCCTGTATGATTCCAAATTGAATTGGTCCATTTATGATCAAAATTAATTGAAGGTGCCTATTCCGGAACCGAATCCATTGGACTTCTATCTTAGGATTTATACCTCACACAAAACGTCAAAACCAAGTTTTAGTTTTGTATTTCACTTTAAGCCTTTTATTTTGTTTAAATTTAGTCAAATTCAGTTCGTTTGATATCGGACTAAGCCATGGAATTCAATAAGGGATTTAATCATCTAAAAGGGTCACGTCTGAGGTGACCACGCGTGTTTTCAAGGTAAAATCAGTCACGTCTGAGGCGACCACACATGTTTTCAAAGGTAAACTCAGTCACGTCTGAGGTGACAAATTGCTTAAAAAGGATCACGTCTAAGGTGATCAACAGTTTTTCAAGTTAAAATGATCATGTATGAGATGATCAAATGCTCAAAATGTTCATTCAAAAGTTAAAAAGGGTTTAAGTGAGGAATGGTCATAAAGTCAAAATTATGAGTAAGATCCAATCGCACGACTGGACCATGAGTATGGACCAACCGTACGAATGGACCATACTCATGCACTAAACAGCCGAATGGCATATGAGTATGAACCATTCACCCAAATGGCTTATCAGGATGCGCCAGTCGCCCGAATGGAACTGTGCGAATGAGTCAGTCACCCGACTGAAATCCAGTCGGCCGACTAAATGTGATCGACTGAGCCAATCGCATGACTGAGGTCCATTCACCCGAATGAACCGAGCGAATGGGTCCAGTCGGCCGACTGAAATCAGACTCAGTATAAATAGGGCCACAGTCGATTGCATTCAACTCATCACCCCCAATCGCCCTCAAATCGCACAGCCTACCGTTACTCTACCAAAATTTCCTCTACCCAAATTGCTTTCATATTCTCATATTCTGACGTTTGTTGGTGTTTATACAGGTAAAGTGAGGTGTGAACATGCCAAAAACTCCTTTGATTAGACTTCAAAATCAAGAAATTGGCCCTAACAAGACCCGAGACCTTAAATGGACTAATAACCTAACTAAACCAAGTAAAATGTTGTAATAAAGATTATTAGGTTATTAGTAAAATCAATGTGAGTCTAAAGAACCATTACGCGACGTCTAATTTCAAGAATTGGTTAAAATTTGAACCTCAGTCGATCGAACAGTGGGTCATGCGACTGGACACCAGGATGAACTCCAATCGCATGATTGAGCTGGTCGAATGGCTCAATCGGCCGAATAGATAGTGCGAATGAGCTCAGTCGGCCGACTGAACCAATCGCAGGCTTAGTCAACCGATTGAACTCATTCGCCTACTCAATCACCCGACTGAACCCAGTCGTATGCCAGATCAACCGACTGAATACAGTCGCATGGTTCAATCACATGAATGAACCAGAATGAATTCAACCAAGTTAATTAGAACTGATTTGGGTTGTGAGGTTATCTAATGTCTACGTGTCTTGTGTTACAGATTGATGACTGACAGATGGTCCATCAACCCCAAGCACAACATATGTGCTCATTTAGATTCCACGACTCGAAATGGTGCCGAGTTTGTAGGGATCATCGCTTTCCTCAAGCGATCTAGGATCTACAAGGCAATATCTACACCATGCACTCCCTACAGGTCTATTCAGCAGGCCTTCTGGGAGGGGGCATCGGTTGACCGCTCTCGTGAGCCATACAGCATCAGGAGTTCTATTTTTACGATAGACATTGAGGTCACTGCTGAGGATATTCGGTGTGTACTTGGGTTGGGTGATGATGCAGACCACCCTACCAGACTTCACTTGTTGACTGTGAGAGGGTGCTTCTTGAGGATGAAGTATGCTGGGGATATCAACGCAGGTGTGCTCAACAAGAGCAATTTGTGTCCCCACTACAAGTACTTAGCACATGTCATCCTCAAGTGCTTGGCTTCGTGAAGGGGTGGGTTTGATGATCTTTCAGACCAGAATCAAAATGCCTACGTGGCACTGGTGCTGAACCACCCTTTAAGCTTCTAGAGCATGATATTCTCGTACTTGATAGAGAATCTGGAGGCGAAGGGCAAAGAGGGTTTCTGCATGTACCCTAGGTTTGTACAGATGATCTTTGATGAGAAGCTGCCCACATTGCCTAAGAGAGCCAAGATGCAGTGGCATTGGAGATTATGGACGACACCACACTAGGTCGTATGAAGGGTTACCGGGGAAAGCAGGTCAAACCCCGGCGAAGAGACTCATTGGCCATCTGGCCAAGGTTGATTACGTGGCGCCGGGGAGGCGTAAATGGCACCACGTAGACAGTGATTCGGACGTCGAGCAGCTGGAGCTCCCTGAAGATGATTCTGACGACGACGACAACAGTGATGATGGAGATGCAGGGCCCACTCAACTGAGGGCCCCCACTACTGATATAGCATCTCCAGCATCCACCCAAGGTGGAACAGAGGCAGCGGAGTTCCATCAGGACTTTCGTGTTGATGAGGAGGAGACAGATGAGGAGCCCTTGACTCGGACTGTAGGGAGTAGGGTAGTTGCCACTGAACGAGGTATTCGGGAGGTTGGAGGACGCCCTGGCGAGTTTGGGGAGGCTGACACTAATCTTACTTATGCTCCCGATCAGCCTAGCAGCGTTCCAGTGGGAGCATCCACCTCAAGGAGCTCGAGGAAGAAAAGGATGGCTCAGCCCCACGGTTTGAAGAAGAAGAGGAGGAGGGTGACATTTTTCACCACCACCACTACTACCACCATTTCCACCACTCCACCCACTTCCACCACTCTACCTACTACCACCACTCCACCTACCACCACTACCACCATTCCATCCACCACCATATCTACCACCTCACACACTACTACCACACCCACTCCACCACTTATCCGTATACAATCCACCTCCACTACAGCTCATCCACCACCACCTTCATCTGTACCACCCCCAATCTTCACCACTGCCACCACCACCACCACTAGCCACCATGCAGGACCGTCATCTTACCCCTCCTTTCCATCTGGATCCTCTCTACCTCCTAGTGGGGTAGAGGAACAGCTCTCGACACTTAACTGTATGGTGCTAAAGCTGTTGGCCGCCGATGACGAGAAGACTGCCCAGATTCATTAGCTAGTAGAACTTACTACTGCACAATCTCTGCAGATATCTCAGCAGGCACTGCAGATGGCTGCTCAGAGCTCAGAGATGTCTCAACTTCAGGAGCAACATGTCCAATCAGCAAAACGGATAGAGGAGTTGGAGGTGACCAACAAGACCATCATGCTCAGGCTCAAAGGATCAAAGGATGAGCCCTTAAAGATCAGAGAAGGAGATGGAGATGATGGTGATGATGATGACAGTGATGATGATGATGATGGTGGTGATGATCAAGGGGAGGATACTGATGCTGGTGATGATGTTGATAATAATGATGATGGAGATGATGATACTTCTACTGCGGGTGCCATATTTACAAGTGAAGGGAGGACCAAGAGAGCTCAAGACCAAGGTGCCTCCACATCAGCCCCGTAAGCAAAGGAGCATAATGATATAAGACAAGAGTAATGCTTAGTTGTTTATGTTATTTAAATCATGTGTATTTGAATCGTGTATCAAATTAATGTAATTAATGTTTATATTTATTGTTGATGTTTACTGCTTTGATTGTTGACTAATGGTTGTTGTGTTCTATGTATTTAATCAAGCAGATCCAAATTTTCAAGGAGATGAATATGATTTTGCTCCCCTCCAACAAATCAAGACTCAGCTCACGATGATTCTTGATCTGCAGGGAATAGTCAGGAGATCGGTGAATTACACTCCTGAAGAAGGAGAGATAATTCATGATCTCACCGACGAGCAACTTGCTGAAATGTTTCGACTCAATCCTGATGAGATTGTGAAAGATGCTCCAACAGTCCATGTGAAAAGTGACGACAAGCTCAACGACGTTGATGAGATCGAGATAAAAGATGTCACGGACCAACACTATCCAAAGTACACTGACATTGAGGGTAATGTCGTTCCCAATCTGGGCGACAATCTTGTCAGTGAATTTTTGAGACTCTGGATAAAATGGAACAAGAGTCTAACAAGAATGAAGATAAGGCCTAAGCCTTGGAAGCTGAAGTCAATATCAGAAAGGCTGAGTGGGCTGCATGCTTTGAAGAAATAAGAGCCCAATGCAGTGCTTCAACATCAACTGTCTACACCAAGCTGTACAAAGTGAAGAAACATCACAAGGTGTTGGGCAAAATCATAGCATGGGCATATTTTGAAGATCTCAATGTTTATGCAGTTAAACGTGAGAAAGGGATTGAGTACTTTAGGTTCCCACACGACCTGAAGACTCTTCCTGGATTTGAGCTTAACCAGTTAGCAAAGTTAAAATTGCTATACGCTGACCCACGCAAAATGTTAGGCTGGTTTGAAGCAGCTCTAAAGAGAGAGTACCACACCAGATGGGTCAACTTCAAACCTCAACTGTCACACCCCAACCTTGACGGCGGAAACGTTGATATGTGAGGGTTAAGATTGTTCACAACCACATAACGCTATATTAAATTGTAAATATTATTATCATAAGTCTTGAAATGAAATACAATCATAAGTCTCAAACAAGTAATAAGTTCAAACATAACATAACATAATGTAAACTTTTTTATTTCATTAACTAGGTCCAAGCCTTAGATTATAGCATGCTTCAAAAGGATCACTTTAAACTTGAGGTTGACCTGAAACATGATAAAAATAAGAGTCAACTAAAAATAGTTGGTGAGTTCCCAAGGTTTTCATACATAATAAGAAAAAGGTTACAAGTAGCAATTCATGTCATAGGTCATAAGCAAGTAAGGTTATAGAACACATATCGTTACAACCAAACCTCGACTTGATTACAAGTATAAAAGATTGGCTAAGTGTATTTGGTTCCCATGATGAACAAGCATACGTCATCAGGAGCCGGCAATACCTCGGCTTTAGCACCAAATAGGCTTGTCAGGCCCAAAGATCTAAGACGTCGCCAGGCTAGCAATAGTTAATGATTGTAAACAAACTATGTATCTCATATAATCACTTACAATACACAAATAATCATGACAAAATAATAAGTTGAATTGCATGTGATTAACATGTCTCAAATGTGTATAAGTGAATCATGTATAAGCTATCATGTTTCACCCCAAATTAGTGTGAAAATATGAAAAAGGGGCAAGGAAAACTCACATGGTCAAAAAAAAGAATATATATTAGATGATTAATAAGATATAGTAATCGTCGTTCCAACGTAACGTCTTCACAATGCACCCTAGTATATAGATATTACAAGATTTAAGCTTAAACATAATGGGTTTAACTAATTAATGAGTACTAGGGTTAAGTGGATTTTGGGGTTTGTTAAATAATTATATTTAACAAATGAAAATCATTTATATTTTCTTAAAATATATATATATCTATATTTTATATATAAAAAAAGAAACACTTATAACATTTTGAAAGTTTCACCAAAGTTTGAATAAATTTTTATAACAAAAGGAATTAAGTACTATTAAACAATATTAATTGAAAAGAAACGTTTTGAAACAATAATAATTTTTAATTATTATTTGTAATCCATTTTATTATTCATGAACAATCTTTGTTAAAATGTTTTATTAAAAATAATTATTTAAACTAAAAGAGAAATACAGAAAATATATGGTGCCTTTTGAAAATATTTAAAGTTTATAAAATAATTTTTATATATATAAAAAAAATTTATAATTTAATTAAGGGTAAAAACCCTTCAAAAAATAACATGATGGTGCCCAGGTTCGAACCCGGGACCTCATGTGTGTGAATGAAGTAACTTAACCAGTGAACCAGGCTCTCAGCCACAGTATGTATTGATTTTTAATTCTTAAATATGAAACCTAAACAAAACCCCCAAATCCTTAAGAACCCTAGAACACAATCGATCAAATTGATCGTCAATTCGAGGTTGTTGATCAAATTAACCATGGGACTTTTGTTCCCCTTGCTTAATCGATCACAACCATGTATCAAACTTACTTGGTTTCGATTGATTTAAGGATTTGAAACTTGATTTCACTTCAATGAACACTCGATGAACAAGGCTTGACTTTTGTTTGATGGAGTATGTATTTCACAAATTGTGTGCACAGAGAGTTGGAAGGAATCGAGTGAAACCTTTCCCCTCTGTTAAATGGATTCAATTTAATTGATTTAGTCCCGAACAATCTTCATCTTTGGTTCGTTAGCTTCGGTTACAATTTGATAATTTATTGTTTGTTAAGCTCGAATTGAATTACCCATTTAGTTTAGTAGTGATTGAGTGAACATTTTCCATCGTTTGATTTGATTAATTATCATTTTGAGTACGTTGAACGGTTATGAACCGATTGAGGTGCGCCTTTCGGTTTGAGCCTCTCCATTCCAAGCCTTAACGCTCAATTAAGTCGTGGGTTCGAGTCCAAAGTATTTTTCCGAGTCTTTTGGCACCAATTTGAAGCGAAATCGAGCTAAAACCAATGAAATCGAGTTAACCGGCGCCGCGCCGGAGTTGTGCCGGCCTGCGGCTGGAAAAACGTGAGAGAGAGAGAAGGGGAGATTGAATTCTATTAATTTACACCAATGGTCCCTGCGGTTTATGTTTTTATTATTTTATGCACAAAGTTTCTATTTCAAGTTTCTAAAATGACAAATTAACCCCTTAACACCCTTAATTTAAGTCCTAAACATTTTAAAGTAACTTAATAAAGTATTATTATTATTATAATTGTTATTATTGTTTCTTTTATTAATATTAAAATTATTATTATTTAATATTTATATTTTTAACTTTCATACATAAAAACTCAATGAATAAGCACAAACAGCACATTAGTTTCAAAATTAACAATAATAACCCTTGTAAGAGTAAACGAAGTTAACCTTTAGTTAACAAAAATATGAGATGTTACATCAGCAGCCAACGAGGTATATCAGACGGTCTGAGGTTGATGCCATAACTGGAAAACCGAAAATAGTGCTGAAGTGGATTCCTTCGCGCACAATGTCTAAGATCCCTCTACGGGAAATGCCACAGGACTTCACTCCACACTTCAAATGGTGGTATTATGATTGGAGGACAGGAGAGGCGGTCATAGGTTTGAACAAGAATGGAATAATGGAAAAAATGTGGCTTACAAACTTGTCTGCAGATGATGTCTATACATTATACAAGTGGCCACTATTCTATGACTCTCAAGATATTGTACAAGCTCTACAATTTCATAATGTTATACGACTCTATTTTGCTTTTGAGATACATGTCGAAGTCACTAGAGAAGAGAAGTATAAGAAGTTTGAGGAACTCATGAAGGATGTAAGACATTAGATGAAACTAGGTCCAAGGGGGAGTTTGTTGATACATGTGTCCCTAGTTTCTAAACTTAATGTAATATGTTTTTATTGTCTTACACATATGTAATTGTACAGGTACTTAATAAAATACAATGTGTGGTTGTGCTTATAATGTTGAATATTTCATTGGTTGGTATGTAATAACGCTTTTTGAACTAACTATATAGGTTGTGGTTGTTTGAATAATATCTAAATCAACTAATGATTACGAAACATATTCAAACTTAATCATGTGAAGTTCTCATGCGATTTGCCCATGCTAATGGACCATACGCATGAACAACTTCATGCTAATGAACCAGTCGTACGAATGAACCAGGAGACTGGATCAGTCGCATGATTGTAACATGAGACTCACTCAGTCGCACGACTGAACACTCAGTCATGAGAATGGATCAACCGCATGACTCAATCGCACGACTAAATCATGCAAATGGTCTAGTCGCACGATTGAGAAACCCTAACCTATAAATACCACTTAAATCGTGGAAAAACGAGACACTTTGAAGAATTGGTGTAACACCCAGTTATTTTAAAAGACAATTAATAAAGAATAAAAGAAAGAAAGGGCAATTAAGTCCAAGTGCAGGGACTAAAAGTGTAAAAAGGACAAAAATCTTGTAAAGTTGGTGTAAAGGTGGGCATGGCCGCCCACCCTCTTTTCACATCACCATCTTCTTCGGTTTTAGAGAGAGAGAGAGCAGAGAAAAACTCTCGGTTGAAGATAAGAAGAAGAAGAGAAGTCGAATTCAAGGTAAGAATTCGTGGTTTTTACATGTTTATGACGGGTTTTATCCTGGTTTCATGCTTATATGCTTATGTGTTGTGTTTGTGCTCGGGTGTGCGTGTGTGGTGTTTTTTTAGGTGTTTGAACTCATTGCAAGCGAATTACAAAGGAAGAAACACCCAAGTTTCATTAGGTGAGTTTTAGACCCTGGTTTTACTTGTTTTAAATGATCTTTGGGGCTGAAAATGTATTAAAATGATTTTTACAAGTTCATGTATGTTTACCCGTGTGCATTGTGCATGAATGAATGTGATTCTTGAATGCTTATAGGTTATTCATGTTAGAATAGCCACATTAAGCTTAGAACAGACAAATTCGATGATTTGTGTTGAAAACATACTAGAAACATATAGTACAGAAGGTCTATGCGCCTAAATAAGGTTCATACGCCTGAAATGCCATAGTAAGAACTAAGTGTGATCCATGCGCCTAAATATTAACCCATGCGCCTAAGATTACCTTAGAAATGTTTAAGTACAGCGTCCATGCGCCTAAGTGTTCATACGCACACATAGTGCCCATGCGCCTGAACAGTGGTCCATGCGTCTAGCAATGTTAGCTGGACGACTAAGTGTAAGGCTCATGCGCCCCAATAGTGCCCATGCGCCCAAGTGGCTCATGCGCCTAAGTGTTCATACGCACATACAGCATCCATGCGCCTGAAATTCTCATGCGCCTAAGTGTTCATACGCACATACAGCGTCCATGCGCCTGAAATTCTCATGTGCCTAAGTGTTCATACGCACACATAGTGCCCATGCGCCTGAACAGTTCATGCGTCCAAAGTAAAAATGTTTAAGTATGAGGCTGATGCGCCTATATAGTGATGAAACGCCCAAGTAGGGCTCACGTGCCCAAATAGTTCCCATGCGCCTAAGACTTAGAAACTTTTACAGAATTTTTCTGGGAGTCTGTGCCTTAGGGTTTTGACCGAGGTTGACTAAGGGCTTATTAATGATGATGTATTGCTTAACAACAGTGTTTTAAATGATATGAATGGTTTTTGATAAATCATTTCCACTGCATAAATCTATATAATTGAAATGTTTAATGTTTTAATTGCTATGAATGACCAACTGTGAGGGTTCTGGGATCGAGGCCTTACAAGTTGGTATCAGAGCCAAAGTTTAAGAGAATTGGGTTAAATAAACTTTTAAAACCTAAACTTAAACTGAAAATGGACAAATGGAGGGATGTCAGCCCGAGTAGCTACGTGCCATCAGGTATGTCTTTTCTTAAGTTAACCGGTATTACTTGCGCATGCTATTTGATTATGTGCTCATAGTAGATTTAGATACTGATTAAGTTAGGATAGGAGATGCTTGGGGTATGAAGAGTAAAGTAAGTGGCTAATCATAACTGGCCACTGTAATTAGGGACTTACTATACTTGACATAAACTGAGTATTTCCTTGAATGATCGTGTTAGTGTTTGAATCTTATAGTGTGCTTATAGATGATGGTTGGCGGTAGATCTTCAAAAGCCTCTCATGGTGGAGGTCACGGTGCTGCTTCGCGACCTAAGAGGGGGAGACCCCGAGTAAAGAAAGTGGTTCATGAAGAACCAGAGATTCCTCATCCAGAGGGCAGTGACGAGAGCGCCAATTTGAGAGCCTCAGTAAAGGAGGCTGTGGTGGAAGAGGTTCACCGGGTCATGCAAACGATTCTACCATCTATGGTGACCGAAGTGATCAAGGCAGTTAGAGAGGGAGAGAGAAAAGAAAAGGGCGAACCTACGGGCGAAAGAAGACAGCCCGAGACTGAGACGGTTCCGTCCAATGATAAGGATGAGGAAGAAGAGCCTGCGCCGGAGGCGACTCGAGGCTGCAACTATGGAGCATTTATGAGATGCAAGCCCCCTACCTTCGATGGGAATGGCACTGCTGCAGCTGCTCACCGGTGGGTGAGGGAAATGGAGGCTGTCCTCGATATCAGTGAGTGCCGTGAGGATCAAAAGGTGAAGTTCGCTACCCACTCCTTTGTGGACTCGGCCTTGTGCTGGTGGGACAACATTGTCCAAGCCAAGAGTAGCAGGGCCATTGGAAGAATGAGATGGCCTGAACTGAAGAAGTTAGTGATTGAAAAATTCTGTCCTCACAGAGAGATGGACAAGATGGAAAGGGAATTTCTGCAGCTGGAGGTGGGAACAATGACACACCAGCAGTACACCACTAAATTCTGGCCTGAACTGAGTCGCCCGAATGAACTGTGCGAATGAGGCCAGTCGGCCGATTGAAATTAGGGTCAGTATTTAAAGGGCCACAGTCGTTCGCATCTCACTCATCACTCCCAATCGCACCCCAAATCTCCTTCTTTCCCGTTACTCTGCCAAAATCTCTACAGATAGTTGTTCACATTGCAGTTCATCTTCTGACTTTCGATTGACAAGAATAAAGGTACATTGCAGTTCAACCTTATAGAAATTAGAAGATTTTAAGTCCAATTTGGGTTATTCGAATGAAACTTTGATCGGATTGAAAAATGCCCTAATAACCTACATAAACTAAGCTAAATGTTAAAATTAAGTTTACTAGGTCATTAGTAACGAGATGGCGAGTCCAATGAACTAGATATAGAGGTTAAAACAAAAATTGGTGAAACTGAAAATGTGAATCGCACAGTGGGTCTTCATGCGAATGGACAGCATGATGAACTTCAGTCGCACGACTGAAGGGCTCAAACTGCCCATACGCATGGCTGAACCATGCGTATGAAGTTCAGTCGCATGACTGAGGTAACCACATGAAGGTATATGCGTAGGAGCCCAATCGCACACACTGAGATACGTATGGGGTCAATCGCACGACTGAACCCCATTTGGACCATTCAATCGTACGACTGAACCCCTTTGCATGGTTCAATCGCACTGTTGAACTCAGTCGCACAACTTCAATCGCATGACAGAAAGATGTTCTTCAAGCTTAATGAGTTTATGACTTTCTTAGTAAATGGTACTAATGTTTACTATCTTTGTGTAACAGATGGCGAGTAGATGGACTATGAGCACAAAGCATAATATATGTGCCCATCTGGACTTAACATCCAGAAATGCTGCAGAATTCTCTGGCATTATCACGTTTCTATTGAGATCACGGATTGCATATGCCATCTCTACCCCTTGCACCCCGTATCGATCCATTCAACAAGCCTTCTGGGAAGGCGCTACAGTTGATAGATCATCGGAACCTCACTGCATAAGAAGTACCATATTTGGCGAGGATATTACCGTGTCTGAGGAGGATCTTAGGATTGTACTTCAATTGGGGGATGACGGTGACTGCCCAACCCGTCTACACCCCCTCACTGTCAGAGGATGTTTTCTCAGAGCCAAATACTCTGGGGACATCAATTCAGGGGTACTCAACAAGAGTAACCTCTGTCCTCAGTTTAAATACCTTGCACACGTGCTGCTCAAGTGCATGGCTTCAAGAAAAGGTGGGTTTGATGAGCTGTCGGATCAAATGCAAAACGCATACGTTGCGTTGGTGCTGAACCATCCGTTCAGCTTCTCTAAGATGATCTTCACCTATCTGGTGGAGAACATCGAGGGGAAAGGAAAGGAAGCCTTCTGTATGTACCCACGGTTTATGCAAATGATAATAGATCAGAAGCTTCCTTCCCTGCCAAAAGAACAGGAGGATTCGGTGTATTGGAGGTAATGGATGACACCACCCTGGGAAGGATGAAAGTATACCGTAGGAAAGCAAGTGAAGCCTCCAGTCAGGAGGTTGTTCGGTCATCTTGCCAGAGAGGACTATGTTGCACCGGAAAAGAGAAAGTGGCGTCACGAGGACAGTGACTCTGAGGTGGAACAGATAGCCCTACCTACTCTTGACTCAGATGAGGATGACAGTGGGGATGATGCTATTCCACCCAGAGGCACTGTGTCTGATTCTGTTCCCCCTGTGTCTGTCTCATCTGCTGAAGTTACTGAGTCAGCGGGATTTCATCAAGATTTTGTTCTTAACGAGGAGGATGAGGATGAATCGGATGAGGAGCCACTTACCCGAACTATGGGAAGGAAAGTTGTTCCCACAGAACATGGGTTAAGGGTTGTTGGTGAACAACCGAGAGGCTCCGGAGATACAGAAACTGACCCAACTTATGCTCCGGGGTCCTCAGGCGGGATTGGAGGGGGAGCATCCACCTCGAAGGGAACGAGGAGAAAACGGATGGCTCAACCCCATGGGCAGAAACCTAAGAAGAAGCGTAGGGTAACCTTTATCACTACCACATCCACCACATCCACCACATCCACCACCTCTATCATAGCCCCCACCATACCTTCCACCACATCCACCACTACCACCACTTCAGACACACCATCCACCACCATACCTTCCCCCACAGCAACCGCAGACACCACCAGACCGACCACAACAAGACAGATCCCATCCACCACTACATCATTCACCCCACACTCACCACCACTATCATCCTGACCTGACCCGATATTCACCACTACCACCACCACCACTAGCCACCAAACCAAGCCCTCAGCCTATCCCTCACACACCTATAGATCTCCTCTACCTCCAATCGGGGTAGAGGAACAGTTGTCGGCTTTAAACAGAATGGTGTTGCGATTGCTGGCGGCTGATGAGGAAAAGACAACTCAGATCCGCCAGCTTACCGACCTGACTGCTGCACAATCGCATAAAATTGCAGAGCAGGATCGAGTAATTGAGGAGCAGGCCCAGCAATTGGCTGCTCAGAGCACCCAGATGAACCAACTCCAAGCTCAAAGTGTCGCAGCAAGTAAGCAAATAGAGGAGTTGGAAAAAGCTAAGAGGACCATCTTGCTAAAATTGAAAGGATCAAAGGAGGAACCTTTAAAGATAAGGGATGGAGATAGAGATAATGAAGATGATGAAGACGATGATGATAATGAGAGTGATGCTGATGAAGAGAAAACCGAAGAATGGTGTGAAGATGAAGACACTGACGGAGGAGAAGCAGCTGAATCTGTCTTAGCTCCAGGGCAAGAGAAGAGAACAAAGAACAGACAAGATCAGTCAGCTTCTGCTTCTGCACCGTCACGTGAAGAGCCGAGTATTCAGGATCAAAGTAAATAGTAGATGTTTATGTATTTATTTACTTTTGTATTCTGTATTGAAAAAAAAACCATGTACTAAATGTTTATATTAAGTTAATGCATTTTGTTTGATAAATTACTAATGATTTGAGTGTGAAATGTGTAAATCAAACAGATCCAAAGTACCACAGAGATGAGTTTGATATTGCTCCCCTTCAACAGGTCAAGTCTCAACTCACAATGATTCTTGATCTGCAAGGGATTGTGAGAAGGTTAGTGAGTTATACCCCTGAAGAAGGTGAGATAATTCACGACCTATCTAACAAGCAACTGGCATAGATGTTCAGACTCAATCCTGATGAAATTGTCAAGGATGCTCCAACAGCTGATTCAACCAGTGACGAAGAACTAAATGACGTTGATGAAGTTGAGGTTGAAGATATTGCTGCTGAAGAGTACCCTCAGTACGCTGACAACGAGGGTAATGTGGTCCCCAATCTGGGTGAGTCCCTAGTCAGTGATATGTTTGAGGTACTAGACAAGATGGAGCAGGAAACAG
The DNA here is from genome assembly GCA_025506515.1 of Flaveria trinervia. Taxonomy (NCBI): domain Eukaryota; kingdom Viridiplantae; phylum Streptophyta; class Magnoliopsida; order Asterales; family Asteraceae; genus Flaveria; species Flaveria trinervia. The sequence continues at coordinate 64,821,065 of CM046441.1, forward strand.
GAAAGACCGAAGGAACAGCCCAAGCCTTAAATGATGACGTAGACATTCGAAAGGCTGAGTGGGCTGAATGTTTTAAAGAAGTTAGAGCCCAACGTGCTGCACCGAAGAGGGATGCCTACACCAAGTTCTACTGCGTCAAGAAACATCTTACGGTGTCAGGCAGGATTATAGCATGGGCATATTTTGATGATCTTAACGTTTATGCCGTTAAGAGAGAGAAGGGCATAGAGTACTTTAGATTTCCACATGATCTAAAGACTCTACCAGGTTTTGAACTCAACCAGCTGGCCAAATTGAAGCTGTTGTATGCTGACCCGAGAAAGATGTCAGGCTGGTTTGAGACTGCCCTAAAGAAAGAGTACCACACCAGTGGATTAACTTCAGACCTCAACAACCTACAAGGTATATTAGAAGGTCTGAGATGGATGCCATTACTGGAAAACCAAAGATCGTGTTGAAGTGGAATCCTTCGCGCACAATGTCAAGAATCCCACTTCGGGAAATGACAAAGGACTTCACACCACACTTTAAGTGGTGGTACTATGATTGGAGAACTGTTGAAGCTGTCATAGTTCTGAACAAAGGGGACCAAATGGATACTATCAGGGTATTCGACCCAATGTGGCTAACCAACTTGTCTGCTAATGATGTCTATACATTATACAAGTGGCCACTGTTCTATGACACACAAGACATTGTACAAGCCCTCCAGTTCCAAAACGTTATACGACTTTGCTTCGCGTTTGATATTCACGCAGGAGTCACCCAAGAGGACAAGTACAAGAAATATGAGGAGGTAATGAAGAAAACAAGACATTAGAGAGATCTAGGTCCAAGGGGGAGTTTGTTGATACATGTTTGTCCCTAGATCATGATATGTGATGTAATAGATCTTGTTTGGTATGATTAATGAAATGATATTGATAGTCTGCTAGTTATAATGTTTAATAGTTCATTAATGAGTCGTGACTGAATTGATTGGGTTATGATTATTTGAATGGTTGCACATTATGTTATATTAATTATTAAACATTCAAACTTAACTTAATGAAGTTCTCATGCGAATGGCTCATGCGAATGAACCATAAGCATGAAGAACTTCACACGATTGACTCAGTCGCACGACTGAACCAGGAGACTGGATCAGTCGTACGACTGTAACATAAGATTGGCTCAGTCGCACGACTGAACACTCAGTCGTACAAATGAATCAACCATATGGTTCAATCGCACGACTGAACCAGACTAATGGTTCAGTCGCACGATTGAATAGTGCCAACCTATAAATACAACTCAATTCGTGAAAAACAAAAACACTTGATCAATTACGATTCCAGACGAACCCTAGCCGTCCAGAAACCTTCCAAATCGTTCTCCAAGTTCATAGAACACATTAGATCGATTCCCAATCGATTTCTAACGTTAGTTTCAATCCTTGATTGATTCTACGCGTGTTCTCACTGATTGGATCGCCAATCAAATAGGATTCCGCACTATTTGATCTGGTTTACACGTTAATCTCTAGGTATTTTGGTCAAATACCAGGTCCTAACAAGTAGGTTTTGAGTCCTGAAGTTCAATCTTCTTCCTAGGTGTCTGATAAAAATGACAATAGGAAGCAATGTGTCCACATTCTCCACAGTTGTAGCATGACCTGCTATCAACTTTATGAGTAACTTTCCTTGTGGAGAAGTGCGTGACACTCTAGTCACATCAATCACTTTAGGTTTTGACTCTTGTATGTTTGATGTTTTCTTTGATTTAACAAAATTACTGTTTTAACCTGTTTCACTTTTTGGTTAACTGGTTTTTGACTTGAAGCATGTGAAAAGTAGCATTTGAAGTCCTTTTAGGTTCTGATTTGACTCTGTTTGACCCTGACTTTAAGTTAACTTTTTCAAATTCATTTTCCAGATTAACACAAGACAATTTACCCTTGCCTTTGAAGTGGCCTCCTTTTGTTTCTGACCAGATTCAGTAGATGAACATGAGGTGTCTGGATCAGTAACAAGAGGAGTAGTCACCACATGATCCTTGATGGGGTTATTATTTACTGGTTTAGACTTAGTGTTCATCAAGGTCTGAGGTGGTGGTGGAACCACTCTGTAGCCTAATCCCTCCCCATTATTCCTTTCTCTCACTAAGTGTTGAACTATGTGTGAAGAACTAGTCCAACTATGCAGTTTCTGTTTTAGTGAATTGACTTCTACTTCTAGAACTGCCTTTTGTTTCTTAGTGTCTTCTAGGGAGTTTAGATAGTACGTAATGTCATTTGCTTGGTTAAAGGCCACTACTTCAGTTTCCCTAAGTTGTTTAGTCAATAGGTCTATCTTTTCTTTATAACTATGCTCATTTTGTTTTAGTACTCTATTTGCCTCAGTGCATAAACGTAAATCTTTTACTAAGTTATCATTATGATCTAATAACCTAGCAAATTTTTCATCTATGCTATTCCTAAAAGTATCACAATCAGAACAAGCATGATTATTAAAAATTTGGTCAGTGGTACTTACCTGAGTTGGTTCAGAAGAGTTAGCCATCAGTGCAGCATCAGATGTTTCTAATTCTGGTGATTTTGACTTTTCTGTCTCTGATGTGGAAACTTCCTCTTTTGGCTTGTAACTGACCTCGGCTGCAGTTGTTTCTTCACTATGTGACATTGCTATCTCAACTGCTAGATCACCTTCACTCGCAGAATCATCATCAATATCCTCAACACTGGCAATGTTAGATTCTCCTGGTGAGACAAACCTAAAACTCCAATCCTGTCCTTCATCATCATGAGCACTTAAGGCTTTTGGATCCTTGTTTGATGAAGTAGAACTAGAGGCTTGCTTGTCTTGGCGAGTAAAGGATGAGAACGGGTTCCCATTCCCCGTCTTCTTTGGCTTGACACATTCTCTTTTGAAGTGCCCCTTCTCACCACAGTTAAAGCATGTCACTTTACTCTTGTCGAAGCCAAGGTGGTTTCCTTAGTAGCAACCAAGTTCTGTCCAGTCTTTTTCACAAACTTCTTCGCCCTCCGGACAGCACTTGCTAAGGCCCACATTATATCCATTCTCTCAAGCTCCATCTCATCCACCTGCTCGTAGTCCTCATCTGCCAGATGGCAGTTTCCAATCTTCCCGGTAACAAGTCCATCATATGAATGAACCACTGCTACTAAAAGATCCATATGCTCTCGAGCTACTTCCACGGTCACATTACCGAGGTTATCGATCTTCAGTTTGGTAGCGTTTGCTTCTGATCCAATATGATGGGTACATGATGACCCAGACGTGTCTTATCCAGAAGGAGAAGCATGTGAAGGACCTGACGAGCTAGACACAAAAGCAGTCTGGAGGGGTGCTCCAGATGTCTTAGCTTGAGGCGTGGCGTTGTATAAAGCTGGATTTTGTGTGTACGAAGACTTCTGAGCTCTATACTTCATCCTTAGTGCTTCTTCTCGCAACTTAAGAATGAACTCATTTATATCCAGCTTTACAAGGATTCCATTCTGTCTCAGGTTAGACACGAATGTAGCCCACTTATCAGGCAACCCGTCTGCGAAGTTGCTTACTTTCTCTTCCATGGTAGTAGCCACTCCATGTGTATGCAATTCGCTCATCAAGTGGTAGAATCTGTCTATGACTTCGTCCAAACTTTCATTACCAATTGATGAGAAGTTATCGAATTCCTTCTTTAACTCCTTTGCCTTGATTGCCTTCAATGACGCATTACCATCATATCTCTTCTCTAGCTCATCCCATAGTTTCTTGGACTGCTTGTTCTCTAATACTGGTGGAATATGTCTTTGGGGATAGACTGAGTGATCAATGCATACACTCTTTTCTCTGTATTGTACTTTACTTTCTGTGCGTCTGTCATCCCGCTTAGTGTTAGCTTAACTCCATCAGCTCCCACCGGTGTACTATAACCAATCTCAATGGCTTCCCACAGATTAGGATCTACTCCATTAAGGTAGATCTCAAATGTTGTTTCCAGTGGGGAAACTCATCTAAAGTCAAAAGCTTTGGTGGTTTATTGTGATTCCCCACCTCACTCTCAAGCAACAGCAGGTTCTGTATCCTTGAGTCCTTCCCAGCAGTAAAGGCTGACATCTGATCTTCCATGACTAATAAACTTATAATCTAATCAAACAAACTTTCACTGATGCGACTGAAGGATGCGAATGAGCTAATCGTGCGTATAAGCTCTGCAATTGGTTCAATCTTGCGGCTGAACTGGGCGATTGGTTCAGTCGTGCGAATGAATCCGGTGCGTATGAGCTATGCAAACGAACGGTTCAGTCGGCCGAATGAGGGTGCGACTAGGTCCAATCGTGCGTATGAGCAATGCGAATGGAGTCCAGTCGTGCGAATGAGTCACTCATGCGACTGAAGCTGCTGTTTTGCGAAAATTTCTAGGTTTGACGGGTTTCAGCCGTAAAGATTCGAAATTTCACAAGTTCTAATCGCCTAAGTCCGTAGAAACCAAACTTCGATGAGCAGGGAACTTCCAAGATCACTTTTGATGCCAAAGATTGCGTTTTTCGTGCAAAAACACAAACTTTTATGCAATCTTGATTGAATCAACACGTAATCAAGAGCCAATAGCTCTGATACCACTTGTTAGGACCTGGTATTTGACCGAAATACCTAGAGATTAACGTGTAAACCAGATCAAATAGTGCGGAATCCTATTTGATTGGCGATCCAATCAGTGAGAACACGCGTAGAATTAATCAAGGATTGAACTAACGTTAGAAATTGATTGGGAATCGATCTAATGTGTTCTATGAACTTGGAGAATGATTTGGAAGGTTTCTGGACGGCTAGGGTTCGTCTGGAATCATAATTGATCAAGTGTTTTTGTTTTTCACGAATTGAGTTGTATTTATAGGTTGGCACTATTCAATCGTGCGACTGAACCATTAGTCTGGTTCAGTCGTGCGATTGAACCATACGGTTGATTCATTCGTACGACTGAGTGTTCAGTCGTGCGGCTGAGCCAATCTTATGTTACAGTCGTACGACTGATCCAGTCTCCTGGTTCAGTCGTGCGACTGAGTCAATCGTGTGAAGTTCTTCATGCTTATGGTTCATTCACATGAGCCATTCGCATGAGAACTTCATTAAGTTAAGTTTGAATGTTTTAATTAATTAATATAACATAATGTGCAACCATTCAAATAATCATAAACCCAATCAATTCAGTCACGACTCATTAATGAACTATTAAACATTATAACTAGCAGAATATCAATATCATTTCATTAATCATACCAAACAAGATCTATTACATCACATATCATGATCTAGGGACAAACATGTATCAACAGGACAACATTGTCCAAGCCAAGAGTAGCAGGGCCATTGGAAGAATGAGATGGCCTGAACTGAAGAAGTTAGTGATTGAGAAATTCTGTCCTCACAGAGAGATGGACAAGGTGGAAAGGGAATTTCTGCAGCTGGAGGTGGGAACAATGACACACTAGCAGTACACCACTAAATTCAATGAAATGGTGCGGCTGGTGCCCGATCAAGTGACACCACTGTCACGAAAGATTAAGAGATACATCCAAGGGCTACCGGCGGATATCCGTAGACATATGATTGCCGCCCGGCCGAGCACTAGGTCGGCAGTTGACTTGGCTGGCCGATTATACGATGAGCGCGAGGTGGTGGTAACTGAGGTCGATGGGAAGGATGGTGGTAGTCAGAACTGGAATCGGAAATGTTTGGATGTAGTAGAACTGCTCCAAACAAGAAGGTGGCAAAGGTGGGTGATCGACGTGTGGTCACCTCTGGATCAGGGCTGAGGAGGTGTGACAAATGTGGGAGAGAGCATACTGGTGAGTGCAGAATGGGGATGAACGCATGCTTCAGGTGTGGTCAGCCTGGCCATATCGCTAGAGACTGTAAGAAGCCGAGGGCGGAGAGCTCGGGAGCAGGGAATAAGAAGCCAGAGGAAGGAGGACAGAGGGAAGGTGCTAGAGCTTACACCATGACCCGGGAGGAAGCCAGAGCTGATCCCGATGTTGTGTCAGGTATGTTTCTAGTAAACCAAACTTATGCCTCTGTATTGTTTGATTCTGGTGCTAGTAGGAGTTATATTTCTACTACTTTCTGCGCTAAGTTGGCTGTTGTCAGTAGAAAGGTCAGTGCACCATTTGATGTAGAAACTGCTATTGGTAAGTCCACTAGAATTACTGATGTGATAGAGGACTGTGCCATAGAACTAGAGGGTCATAGTTTTGCTGCTAGTTTACATGTGATACCCCTAGGTGGATTTGATGTAGTACTAGGGATGGACTGGTTAGCAAACTATGAAGCAAACATCGTGTGTTTCAAGAAGATGATTCGATTAGTTGCGCGTGATAAGAGTTTGGTTACGATTTATGGTGATCGCGTCACGACGATCTCGAAAGTGATTTTGATGGCGGTGGCGGGAAAGTGCATGAGGCGTGGATGTAGTGCCTACTTGGCCTACGTAAAGGATGTGGACGTGCCAACACCATAACCATCTGATGTATCAGTTGTGCGTGACTTTCCGGACGTATTCCGAAAGACTTACCCAGTGTGCCAGCGGATCGTAAGATTGAGTTCCAAATTGACTTGATACCCGGTGCTCAACCCATTGCCAAAGCACCATATCGGTTAGCTCCGACAGAAATGAAGGAACTAATGGAGCAGTTGCAAGAGCTGCTCGATAAGGGGTTCATTAGACCGAGTATCTCTCCCTGGGGTGCTCTGGTCCTATTTGTGAAGAAAAAAGACGGTAGTATGAGGATGTGTATTGACTACCGAGAGCTGAACAAGTTAACGGTGAAGTACTGATACCCCCTACCAAGAATAGATGGCCTGTTTGACCAGCTCCAAGGTGCCAGTTGGTTTCCAAGGATAGATCTTCGATCTGGTTACCATCAGCTGAAGGTGAAGGAGCAGGACATTCCTAAAACAGCTTTTTGCACGCGCTACGGTCACTATGAATTCCTTGTTATGTCATTTGGTTTGACCAATGCGCCAACTGCTTTTATGGATCTTATGAACGTGTGTGTCGGCCTATGTTGGATAAATCAGTGATTGTGTTCATTGATGATATCCTAATTTATTCAAGGAGTGAGATTGAGCATGCCGGCCATATTCGGGAGGTCCTAGAGACGTTGAGAAGGGAGAAGTTTTATGCAAAATTCTCCAAATGCGCGTTATGGTTACGCGAAGTTCAGTTCTTAGGTCACGTGATAAATCTGGAGGGGATTATGGTAGACCTGCTAAGGTGGAGGTGGTGATGCAATGGAAGTCTCTGAAGACGCCATCCGAGATTCGTAGTTTCTTGGGGTTGTCGGGGTATAATCGAAGGTTCATTCAGGACTTCTCTAAGATCGCTTCTCCACTGACCCAATTGACCCGAAAGGATGTAAAGTTTGTATGGGGTCAAGCTCAAGAACAGGCTTTCGGGGAGTTAAAGGAGAGGTTGACACAAGCTCCTGTCTTGTCGTTACCCGAAGGAAGCGAGGATTTGGTAGTATACTCAGATGCTTCTTACTCGGGGTTGGGATGTGTATTAATGCAAAGAGGGAAGGTTATAGCCTATGCATCCTGACAGTTGAAAGTTCATGAGGTCAACTACCCTACCCACGACTTGGAGCTAGCGGCCGTGGTTTTTGCACTAAAGATTTGGAAGCACTATCTGTACGGAACGAAGTGCACCATTTTCACGGACCATAAGAGCTTGAAGTACTTCTTCGAGCAAAAAGATCTGAACATGAGGCAGAGGCGGTGGTTGGAGCTTATAAAAGATTTTGATTGCGAGATCCATTACCATCCGGGCAAAGCCAACGTGGTGGCTGATGCTCTTAGCCGGAAGGAGAGGCCCGAGCCGATTCGGGTGAAAGCATACCAACTAATCATGACCTCTGATATAATGAAGCAAGTCAAGGAGTTTCAGGATGAGGCGCTGAAAGAAGATCATCTAAACTCTGAAAGAATGAGAGGTCTAGTTGGGGAATTGAGTGAAAACACACTTGGTGTTAAAACTTGATTTGGACGGGTGTGGATTCCTCGTTTTGGGGATCTACGTGTGAGGATTTTGGACGAAGCTCATAAGACTCGATATTTCATTCATCCTGGCGCCACAAAGATGTATCAAGACATGAAGAAAAATTATTGGTGGCCGGGTATGAAACGTGATGTGGCGGAGTATGTGAGTAAGTGCCTTACTTGTTTGCAAGTGAAGGCAAAACATCAGAAGCCGTATGGGAAGATCCAACCTTTGGATATACCGGAATGGAAGTGGGAGCACATCACCATGGACTTCATAATGAAGTTGCCACGTACTCCGAAAGGATACGACGCCATATGGGTGATAGTTGACCGTCTGACGAAGAGTGCTCACTTCCTACCGATCCATGAGACATATTCATTCGAGAGGTTGGCTGACCTATTCATCAAGGAGATTGTAACTCGTCATGGTGTGCTAGTGTCCATTGTGTCTAATCGTGACACCTGGTTTACGTCTAGATTCTAGAAGAAATTCCACGATGCCATGGGGACGAGGTTACATATTAGTACGGCTTATCATCGTCAAACTGATGGTCAGTCAGAAAGGACCATTCAGACGTTGGAGGACATGCTTCGGGCATGTGTAATCGATTTTGGTGGAAGTTGGGACGACCACTTACCATTAGCTGAATTCTCGTACAACAACAGCTATCATGCCTGCATTGGTATGCCACCATATGAGATGCTATACGATAGGAGATGCAGAACACCCATTTGTTGGGGTGACGTTGGTCAAAAAGAGTTGGGAAGCGTCGAGGTAATCGAGGCTACGACAGAGAAGCTTGAAAAGATTAAAGCCTTCATGAAGGCAGCTAAAGATAGACAGAAGTCGTATGCCGATAAACGACATAGACCAATTGAGTTCCAGGTGGGTGATTAGGTCATGTTGAAGGTCTCCCCTTGGAAGGGTATTATCCGATTTAGAAAGCGGGGCAAGTTGAGCCCAAGGTATATAGGCCCTTTCCGAATCATTGCTCGAGTAGGAGAGGTGGCCTATAGGCTGGAATTGTCGGATGAGTTAAGTGGGATTCACCCGACATTCCATGTGTCTTATTTGAGAAAGTGTATAGCTGATGAAGACATGATTGTTCCACTAGAGGACATTGAAGTAGATGAAAGGCTAAATTATGTGGAACAACCGGTGGCAATCATTGATCGTAAAGAAAAGAGGCTGCGAAATAAGTGGTTCCTCTTGTACGTGTACAGTGGAAGCACAGGAAGGGATCCGAGTGTACATGGAAGACTGAGGAGGAAATGAGGCAACATTATCCTCGTCTGTTTGAGGAATAACAGGTTTCGGGGACGAAACCTATATAAGGGGGGTGGACTTGTAACACCCGGTTATTTTAAAAGACAAGAAATAAAGAATAAAAGAAATAAAGGGCAATTAAGTCCAAGTGGAGGGACTAAAAGTGTAAAAAGGACAAAAATCTTGTAAAGTTGGTGTAAAGGTGGGCATGGCCGCCCACCCTCTTTTCACATCACCATCTTCTTTGGTTTTAGAGACAGAGAGCAGAGAAAAACTCTCAGTTGAAGATAAGAAGAAGAGAGAAGTCGAATTCAAGGTAAGAATTCATGGTTTTTACATGTTTATGACGGGTTTTATCCCGGTTTCATGCTTATGTGCTTATGTGTTATGTTTGTGCTCGGGTGTGCGTGTGTGGTGTTGTTTTTAGGTGTTTGAACTCATTGCAAGCGAGTTACAAAGGAAGAAACACCCAAGTTTCATCAAGTGAGTTTTAGACCCCGGTTTTACTTGTTTTAAATGATCTTTGGGGCTAAAAATGTATTAAAATGATTTTTACAAGTTCATGTATGTTTACCAGTGTGCATTGTGCATGAATGAATGTGATTCTTGAATGCTTATAGGTTATTCATGTTAGAATAGCCACATTAAGCTTAGAACAGAAAAATTCGATGATTTGGGTTGAAAACATACTGGAAACATATAGTATAGAAGGTCCATGCGCCTAAATAAGGTTCATGCGCCTGAAATGCCATAGTAAGAACTAAGTGTGATCCATGCGCCTAAACAGTAACCCATGCGCCTAAGATTACCTTAGAAATGTTTAAGTACAGCGTCCAAGCACCTGAAATTCTCATGCGCCTAAGTGTCATACGCACACATAGTGCCCATGCGCCTGAACAGTGGTCCATGCGTCTAGAAATGTTAGCTGGACGACTAAGTGTTAGGCTCATGCGCCCTAATAGTGCCCATGCGCCCAAGTGGCCCATGCGCCTAAGTGTTCATACGCACATTCAGCGTCCATGCGCCTGAAATTCTCATGCGCCTAAGTGTTCATACGCACATACAGCGTCCATGCGCCTGAAATTCTCATGCGCCTAAGTGTTCATACGCACACATAGTGCCCATGCGCCTGAACAGTTCATGCGTCCAAAGTAAAAATGTTGAAGTATGAGGCTGATGCGCCTATATAGTGATGAAACGCCCAAGTAGGGCTCATGCGCCCAAATAGTTCCCATGCGCCTAAGACTTAGAAACTTTTACAGAATTTTTCTAGGAGTCTGTGCCTTAGGGTTTTGATCGAGGTTGACTAAAGGCTTATTAATGATGATGTTTCATGCATGATATGATTGATTATGATTGTTCTTGATTATTGTTATTGCTATTATTATTATTACTTATAGTATGTGACTTTACGTGGTATGTTATCATCGTAACGTAAAGTATATCGTAATAATAAAGTGATAGAGCAATAAAGAAAAGAAGAGGAACATTAATGAAAATGTTAACAAGTCTTGCAAGCTTATAGGAGGTACACGACCGTGTGTCATTAGCTCAACTGTGCTGCGGGTTATCAATTGAGATTGGTAGGACCTTTGCAGCGTGCCCTTGGTGATTGGGTCGGCCTTGTACATAGTACACAGACCCTTTCGAGGGATACAGTTACCCTTTCGGGGGATATAGTTGACCCTTTCGAGGGATACAGTTGACCCTTTCGAGGGATATAGATGGCCCATCACCCGTTTTCCATCGCGCATATAGTTGGGGTATTGCTCACTGGTCCATACAGAAAGTGAAACATAAAGTTAAAAGTTTACAGACAAGGCATACAGTACAAAGAACGAACAGTATGTGTTCATATAGTTGATGCGTGCTCGCATATACAGTACAGAGTTGTATTTTACAGAAAAGAGTATTTTCTTATACAACATATAGAAAGTATTTTATTACTTTTAAAACTAGAGCTCACTCAGCAATGCTGACTTTTATACATTTTCAGGTGGCAGGTAATTATTGCTGAGGATGGCACGAGGGTGAAGCTACTCGGCAGGGAAAGACTGGCATTCGTTCGTATTCTACGTTACTGTTGTTATGTAATGCAGTAAAACGATTCTTTTGTAAACAGATTAATGATGATGTATTGCTTAACAACAGTGTTTTAAATGATATGAATGGTTTTTGATAAATCATTTCCGCTGCATAAATCTGTATAATTGAAATGTTTAATGTTTTAATTGCTATGAATGACCAACTGTCAGGTTTCTGGGATCGGGGCCTTACAATTCGATACCTAGACGTACCCTAGCCGTCTAGAGACCTCTAGCAACCTGTTCCAACTTCATAGATCGCAGTAGATCGATTGCTAATCGTTCTTAACATTTAGATTCAATCTTTAATTGATTCTACGTGCGTTCTCACTGGTTGGATCGCTAGTCAAATAGGATTCCGCACTATTTGATTCAGTATACGCGTAAATCTGTTAGTATTCGTCCAGTACATGATCCTAACAATGTTAGTGTTTAAATAGTGTGATTCAATTGTTACGTTAGATTAATTTAAAAAAGAGAGGAAAAATGAAATAAATATAGAAAATAAAAAACATCAAAATTTGACCTGAAAAAATATATCTATTAGTAGTTAGTTTGTTAAAGGATTCAAGTTTGGTCTGTTGTTTTTGTTTATCATTTACATATTATGTTCATGTTTAGGCTAGCGAAGTCTGATTTCTCTTAACACCTTAGCCTTGTTTTGTTCTTTATTCATTCCTACCCTTCACCCTAGTCACGTTACAACCCATGTGAAGCCCTACTTGATTTGTGTAAAGTTCAATTGTTATTTGGTGTAGATATGTTACATTTACAAGCTTATAACAATGTTGTGCTGTGATGATATTAAAAGTACCACATATATAAACTAGCATATAATTTTCTAGTCCACCAATCAAGCCGAGAGGAGAGAATATTGTGAGAAGTTGCCGATGATTGTATGTTGGAGTCTTTCAATGATCTAAGTTTAGTTAGAACGTCTACTTCTCAAAATAAGTATCATATTTGCTTGTTAAGTTGTAACTTTATTGATTGTGACTAAATAGTTGGTTGTATATTTATGAAATGGGTTACACTAATTTGGTTTTACAGTTTTGATTTTAAATTTTTTTTTAGATATGTAGTTAGATGAGTTTTGCTTAGGGACAAACAAAGTTCAAGTATGAAGACATTTGATGTTGTCTAAACTTTACATATATGCTTTTGAGTAACTTTTGAGCGGCTTTAGATTATTTTACTTATATTTGGTTCACATTCGTATTTTATAGATTTTAAGAGAACATCAAATGATATGATGTATTTTGTGAAATTTCAAACTAATTTAATGATTTTAATGCTTTAACAATTAATTATATAGTAGGTTTATCTAAGTAATAAATATATAATAAAATAAAATGGATTAAATATTTAGATTACATCAACGTTGGTGAAAACAACTTTAATTAAAATGTGTTTTAAATACTTTTGAGTTCTATTGTTTATGTTAGTTATTACAGGAAATTGAAAGCCACATTAAATACTAAATGAATTTGTATTAATGTATCTATAAATCAAACTGTTTAATTCTTTTATTTGATATGTGCAGGCAACCCACGTGAGAATTGGGCCCATGGAAAATCTTGTTAACTTTATAAATTGTAAAGCCAATGAATATATACATGGCATTTTTTTAATATAAGCCCATTGAGATTAATATATCATCATGGACTCAAACATGTGGCAAAAAAAGAGGGATGCACAAATAAAGCCTAGAAGATGGGATCTTTTGGAGGGCAATTAGAAGAGAACGACGGCAGAAAAGTAGACGCGTAAGAAGAAAATAAGGAGAAATCATTCTTTTGGCTTCAAGAAGAAAATTAGAGAGCGACATTAAAGCGGAGAGCAAGATCGGAGAGCAAAATCGGAAAGAAAGGATTGAAATATTCAAGCATTAATGATTATTCGGTTTTGTCTTGTTATCGATAATTTTTCTTTGTTTCACTGATTATCTCATTTATATTATTAAAGTTTACAACTTTATTATTGTTCTTGATATTTAAAAACATTATGAGTAACTAATTTTTTAGTACTATCTTGGTTGGCTTGAAAACTATTCATGTTTTGACTAAATATTTGGTTTTGATCTTGTATAGTAGTTTATTAATCTTAGAACTTGACTATTATCTAAATTGAATATGAACCCGTGTATTTTTTATACTTAAAAGTTATTGTCATGCTCATGTTGTTTAATCTTGATTGATTGCGTAACATATAGATTAGCTTTGCACGTTAAAAATTACTTGTGTTGTTAATTTTAAACTTTGATTAGAGATAATCTTAGGAGTATTAGTTGTGATTTGATAGTATTTTTCAATTTGCTACCTTATCTAAAACCTATGGGTGATAAATATTGCTTAAAACTCCTACCATTGCTTGTTAGGTTTAGATTTCGCGAGAGCGTGTTTTTACCTTTCATTCTTGGTGTTAGTGTTTTAGGGTATTAATTGGATTTAATCAAGTTGTCATTTGTCTTAGGGTTAGAAAATACAATCTTAAAGACATTATGGTAGATGATCTAAAGGCGATCTTCCATTAGACATTTTAATAAACCTATCTTATGTTTAACACATGTCTTTGGCTTTCTTAGAAAGTAGCAACATACCTAGTTAACGTCAAATTCGTATTTTTATAGATAGTTATACGAGTCATTGCATTTGTGTCATTGCATGTTAGTTGGATTCATGCCTAGGTAGTTATTTCACACATGTGATCGTATTCAAGTTTCATACTTTGAATTAATTTTTATTTGTTTATTTCTTCCATCATGTTTAGATTAATTAATTTTAGTCAAATTGTTTAATTTGTTATTAATATTAATTACTTAAAATAATTAAATTAATTAGGTTAGAAGTCAATAGAGGTTTAGTAACGAAAGTCGCCAAACGTGTCTCTCAAGTTCGGTATCCAGACTTACCTAAACTTTACTATATCACGACTGGTACACTTGCCATTTGTGTGAAATTTAGTTAGGAATTTCCAAATTTTAAAACTAATTAATCAAAAACATGTTTAAAATAAAATAATATATTTTCACATATCAAAGGTATTGAGCCTATTATGCAATGGGCTTTGGAGGCAAGATTGTCGAGGCATTAACTATCAATATTAGTACTTATGAGACCATTCGCCTAAAATGATGACAACATCTGCGAACAATAGGTGGGACAGGGTTGGACCGTCGTTAGGAAGTTTGATTCCTCTATAAGCACCAAGTGAAACAGTTTTAATAAGCAACCAATTAAAGGATTCCATTACGATGAGGAACAGAAATAGGGATAACGGATCCACTTGACGAACCCAGAGAGCAAGTAAACTCCTTTGTAAGGGACCTGTTAGTTAGAACAGAGGCTTTAGCATATTTAAGAATCCCATTGATCCAAGTTCTCCATTTTGTAGGAAAGTTCATTTGATCAAGGATGAAATCAACAAACTCCTATGAAACACAATCAAACACCTTGTTGTAATCCACCTTAAGGAGAATACCTTGGGTTTGTTTAATCATTTCAGCCTCGAGACCACCTCATTTTCCCCCAAGGGCTCATCCAAAATATTCCTTGTTACCTCCTTTAAACCTATTTGCAAGAACTTTAGATATAATCTTATTTATGCATCCACTTAATGAGATAGGCTGGTATTCATCAAACCAGAAGAATCAGTAACTTTTGAATAAGTGTATTAAAGGATGAGTTGTATACGCCACTGATATGATCCTCCCTATAAAAGTATTTTTAAGAGTTATATTTAGAGGTTGATACAATCAAAAAGCTCTCAGCATGCACATGCTAAGTACAAGGAAAGTTACTTTGGAAGATTTGATACAACTGAATGAAATACACTCAGTATCAAATTTTTTGAAGCCAAAATACCAATTTTTCGAAGCCGAAGATGAAGTCTTTCGAAGCTTCAAGACAAAGTCTTCCGAACCTAAGAGACTGATTTCTTCCGAAGACATTGTTGATACATTATGTCCCTAGTTTATGTTCTTAATGTAAAAGTCTTACATTTCTTACACATGTGTAATGTAATGAGTTAATGAAATACGATATGCTTTTGATGTTTATTTTTCTTTGAATATTTTGTTGATACATATATGTACCTAGATCCTGATCTTAATGTAATATGTCTTGAATGTCTTGCACTTATGTAATATTGGGTACTTAATGAAATGAGAATATTTGATTGTGATTTGTATTGTATAATATTTCATTAATGAGTTGTTTAACGCATATTGACTTGATTATATAGGTTTGTGGTTGATTGAATTAATATAAATAACATTATGATATTTAATACATTCAAACTTAACAACATGAAGTTATCATGCGAATGGCCCATGCTAATGGACCTTACGCATGAACAACTTCATGCGAATGACTCAGTCGCACGACTGAACTAAGAGAATGGATCAGTCGTATGATTGTCACATAAGATTGGCTCAGTCGCATGATTGAACACTCAGTCGGGCGAATGTACCAACCGTATGACTCAATCGCACGACTGAACCATGTTAATGGTTCAGTCGCCCGAATGAGCAACCCTAACCTATAAATACCACCTAATTCGTGGAAAAACGTAAGCATTGAATCCACTTCGACTACAAACGTACCCTAGCCGTCCAAAAGCCTTTAAGTTCGTACTCCAAGTTCATAGAACGCTATAGATTGATTCCTAATCGATTCTTGACGTTAGATTCAATACATAATTGTGTCTACGTGCGTTCTCACTGATTGGATCGCCAATCAAATAGGATTCCGCACTATTTGGTTTGGTTTACACGTTAATTAGTTGGTATTTTGTTCAAATACCAGATCCTAACAACTGTTCAACGTGTAAACCAAACCAAATAGTGCGGAATCCTATTTGATTGGCGATCCAATCAGTGAGAACGCACATAGACACAATTATGTATTGAATCTAACGTTAAAAATCGATTAGGAATCGATCTACAGCGTTCTATGAACTTAGAGTATGAACCTAGAGGCTTCTGGACGGCTAGGGTACGTTTGTAGTCGAAGTGGATTCAATGCTTACGTTTTTCCACGAATTAGGTGGTATTTATAGGTTAGGGTTGCTTATTCGGGCGACTGAACCATTAACATGGTTCAGTCGTGTGATTGAGTCATACGGTTGGTCCATTCGCTCGACTGAGTGTTCAGTCGTGCGACTGAGCCAATCTTATGTGACAATCTTACGACTGGTCCATTCTCCTGGTTCAGTCGTGCGACTGAGTCATTCGCATGAAGTTGTTCATGCGTATGGTCCATTAGCATTGGCCATTCGCATGATAACTTCATGTTGTTAAGTTTGAATGTATTAAATATCATAATGTTATATAAATTAATTCAATCAACCACAAACCTATATAATCACGTCAATATGCGTTAAACAACTCATTATTGAAATATTAAACAATATAAATCACAATCAAATATTCTCATTTCATTAAGTACCCAATATTACATAAGTGCAAGACATTCAAGACATATTACATTGAGATCAGGATCTAGGTACATATATGTATTAACAAACTCCCCCTTAGACCTAGATCTATCTATTGTCTAACATCTTTCATAATTTCCTTAAAATTCTTGTACTTACCTTCTCTAGTGACTCCTGTATTTATCTCGAAAGCAAAACAGAGTCGTATCACCTTCTGGAATTGTAAAGCTTGTATAATATCTTGTGAGTCATAGAACAGTGGCACTTGTATAAAGTATAAACATCTTTTGTTGACAAGTTGGTGAGCCACATTGGGTCAAACACCCTTATGGTTTCCATTATACCATTTCTGTTCAAGACTATCATGGCCTCTCTCATTCTCCAATCATAGTACCACCATTTGAAGTGTGGAGTGAAGTCCTGTGGCATCTCCCGTAGTGGGATCTTTGACATTGTACGTGGTGGACTCCACTTCAACACAATTTTTGGTTTGCCAGTTATGGTGTCAACCTCAGATCGTCTAATGTATCTCGTTGGCTATTGAGGTTTGAAGTTGACCCATCTAGTGTGGTACTCCCACCTTAGAGCTGCTTCAAACCAGCCTGACATCTTACGAGGGTCAGCGTATAGCAATTTTAACTTTGCTAACTGGTTAAGCTAAAACCTGGAAGAGTCTTTAGATCGTGTGGGAATCTGAAGTACTCAATTCCTTCTCACGTTTAACAACGTAAACTTTGAGGTCTTCAAAATGTCCCCACGCTATGATCATGCCTGCCACCTTTTGATGTTTCTTGACCTTATACATCTTGGTGTAGATAGTTGACGTTGTAGCGCTGCGTTGGGCTATTATCTCTTCAAAACACGCTGCCCATTCAGCCTTTTTGATGTTGACTTTAGCGTCTAAGGCTTGGGCCTCTCTCCTTATCCTTTTCTGACTCTTGCTCTATTTTATCCTGAGTCTCAAAAGTGTCACTGACAGGAGTGTCTCCCAGATTGGGAATGACATTTCCCTTGTTGTCAGTGTACTCTGGATAATGTTGTGCAGTGACATCTTCAATCTCGATCTCATCGACATCCTAAAGCTCATTGTCACTTTCTACGTGCACTGTAGGAGCATCTTTCACAATCTCTTCAGCATTCAGCTTGAACATTTGGCTATTTGCTCATCAGTGAGATTGTGAATGATTTCTCCTTCTTCAGGAGTATACATTACCGATCTCCTGACAATACCCTGCAGATCAAGAATCAACATGAGTTGAGTCTTGACCTGTTGGAGGGGAGCAGTATCATATTCATCTCTCTGAAAGTTTGGATCTGCTTGATTTAGGCATTCAACACAGCAATCATTAGTTAATAATCAAGACAGAAACATTGACATTAAATATAAACATTCATTACATTAACTTGATACATGATTCAATTACATATGATTTAAATAACAAAAACATCTAAGCATTATTCTTGTCCTGGATCATATGTTCATCTGCTAACGGGGCGGATGTGTAGGCACCTTGATCTTGTGCTCTTTTAGTCATCCTTTTCACTAGCAGGTGTGGCACCTGCAGCAGGTATGTCGTCTTCATCATCATCAACCTCATCATCTCCAGCATCACCAGCAACATCAGTATCATCATCACCATTATCATCCTCATCATCACTGTCATCATCACTGTCATCTCCATCCCATTCCTTGATCTTTAGGGGCTCTTCCTTGGATCCCTTGAGACGCAGCATGATGGTCTTGTTGGTGGTCTCCAACACCTCAATCTTTTTTGCTGATTAGACATGCTGCTCCCGGAGTTGGGACATCTCTACACGCTAAGCATCTATCAGTTGGGCCTGCTGAGATATCTACAGAGATTGGGCAGCAGTAAGGTCTACTAGCTGACGTATCTAAGCAGTCTTCTCTTCATCTGTAGCTAACAGCCTCAGCACCATACGGTTAAGTGTCGAGAGCTGTTCCTTTACCCCACTGGGAGGCAGAGGTGATCCTGATGTGTGGGAAGGGTATGATGGTGGTATAGCATGGTGACTAGTGGTGGTAGTGGTGGCAGTGGTGTAGATTCGGGGTGGTATAGGTATAACAGGTGGAGGTATGGCGGTAGTAGTGGAGGGTGGAGGTGTGGTAGTGATGGTGGGTGGTATGGTAATGGTAGTAGAGGGTGTGGTAGAAGTGGTGGTGGTTGTGGTGGTAGGTGGAGTGGTGGTCGGAGGTGTAGTGGTGGTGGTGGTAATGATGAAGGTGAGCCTTCTCTTCTTCTTCTTCATGCTGTGGGGCTGAGCCATCCTTTTCTTCCTCGATCCTGTTGAGGAGGATGCTCCCCCTAGAACACGGCTTGGCTGATCGGGAGCATATGTAGGATCAATGTCAGCTTCTCCCGACCCACCAGGGCGTTCACCAACCGCCCGGTGCCCTCGTTCGGTGGCAACGACTTTACTGCCCACA
Organism: Flaveria trinervia; assembly: GCA_025506515.1. Taxonomy (NCBI): domain Eukaryota; kingdom Viridiplantae; phylum Streptophyta; class Magnoliopsida; order Asterales; family Asteraceae; genus Flaveria; species Flaveria trinervia. The sequence continues at coordinate 64,840,322 of CM046441.1, forward strand.
GTCCGAGTCAAAGGCTCCTCATCTGAGTCTTCCTCCTCGTCAGGTATGAAATCCTGATGGAATCCAACAGTCTCTGCTCCATCAGCTATGGGGGCCCTTGGTTCAGTGGTCCCTACATCTCCAGCATCACCGCTATCATCGTCGTTGGAGTCAACCTCCGGGAGCTGTAGCTGCTCAACCTCTGAGTCACTGTTAACGTGACGCCATTTACGCCTTGTCAGTGCCATGTAACCCTCCTGGGCCAGATGCCCGAACAATCTCCTCACAGGGGCTTAACCTGCTTCCCCATGTAGACCTTCATACGACCTAGTGTAGTGTCGTCCATCACCTCAAGGATCACTACATCCTCCTTCTCCTTTGGCAAGGAAGGGAGCTTCTAGTCAATAATCATCTATATGAATCGAGGGTACATGCAGAAGCCCTCCTTCCCTTTCCCCTCAATGTTCTCCACCATGTAGGTGAAGATCATCCTGGAGAAGCTGAACGGATGGTTCAGCACCAACGCTGCATACGCGTTCTGGATCTGATCTGAGAGCTCGTCAAACCCTCCCTTCCTGGATGCTATACACTTCAGCAGCACATGTGCGAGGTACTTGAACTGGGGGCACAGGTTGCTCTTGTTGAGCAACCCTGCGTTGATGTCCATAGAGTACTTAGCTCGCAAGAACATCCTCTCGGGCAGTAAGGGGGTGTAATCGAGTTGGGCAATCAGCATCATCTCCAAACTGCAGCACCGTCCTAGGATCATCCTTAGTGATCTCTATGGCCTCCCCAAATATAGAACTCCTGATGTGATGAGGCTCTGAGGATCTATCAACTACTGCGCCTTCCAGAAGGCCTGCTGAATAGAGCGATATGGTGTACACGGAGTCGATATGGCATGGAAGATCCTCGATCTCCTCAGAAAAATGATAATGCCAGAAATGTCTGAAGCATTTCTGGATGTCAGATCCAGACGAGCACAAATGTTGTGCTTAGTGCTCATAGTTGTAGAGATTAATAAAGAGGCTGATGCAACCTAAACATCTTTAGTCTCTCCTGCATGCTGCACAAGTACATTGAAGTAGAATGCTTCGGAAGTTTCACATGTGCAACAGAAATACTCTAAGTTTGAAATCTTCCGAAGCCAAGACCAACATCTTCCGAAGCCAAAGATGAAGTCTTCCGAAGCCTCAGAGACTAAGTCTTTCGAAGCTTCAAGTTCATGAAGACAGATTTCTTCCAAAGACTTTTAACATATGCTTTATCTGATGTACTGTTCCATAAAGCTGGACACCTTTCCGCTGCGACTCTGCAAGTCACCAACTAACATGGTTTGGTGAAAAGGTCCATGCTTTTGGTAACTGTACATTGAGGTCTTGAGTTTGTAACTATCTACTTATGTACTTTATCCTTTTTGTAATAGATAAGGATGTGAGCTATGGCATGTCATAGTCACTAGTCAAAAGGCAATCTGCCTTTTGACTTTACAATTGATTTGTGTGTGTCTAGTCAATTGTATCCAGCTGGCTTTCATTGTATAGCCAGCTGTAGGATGTAGTATAAGTATCTCATGTTCTTGTATCTTTTATCATATCCTTTGTAACACTTGTAATAGAACATAGAGAAAGCAATATACTGCATTCTTGAAAACCATATACTTGTGTTCTTTGTGTTCTGTCTCTTACATTACTTGTGTTCTTAGTGTCTTATCTTGGTTAATCCAGTTTACTGTTTGATTAAAGTTTGGTTAATCTCCTTTGTGTTGTTGTGTTGTAACTCATACCCTTCAACGATCCTGCATTTGGTATCAGAGCATTCAGGCTCTTGATATAAGATCTCACCATCTTAAGATCCCTCACACACACAAATACAAACTTTTCAAATGGCAGCCATTTCAAAACTGATATGGAAACTGGAACCATGAACAAGTCCCCACTGATCACTCTTGATGAGTTTGACACCTGGTGTTTAAGAATAGAAGTTTCATCAGGTCTCTTGATTCAAGAATGTGGGAGTCTATTGAGAATGGACCTTTCATACCCTGCACACCCTCTGCTACTGGTGCTGGTATGATCCCCAAGGATGTGGCTAACTACTCTGATGAAGATAGGAAGAGAGTAGAGATAGACAGGAAAGCCATGACAGCTCTTCAAACTGGCCTTCCAAACTCTATGTACAGAGGTTTCAAGAAGTTCAAAACAGCAAAGCAGCTGTGGGATGCACTGAAACTGATGTATGAGGGTTCTTCTGAAGCCAAGGAGAATAAGAAGGATCTCCTGAAGCAGCAGTTTGAAAACTTCACCTTCAAAATAGGTGAGACCATGACTTAACAATACTTCAGGTATGTTGAGATTGTGGATACCCTAGTGGATGGAGGAGTTGCTCTTGAGAATAGAGACATTGTAAGGAAGTTCATGTCCTCACTTCCTAGGAAATGGACACACTACTGTATGGTGATCAAGAGAACTAAAAATCTCAAAACTCTCACTCTGACAGAGTTATATGGGATTCTCAGTGGCTACCAGATGGAGATGAACATGCAGGGTTCATCTGGCAACTCCAACAATCAAATGGGTTCAGCCCTACATGTGGTTGAAAGGGATAGCATAGAACCCAAACATCATCTTATATGCTACCCTGACAACTCACCCAAGGGTCCTTTCATCACCTTCCCAGAGACACCAAAGGAGAACTACACTCAAGGAAGCCCATTCCAAGAGACAAGCTCTTCTCAAGCTTTTGTGTCTTCTGATGAAAGTAGTGGCAACTCTCTTTTCACTCTTGAAGACTTGGACTGTATCCAACCAGATGATCTGGAGAACATGGAAATAGTCCAGCAAATGGCTCTTCTCACTCATAGAGCCAAGAAGTTCTACAAGAGGACTGGAAGGAAGTTTCCAAGCAATGCAACCAGTGGAAAGTTTGGACTGGACAAAGGCAAAGTCAAGTGTTACAACTATAACTTGATGGGCCACTTTGCCAGAGAGTGTAAGGCACCTAGAACCAATGATGGCCAAACACAATCCAGACCAAACTACACTGACAAAGTTCTCCATAATGAGAGGTCAAAGTAGCAAGCTGCTGTTGCTATTGAGGAAGGAGGCTTTGACTGGAGCTTTCAGGTGGAAGATGCTTCTCCAAACCAAGCATTGATGGCAGATCATGATGAAGCCAAGGTATTGGAACATCTCTGTACTCCTGAATGCATTGCTAAAGTTAACAGGTACGGGTCCTATAACTTGGAACTGAGATCTGATATTGAGTCCTTAAACATTTTAAAATCTGATTTTAGAAAGACTGAAAATGATTATAAGCTGAAAATAGAGGACTTAGAGAAAAAAATTTCAGTTCTAAAACATGACACACAGATTTTAGGACTCAAATAAAGATCTTATAACTAAGTTAACTAAGTGCCAGGCTGAGCTTGTGATCAGCAAAGCCAGGGCAGAAAAGAGTGTTCTTGAGAAGAGACCTTCAAGAACATGACATCCCATCCCTGCACAACAAAGTGTGCTATCAAAATAGACAGGGACTGGGATCTAATGAGATAGCTCCTCCACACACAATCTTGTCAGTAAGATCTCCTAGGTGTGGAACTTGTGAAGATGAGCTTCCTCTCATGAATCCTATGAGTGAGGAGGATGAAGAAGAGATAGTGAAGAATCCTTCTACTATGAGTGAAGAGAGGATTCCAAGAAGGGCCACTATCCTTCTGAGGAGAAAGTAAAGACTGTGATGACCAAGTCCATGAGAAAGAACTTGATCAGAAAGTGCAAAAGGAAGGCAAGGAAGGCTCAAGAGATCAAGGCTACTTTTGACTCTAAGCAGAAACAAGTTTTTATTTCTGCAGGGTTTGAAGTGGTAGGGACTGAAGGCATCAACCAAAACTCTGCTAAGAGTTCTGGTTCTTGCTCAACTCATCTCAACAGCAAGAAGAAGACTGATCTGCTATGTACCACTGCTGCACAGCCTGGTCCATCAAACTCCAAGCACAGTTCTCAGCCCAAGAGTACTGTCTCAGCATCTGCAAAGATGAAGGTGGAGAAGGGAAGTGACCAAAGACAGTCTTACTCTCTAGTCAAGGCTCTTGTGAAGAAGAAGATGAATTGTGTTATGTGTGACAGCACCACTTACATTGCAAAGGATTGTCCCTTTAATCCTAAAGGTACTGTCCACATGGCCAAACAAAGGCTTCAAAGAGTTAAGAAGATTCAGGCTTGGAAGGAAAACCAGTTTCCTTCGGAAGTCTCAAATCTAAAAAGAAGGGAAGTGGAAAATTCTCTTCGGAAGAACATTTGGTCTCGGAAGAAAGGAGTTCTTCCGAAGCACTAAAGTCTGCTGCAGTGTTTGCAGAATCTTCTGAAGGTTCAGTCATCAAAACTTCTGAAACTCCAAAAGTTTCTAAAGTTTTGAAGGTCAAGTCCAAGACTCCAAAGTTGTTGTGGACGTCTAAGAAAGACCAAGTGACTGAGATTTCTCCATCAACAACAGCTCAAGATCCTCTTAGTACAACCATAGGATCTATTACTGTTAATTTACCTTCTGCATGTGAGCCCAAGACAAGCAAGGATGGGTTTCCGGATGTAACTAATCATTCTCTTTTGTGCAGGGACAGCTGAAGACAAACAGAAATGTTTGGATCATAGACAGTGGCTGCTCCAGGCACAAGACTGGTAATAGGTCACTACTCCAGAACTTTGAAAGGATTGATGGAGGACCTGTTGCTTTTGGAGGATATGAAGGTGGTTACATTTCTGGAAGGGGCAAGGTCACAAATGGTAAGCTCAGCATTGAAAAGGTAAACTTTGTTAAGGAGCTTGGATACAATCTTCTGAGTGTATCTCAATTTGTGATCAGAGTCATAACATCTTTACTGAGCATGAGTGCATTGTTCTTAAGCCTGGTGTGGTCATTCCTCATGAGCATATCCTGCTTAGAGCCCCCAGGAAAGGAAACATGTACAAGATGGATTTGCAAGAAACCTCTCCATCTAGAGAAGTTTCATGCTTTCTATCTAAAGCCAATAGTGATGAATCTTTCCTATGGCATAAAATAGTTCCATGTAAACTTTAAGAACATGAATAAATTGATTAAGCATGATCTGGTAACTAGAATGCCAAAGAAAGAGTTTACAAGTGATGATCACTGTGTTGCATGCCTGAAAGGGAAGCAACATAAGGTATCTCATAAGCCTAAGGAAATGAACTCCATCATCACTACACCCCTACACTTGTTACATATGGATCTCTTTGGCCCCACCAGTGTAATGAGTTTAGGAAGGACCTCATACTGTCTAGTGATCACAATGATTTTACAAGATTCACTTGGGTCTTTTCCTTAGAACTAAGGATGAGACTCCTGAGATTCTGAAGAATTTCATCTTAAAGATTGAGAATCAGTCTGATCACAAGGTCAAAATCATAAGATGTGATCAAGGAGAATGAATTCAAGAATCAAACCCTTGATACATTGTGTGATGATAAGGGTATTGCAAGACAATTTAGTGCTCCCAGGACTCCTCAGCAAAATGGGTTGTTGAGAGGAGAAACAGGACACTGATTGAAGCTGCAAGAACCATGTTGTCTGACTCTAACTGCCCATCACCTTCTGGGCAGAGGCAGCAAGTCACACTGCCTGCTATGTGCAGAACAGAGTTTTAGTAGTTAAGACTCATGGGAAGACTCCTTATGAACTTTGGCACAAGAGAAAACCTTTCATTGGTTTTCTCAGGTCATTTGGATGTCCTTGCACCATCTTGAATACCAAAGATCAAATTGCCAAGTTTGCTAAGAAATCAGATGATGGACACTTTATTGGATACTCTTCCCAAGCTAAGGCTTATAGAGTGTACAATCTCAGAACTAGAATAGTTGAGGAGTCAGCCAATGTGACTTCAATGAACACACACCATGTGTTGCTGGTTCTGGTCCAGATTGGCTATTTGATCTTGATTTGGTTACCAACTATTTTAATAAATCTTGTGAGAATGTTTCAGCAGAAAATTTAAATACAGGTGATCCTGACCCAAGATTTGAGCTAGGAAGACCTTCAAGTCATACATCTTCAGCTCCAGTTGGAACTACTTCTGCAAATGAGGTTTCTATCAGCACAACAATGACAAATTCAGCTGATACATCTGGTATGCCTTCAAATTCCAGCTCAGAGGCTCTACAACCAATAAGAACACCTCAACTGTGGAATGCAACAATGGTGATGGTGATAGTGACCAAGGATTTCTTGATGCCACTAACCACACCATAGATGAGAGCATCAATGATGTCACACACTGCTTGGATCAAGTTTCACTTGAAAAGTGTGCTGATGTGGTGGGAGAAACATCTATGCCAGATCTAAATTTTTCTAATTTAGATCTTTCTCAACAACTTGTTGTGATTCCTCAGCTTAGGATCCACAAGTCTCATCTACCACAAACATCATTGGAGATGTTGTCTCTGGGGTAAAGACAAGAGGAGAAAACCCATGAAGCAAATGTTTGTCTTCACTCTTGTTTTTATCCCAAATAGAGCCAAAGAAAGTTGAGGAAGCTCTAAAGGATGGAAGTTGGGTTGAATCCATGCAACAAGAGCTGCTTCAATTCAAAAGACAGAAAGTTTGGAACCTTTGTCCTCTTCTTTTGGGAAGACTACCATAGGAACCAAATGGGTGTTTAGGAATAAGAAGGATGATAGAGGCATCATCATCAAGAACAAAGCTAGACTGGTTGTTCAAGGATACACACAAGAAGAAGGATTGACTACACTGATGTCTTTGCTCCAGTGGCAAGATTAGAAGCTGTTAGGATATTCCTGGCATTTGCTGCATCCAAGAACTTCAAGGTCTTTCAACTTGATGTGAAATGTGCCTTTTATATGGAGTGATAGATGAAGAGGTTTATGTCAAACAGCCACCTGGTTTTGTAGTCCTGATCATCCTGATTATGTCTGCAAGCTTGACAAAGCTCTCTATGGGCTGCATCAGGCACCCAGGAAGTGGTATGAGACACTGTCTGAGTATCTCTGTAAAACATGGATACAGGAGAGGTACTATAGATGGAACTCTCTTCATCAAAGGACAAGGAAAAGACATATTGCTAGTTCAAGTATATGTGGATGACATCATCTTTGGTTCAACTAATCCAAAGCTTTGCAAAGACTTTGAGAAGCTGATGAAAGACAGATTTGAAATGAGTGCCATGGGGGAACTCAATTTCTTTCTGGGAATTCAAGTGAATCAAGTTGAAGATGGCATCTTCATAAGTCAGTCAAAGTATGTTCAAGACATACTCAAAAGGTTCAATATGACTGACTGTAAGATTGCTAAGACACTCATAGCCAGAAACCACTCCTTGGCTGATCTTGAGGAGGGAGTGTGTAGATGAACACTTATACAGGGCTATGATTGGGTCTCTTATGTATCTTACTGCTAGTAGGCTGATATCATGTTTGCTACATGCATTTGTGCAAGATATCAAGCAAACCTAAGATGTCTCACCTTATCACTGTCAAAAGGATTCTAAGATACCTCAAAGGTGCATCAACACTTGGTCTATGGTATCCCAAGAATTCTGACTTCAATCTGTATGCTTATACAGATAGTGATTATGGTGGTTGCAATATGACTGCAAAGTCTACATCTGGGGAGGTCAATTCTTGGTGGAAGGGTTGTCTCATGGCAATGCAAGAAACAATCCTGTGTCTCTGCATCAACTGCTGAAGCTGAATACATTGCTGCCGCTAGCTGCTGTGCTCAAGTGCTTTGGATTCAGAATCAAATGCTAGACTATGGGGTAAATTTTAAGGAGACTCCAATCCACATAGACAACAACAGTGCTATCTCAATTACAGAGAACCCTGTGCAGCACTCAAGGACAAAGCACATCAATATCAGGTATCATTTAATAAGAGATAATTATGAAAAGGGATTATTAAAACTAGTCAAGGTTCACACAGATGAACAATATGCTAATTTGTTTACAAAAGCTTTTGATGAAAAGATTTAAATATCTAATATCAGCTATTGGGATGATCAACCTTGAGTAAATTTCTTAAAACTAATTATATTATTTCTTAAAAAATTGTGTGTTCTAAGTTGTCTAGTCCATCATCTTCATAAGCTCAAGTTTTTTCTTGGATAAAAAAAATCTTTTATGAAGACTTTCCTTAGATTAATTGATGATTTTTACTTCGGAAGTTATGCATTTTACTTCGGAAGAAAATTTTACCTTCAAAATATTTAACTGTCTAAGAAATTTACTTCGGAAGAATTTTCAAATTTATCTTCCGAAGCTTAAATAGTTATCTTAGACACTACTTATTTTCGAGGACCTTTTTCTTCCGAAGCAAAAATTAACTCTCGGAAGCTTTGTTGATCTCCATACAAAGCATTCAAGTCTTAATTTTTTCTTCGAAGCAAAATCATCAAATACTCTCAGGAAATTCTTCCGAAGTCATTTAGCTTCGGAAGCTTTTGACTTCCAAGAAAAGAAAACTACTTTTTGAGCAAAAAATTTGAAAAAAAGTAACTACTTTTTTAGAGGTGGGACCGATATCCGGATTTCAAAGTTTATCTCTTTCATTAAACTTTATCTGAAATCCCTCTCACATATAAACCCAACGGTTTCCCTCTTTCTATCATCTGTTCTTCCTCCAAACCTAAAAACCCTCTCCAAAATTTCTTTCTTTCTTCTTCCTTCGTTCTAAGCTACCTCAAAATGGCCAACCTTGCTCATAGAAATGATCCCAACTTTACCATGCAGCTACACAGACAACACAATCAGTTGCTCTGTTATGCTCTGAGAAAGATCCTCATTTCTCAGAGGTTTGTCATTTCTTGTCTCTGTCGAACTACTTCACCTCCCTGACTATTGATCCTCCACTCTATGAGGATCAGTTGCTTGAATTCCAGAAGACCTGCCAAGAGGTCATTATGGACGGGGGGAGAAGGCACTGTGTCACAGTGCAGGGGAGAACAATCTTCATCACTCCGGCCATCATCAACCGACATCTTCAGCTGGATGATGAAGAAGGTGAGGTGTTCTTCCCGAAGGAAGCTATAATCATTCCTTTGCGCAGATGGGGTATGAGGGAGATTTTTCTGTAAAGACTTTCAGGAAAGGGAAGGTCTCATCCAAATGGAGATTCCTGCTCCATGTGGTCATTCACAGCTTATCAAACAAGCATGATGGATGGGACCAGATTCCTGAAGATCTCTCCTTTATAGTCCATGGAATGGTTCAAGGGGTCAAATTCAGGTACTCTCAGTTTGTTTATACAAATTTGCTTGGTAATTTAGACTCCTTAGAATATTACATGTTCCTAGATATGTCTAGTACATTCTAACTGTGAACTGGGCTCACAGTTAAGGGAAACAGGTAACATTCCTAAATTGGGACAGATGAAGCCCAGCATCTTTAAAACATTGAGAAAGTCCACTGTTGGATTTTCTGGGGTAGAAACAGCCCTAGTCCCAAAAATGTTAGAGCTCATTGCTCAAGGTGACAACCTAGCAGCACAAGCTAGTGTTGAACCCACACCTGCTACTTTCCAACCACCTACACAGCCTCAAATATCCATCACTACAAAGAAAATCCAATCGAACCCCTGCTCAGACTATTCAGTCTGTGGAGGCCCCCATATACTCACCCATACAGGAAGAAGTGGATACTGGAGCTCCCACTTCTCCTGAGGAGCAGACCACTCCCATCTTTTCTAGAATCAGTGTTGAGGTTCCTCATGCTCAGCCTGATGAGCTCATTAGCCCTACTGCTTTAAGCCATCACTCTGAGTCTCAACACTCAAGTGATCAACCTTCAGGGGACAGTTACCATCCCCAGCCTATAGATCTCAACCAACCAATTTCCAACCTTGACTTCTATACTGATGAAGATCTAGGTTTCAGTGAGTATAATGAGTCTCTCTTCTTTTCCCCTACTCCAAGAGAGATGAATACTCCTGAGTCTCCTACATCTATCCCACATCAGTCACCTACAACTGAGGTGGACACTTTGAACTTATTCAGGATGTCCATATGGAAGAGGCTCTCACTTCTGCAAGTGATTACAAGTGATTACATTAAGACCTCAACCATGGCAACTCAGCCTACTGACATCTCAACTGAGACTGCCAGTAAGCAGAGGAAATCCAGTAGCCAAGAACTTAGAACTGGTCATGAGAGAAAGGACTCTAGTCTAATCTTCTCCACCCCCAGTGATTCTTCTGATGAAGATGAGGTGGATCTGAGACTAAAGGTGCAACAACTATCCAAAACATGCACCTATTTAGTCTCAAAGGTCAGTCACCTTGAATCTCAGGTGACTAACTTAAACAATAGGATCATGATCAGCAACTTGAGATTTCATATCTTAAGGACAAACTAGCTGGGAGACCCTTAAGGAGAGCTCAACCAGGAACACAAGAACCTGTGGATGTGATTGATCTATCCTCCAGCTCACCTGTGCAAATGGGTGATGCTATCAAAAAGGGGGAGAAAGTCCGTACAGCCACAGAACCTGGGAGTTCCTCTGAGAGAATGGACATTGAGGACTCACCATCCATATTGCAACTGTGCATTCTCAGCAACCTCCTCTAGTTCACACTGATGTGGACTACACAACTTCTTCATACAGAGTCTGTTTGAGGATGGGATACAAGAGCCATGTCACCTTCATCATCCTTAATCACATCATTGGATGGAGGTATGACAACAACTGGAAGGCTCTCATCATCATAAGAGTTCAAGGACAGCAAGAAGTTTTTAATTTTCAGACCTTGAACTACTAGGAAGTTCTGGATCTAGTCAACATGCCACTTGTCAACCCAAGCCAATCAAGACAAGCTGACAGACTGGCTAGAAGAATCCAAGACAGGATCATTGCAGAGTTCAGCCTAAGAAGGAGACTAAGGCAATCAGGCAATGTCATCGGTCAATTGGATGTTGAGGCAGACCCTAAGATTAGCTTCATAGGGGAAACCTTGACTGAAGGCCCAGTGTCAGAACCTGAGAGAGCCCTATCTCATCATCTCCAACTGCTGCAGAGATCCATATTTTTCTGAGACACCTGCTGGTGAAGGTGCTTCTCAACCTCTCTCTGGCCTGAGCTCAGATGCTGCAATGAGCAATGAAGGCCAAAGCTCTCTCCACCTGAGTCACAAAGGTCTGTGAGTGACAAAGGAAAAGAAAAATGACATCTGAGGAGATTGCGGAGGAGGAGAGAGAGAGAGAGGAAAAGGAGGCTAAGGGGAGAAGGTTCCTCTATTGAGTCTCCAAGACTCATGGAGTCTGTAATCAGGGCTGCCCCCAGACCAGATACTCAGAATGATGAGTTAAGGGCAGTCAGGATTAACTATCTGCAGACTAGGAACTATGATATAGATAATATCATTTCTCTCCCCTTGGATGAATTGAATGAGCTGGTTGATCTGGATAGGTCAAGAGAGAAGGAGGCAAAAGATGCAGAACTCCTAGTACAGATCAAAGAGAAGAAAGAAAAGAAAAAGACTGTAATAGGTATGCCTACCCTCTCACCAGTTCAAGAAAGCCCTGAACAAGAGGATGTGGTTCAACAAGAACCTCAGGTAGATAAGGAAGAAGACAAAATCAAGATGATTAACTACCTGAGTGCCACAGGTCTCTATCAGGCAGATGCACTCCTTCCCGTACCTTATGACTATGTTGAGTTTGAGTATTTAAAACAACTTGAGCTTGAGTTAGTCAAGGAAAGAAAGACAACAAAGAGGAAGATGAGGGAAGAAGCGGCAAAGTCAAGAGCCATCATCCAAAAGAGCATGAAGAAGTCTGCTGATAGGCAGAGGATGATGAGCTTCTTGAAGCTGTATGGATTCTCCAGAAGGAGACTTGGACCCATGTCTCTATCCACTATGGATAAGCATATCAGGGTAATCAAGCAGAAGATTAAAAGTGGAGTGCTTACTGACTTACACTCCACTCCAAGTCAAGCCCCACCTGAAGTGGAGGTTAAGGTTGAACAAACAGACACAACACAACCCGGACCTCCTGCTAATGCACAGCAAGCTTCATCTTCTGATCCACAGCAGGGTCAACCTCCCTCTCCTTCTGAGCCTGAGAGAGAGGAAGTCCCAACTAAGAGAGATAGTAAATATCAATCTGGTGCTGCAGGCCAGTCCTCTCAGTTAAAATTTGGAAAGAAAAAGAAGAGGATGACTTCTAAACCAAAGTCTAAGAAGAAGAAGAAGCCTGCATCCTCTTCTGAACCTCAGGATGAATCAGAACAACCTGAGGATGTGCAGCCAGAGGATGCTCAACCAACTCCAACTTTAGTAGCTCCTCTAGCATCAGGAAGACCTATCTTGTCTTGGACATACACCACAAATCCAGAAAGGTGGCATGTTATTAGAGATCAAGGCATTGAAGACATTTATACATGGCAAGATATGTTTCAGTTGCCTCTGCATGATCTCTTTGACATGAGAAGACACTTTGACAGCCTGAAGGATCCTGATCATCTTATGAAGAAAGGAATGGTGATCATCCTAATAAGGACTGTTAATATCTGAAGTTTTCTAAGTGTTTTGGTAGCATCAGCCTAGGGGGAGTTTGTAAAGATTAATGAAGAGGCTGATGCAACCTAAACATCTTTAGTCTTTCCTGCATGCTGCACAAGTACATTGAAGTAGAATGCTTCGGAAGTTTCACATGTGCAACAGAAATACTCTAAGTTTGAAATCTTCCGAAGCCAAGACCAACATCTTCCAAAGCCAAAGATGAAGTCTTCCGAAGCCTCAGAGACTAAGTCTTCCGAAGCTTCAAGTTCATAAAGACAGATTTCTTCCGAAGACTTTTAACATATGCTTTATCTGATGTACTATTCCATAAAGCTGGACACCTTTCCGCTGCGACTCTGCAAGTCACCAACTAACATGGTTTGGTGAAAAGGTCCATGCTTTTGGTAACTGTATATTGAGGTCTTGAGTCTGTAGCTATCTACTTTATGTACTTTATCCTTTTGTAATAGATAAGGATGTGAGCTATGGCATGTCATAGTCACTAGTCAAAAGGCAATCTGCCTTTTGACTTTACAATTGATTTTGTGTGTGTCTAGTCAATTGTATCCAGCTGGCTTTCATTGTATAGCCAGCTGTAGGATGTAGTATAAGTATCTCATGTTCTTGTATCTTTTATCATATGCTTTGTAACACTTGTAATAGAACATAGAGAAAGCAATATACTGCATTCTTGAAAACCATATACTTGTGTTCTTTGTGTTCTGTCTCTTACATTACTTGTGTTCTTAGTATCTTATCTTGGTTAATCTAGTTTACTGTTGATTAAAGTTTGGTTAATCTCCTCTTTGTGTTGTTGTGTTGTAACTCATACCCTTCAATGATCATGCAATAGTCCACCGACTTGCCATCTGTTACACGATGAATATAAATGTTAGTATCGTTGATGAATAATATCTTGAGTCATTTGGAATTGAAATTCTTTTTGTTCTGTCGTGCGAATGAGACTGTGCGACTGAGATCTAGTCGTGCGAATGAGCAGTGCGACTGAGATCTAGTCATGCGAATGACTCATACGTACGATTTGAACATACGACTGGGCTCATACGTATGTAAACTCATTGGTGCATATCAGTCGTGCGACTGAACTCTTACGCATGGTTCAGTCGTGCGGTTTAGCCATTCGCACTACTCAGTCGTGTGACTGAAGTTCATCAATCTGTCCATTCGCATGACAGACTGATGTTCAATTCATATTCAAGTTTTGACAATTCTTATGATTAGACGCTGTGTTTTGGTTCATTGTACTTGCAATCATTCTATTTACCACCTAATAACATTAATTTCAATCATTTGCTTAGTTTGATTAGGTTATTTAGCCAAAAAAGTCTCGGTTCTTGGTTTGGACCTAATTTGTCGATTTTGGAATCAAATTTAATGAAATACGAGTGGATTGCACAACATTATACCTGAATAATCAGTGGAAATCGTCAATATACAAGAATCAATGGTATAAAACGCTCAAACAAAAATTGGGCAGAGTAACGACGTGTCGTGCGAATTAGGGTGAATTTGGGGGTGATGAATGACTATGATCGACTACCCCACTATTTATACTAGGGTTCCCTTCAGTCGTGCGACTGAGCCAGTCACACAATTTGTTCATGCGACTGAAGATCAGTTATGCGACTGAAGATCAGTTATGCGACTAGCACAGTCGGTCACCTTCAGTCGTGCGACTAGAGGTCAGTCGTACAACTGTGTCATTCGGTCACCTTCATTCATGCGATTCGCACATTTTAGGTGTCCAATCGTGTGAATTTAGTCGTACTGATGGTCCAATCGCACATATGTCTCACACGTGTGGGTTAATCGTGCGATTGGGCACATTCGTATCCTTCACTCGTACGACCGGTCCATGCTTATGGTCCAGTCATGCGAATGAGTCATACTCACGGTTTTTGACTTTAAGACCATTTTACATTTTACACCCCTTTTAACTTATGAATAAACATTATGAGCATTTGATCATCTCAGACATGATTATTTTACCTAGAAAAACCTTTGATCACCTCAAACGTGATCCTTTTAAAACATTATGTCACCTTAGACATGACCCATTTTTATTTGAAAGCATTTGTGGTCACCCCAGATGTGACCTTATAGATGATAAGGTTCCTTATCAACTTCCATGACATAGTCCGATACTAAACAAACTAGAATTGACAACCTTTGTACAGAAATAACAGAGATAATTACTGAAACTCAGAACTAAGACATGTTTTTGTGTTTTTGTGAGGGTTAAATCCTAAGAAGTAGTTCTAAGGAATAATTTTTCTGAGAGAGCGGCTTCAATCATTTAAATCATACATGGACAATTCAGTTTGGAATCATACCGGATACTTAAATCATTCAGGACACGTTATTTAAAAACTTTGATGCTCTATTCTTGTTTTTCATCTGGAGTCATTTAGCAAATTTGGGAAATCATACTAGTACTCTTAGGTCCCCACACTAATTTGAACTTTCAAGAATTGTAGCCACAATGATTGTCAGTATACTTGTCCTCTTAAATCCATACACAGACTTTCAACTCAGATTAGTGATAGTTTAAGGTTTGTTTATTTCAACAAGCATTTGTGGATCCCACACTTATATGGTAATCAACAATCCTCAGGAGATTTTTGAGCGGTCTTAGGGTAGTATTCAAGAAGAAACTATTCTTAGAACTTTCAAAGAGAAGCCAAGCCTCAGGTCAGTGCCACCGCACAACAGAGAGGCGGCAAACAACTATGAGTTCTAGAATATATAGATTATGCTTATCCTCAGGTCAGTGCCACCGCACAGCAGAGAGGCACATAACCTATCTTCTTGTTTGAGCATTTTCATTCTTTTCGCACAGATCTCACCAACAACCTAGGTTATCAGTTTGATTGTATTTGCATTTTGTATGTGTTTTTGCTCATGCTTTGGTCTTACGCACACATTTGTGGCGTTTATTTTGCTCGTCACCCCTTATTGGAATCTTGTTGATTGTGTTAACCAGGGATAAGGTGTTACCCACAGTAGTCAAACATTTTAGTTTAATCTTGAGATCACCAAAAAGGTCTAGTAATCTATTGTGTTGAATCTATTGACATATCATCTGTGGTCTAGCAACCTCTAGGTCTACTTTCTTTGTGTTACCTTAGTAGTAGCTAGCTTATCTATCATATTTCCTTTTATTTTGCTCAGACTACACAGACTTATACTTGAGCTGTGCATCTTTTTCAATTTTTATTTTTAAAGTCTCAAATGGTTTGTTCCTGTGTACTATCATATTCCAAAGATTGAATCAGTATCACACACCAAAGATTGAATAAGTATCACACATATGATCTTATTTTTATCAACTTGCCTCTCCTTCTCCCTCGTTTTTTTGTACATTACTACCTAAACCTATTCTCCCCCAAAAATTATAAAACCATCACGGATTAGCATTTTAGGATTTTAATAGGCAAGGAAATAGACCAATTGTAATTTAACTTCTTAAAATTAAGCAAATAAAATAAAATAAAAAAAATTGAAAAGATAAAAGAAACTTGACAAGACGCATCGGACTATGCATGGTCATCTTCAGGAATGACCTCACTTTTTTTTAACGTTGTTGACCTCTAACAAGTATAGAAAACGTGGTTCGTCAAATGCCTTTGTATAGAGGTCAGCGCGTTGAAAATCTGTATTTATTTTTAGCACATCGATTAAGTTCTTTTCAAAGCATTCACGTATAAAGTGATTAACGTGTAAACCAAACCAAATAGTGCGGAATCCTATTTCATTAGCGATCGAATCAGTGAGAACGCATGTAGACACAATTATGTATTGAATCTAACGTCAAGAATCGATTAGGAATCAATCTACAGCGTTCTATGAACTTGGAGTACGAACTTAGAGGCTTTTGGACGGCTAGGGTACGTTTGTAGTCAAAGTGGATTCAATGCTTACGTTTTTCCACGAATTAGGTGGTATTTATAGGTTAGGGTTGCTCATTTGGGCGACTGAACCATTAACATGGTTCAGTCCTGCGATTGAGTCATACGGTTGGTCCATTCGCCCGACTGAGTGTTCAGTCTTACGACTGAGCCAATCTTATGTGACAATCGTACGACTGATCCATTCTCCTGGTTCAGTCGTGTGACTGAGTCATTCGCATGAAGTTGTTCATGCGTATGGTCCATTAGCATGGGATATTCGCATGATAACTTCATGTTGTTAAGTTTGAATGTATTAAATATCATAATGTTATTTATATTAATTCAATCAACCACAAACCTATATAATCAAGTCAATATGCGTTAAACAACTCATTAATGAAATATTAAACAATACAAATCACAATCAAATATTCTCATTTCATTAAGTACCCAATATTACATAAGTGCAAGACATTCAAGACATATTACATTGAGATCAGGATCTAGGTACATATATGTATCAACACATATTGTTATTGTACTTGATATAATTCATATATATATATGAACATCTTATATAGGTTTGAGATTGTTATACATGGTTCTAAGTCAATATTGATTGAGAAATGTCAACCTAGTCAGGTGGCTATTCATGCTAATGGACCATACTTATGGACCATGCACATAAATGAATCATACTTATGAACTAGTCACAAGACTGAACTAGGAGACTGGATCAGTCATATGACTAAGACATAAGATTGATTCAGTCGCACAACTGAACCTGCAGTCGTGCTTATGAATCAACCGCATGAGTCAGTCGCATGACTGAACCATGCTAATGGTTCAGTCGTACAAATGAAAACTACAAACCTATAAATACCACATAATTCGTGGAAAAACAAGATTTTTGAAGAGACTTCGAGTATTTACAAACCCTAGCCGTCCAGAGCGTCCTAAACAGCCAATCCAACTTCATAGTTTGTTCTTGATCGATTTCTAATCAATTCTTAACGTTTGTTTCATCGTTAGATCGATTAGGTTGTCATTCTCACTGATTGGATCGTCAATCAAATAGGATTCCGCATTATTTGATCTAGTCTCATGCAGAATCCGTTAGTACTCCATACGAAAATGGTCCTAACAAGTGGTATCAGAGCTTTGGCTCGTGATTTTGTGTGGATTCAATTGGTTTCGGTGTTAAAATCAACGATTTCATTCAAAAGAGTCACCTTTTTGCTTCAAATAGTGTTTTTGACGTTTGCATGTGTTAAAGTTTTGATTGTTCATCAAATGGCAGATTAGGGTTTTTGGAAAAAATTGTATTCATTGTCAAATTATTCAAAATATTCGATTTTTCAAATACAGCAGCCTTTAGTCGCACGATTGGACCATTCGTACGACTGAACCCATTCATATACACTCATTCGTATGACTGAACTCAGTCGTGTTTCTCATTCGCACGGCTAAGCAACTCCAGTCGGTTGATTATAATCCTCATGCTCATTCGTACGACTGAATCCAATCGCACGATTGAATTCATTTGTATCCTTCATTCGCACGAGTGACTCATTCGTATAGCTCATTCGAACAAGTGAATCTGTCCTATTCTAAGTTTACCAATTTTAAAGCAATGGAAGACCAGTTTGTTGCATTCACTGCTAGAAAGGACTCGCATGTCTAGATCTTCTACTTCTGGAAAATGAGATTGGAAACCATACCAAATCGCCAAAGCTGTTAACTTGGATGATTACCCATAGTGAAAATTGTGGTTTGAAATCTACTTGAATGGAGTTGACCCAAACCTTTGGACATCCATTGAGACTGGTTACACAGGACCAGTCAATGCTAATGGAGTTAAATTAACTTTGGGAGGAATGAGTGAATCCCAGAAGACTCTGCATAATGCTGAAAAGAAAGCATATGCCTTGCTGACTTAGTCTATACCTAAGGACATATGTCATCAGTTCTCTGAGAACAAGTAGTCTAAGAAGTATGGAAGGCCTTGGAAAAGAGATACGAAGGAAACTCAACTCTGAAGGCACTAAAGGCTAAATCTCTTAAGAAGGAATTTGACAATTTTTCTTCGATTGGGAATGAGAGCTTGGATGATATCATTGATCGATTCTATCATCTGATGAGTGAGTTGCACACTCATGGCGTGACCACATCCATGGAAGATAAAGTCTCTAGCTTTGCTGATGGTCTGCCAGACAAATGGGATTCATTTATGTCTAATCTGAGACAAAACGACACTCTGGCTACTTTAGACATAAATGATTTCATATTGAAGTTAAGGGAGGAAGAACCACGTATGAAATACAAGTCCAAGAAAGGATCTTATGTTCAGAATCCTGCACTCTACAATTCAGTTCCAACTCTGACTACTTCAGGTGCACCACTACAAACGGCGTTTGTGTCTAGCTCTTCTGCTCCTTCTTCTGCTCCTTCCCAATGCAGTGCATCAGGAACAGTAACGTTAGGGTCATCTAGAACCCAATACATAGTTCCTGAGGCAAATACTACCAATTTGAAGACCGAGAATCTCGAGAATGTCACTGTGGAAGTTGCCAAAGAGCACATGGATCCTCTAGCTTTTGTTGTTTAATCTTATGATGGATTAGTTGCCGGTAAGATTGGAAATTGTCATCTTGCTGACGAGGACTATGAGCAAGTTGATGAAACAGAGCTAGAACGCATGGATATTATGTGGGCCTTGGCTAGTGCTGTTAGAAGAGCCAAGAAGTTTGTGAAAGAGACGTGACAAAATTTGGTTGCAACAAAAGATACGACATTTGGATTCGACAAAACCAACGTCACGTGCTTCAATTGTGGTGAAAAGAGGCACTTCAAACGTGAGTGCATAAAGCCCAAGAAGACTGAAAATGGAAATTCTTTTCCAACATTCAACCGACAAGACAATGATAAGATTGCAGCTTTATCTTCAAGTAAAGGTTCTAAGGCTTTGGTTGCTCAAGGTGATGAAGGACAAGACTGGTCCTTTCGATTTGTTTCTCTAGGTGAATCAAATATTGCTTTAGTTGATACATTGGATGATGGATCTGCAAATGAAGGAGACATCATAGCTGAGCATTCACTTTCAGATATCGAAGAAGCTATGGATGTTATTGATCATTTGGTTGAAGAAGAGCTCAGTGCTACAAATTCAGAATCTCCGGTCATTGAAGAGTCTAACACTGCTTTGATGGCTGATTCGTCTAGTTTTACACAGGTATGTTCTAAAGACGAATTATTTGAAAAACATGCATGTACTGAATGTGATAAATTTAGGGAAAGCATTGATTTAAAATTTTCTAGGTTATTAGAATATAATGATAATCTAGTAAATGATTTACAACTCTGCACTGAAGCAAATCGTGTTTTAAAACAAAATGAGTGCAGCTTCAAAGAAAAGATAGAACTATTAGGGAAACAACTAAGGGATCCCGAGGTTGTTTCCTTAAATCAATCAAATAACATCAAGTTTTATTTAAGTTCTTTGGAAGAAACTAAAAAGGAAAATGCAGTTTTGCAAGTCGAAGTTGAGTCTTTAAAGCAAAAACTGCATAGTCTGGCAAGTTCTTCTCACATAGTTCAGAACCTAGTGAAAGAACGGAATACCAAGAAGGTCTGGGTTATAAGGTAGTACCGCCACCACATGAAATCCTTTTGAACACTAAATGTAGACCAATTAATAATAACCCTATAAAGGATCATGTGGTGTCTACTCCTCTGGTTAGTGATCCAGATTCTATGGGTAAACCTGTGAAATCTGTCACTAAACATACGAATTCTACTTTGGAATCAACATATAAGAAACCTGTTGAGGATTTAGGTGATAAATTTGAAAAGGTTAAATTACATTCAGGTTCACAAACGTCTACTTTAGAACCTAAAAGGTCTAATCCAATGAACCTTAAACGTGTTAATCATCAAAATCCGAATAAAATGAAATGAAAGATGTTGAAAATGTCAAAACAATTAAGTTTGTTAAAGAAGGTGAAACATCTCAAAAGAAAAAGTCTTCACCCAACCAGCCATATTTCAAACCCCGACCAACTCAACCCCACATCAAAACTTTCCTCAAACTGTTGAAGGGAGATCCTGCTACAGTTATGAAAAACAAGGACATATCTCTCCAAATTGTCCTTATTATCAAACACCAAAAAAGAAAATTGAACTTATTGATGAAAAAACAAGTTTTTATAAAATCAGATCTAATAGTCCTCCTAAGGTTACACCTAAGATTATTAGTGAACCTAAAGTTCAAACCATAAGCCAGTCGTCTGTTTACCATAAATAGGCCTTACACAAAACTGGTTTATGGAAGGAAAAATCAAGTATTGTGTCTGATAGTAAGGACAAGAAGAAGAAAGATATGCCCTCATCCTCTGAAGGATTGTGGGTTGAGTTCATGATGTGTGATACCTTTGGGACACCCAAGTCAGTTAAGGCTTGGGTCCCAAACCTGAACTAATCAATTTCTTTGTATGTGCAGGGTGTCCGCTACAGTGTTATCACTAATGCCTGGATTATTGATAGTGGGGCTTCCAGTCACATGACCGGGAATTCGTCACTCCTTTCCAATGTCAAGCAAAATAAAGGGGGACACGTATCATCGTTGGGAATAAAGGAGGTTACATCATTGGTCAAAGTGAAGTGGGAAATGAGAAAGTAAAGTTTGGCAAGGTCAACTACATTCAACAACTACAAAACAACTTGCTTTTTGTCTCCCAAATCTGTGATAAGGGATTCAAGGTTGTGTTTGACAACAAGAAGTGCTACATGTTGAAGAAGGAGTATGTTGTCGAAGAGGATAATATTCTAATGTCAGCTTCAAGATATAGTGACTGTATGTCTTGGATCTATCGAAAGCCCTACAACTAAGCCTATTGCCTAGTGCTTCTTGTCAAAGGCAACAGAGAGAGATTCAGTCTCCTAGCATAGGAGAATAGGACACATTAATCCCGGGAAGATGAATCATTTGGTTCAGAATAATTTGGTGAATGGAGTTACAGTCAAGAATTTCTAGCACCCTGATTTCTGTGTAGCATGTAAGAAAGGAAAACAGACCAAGAAGTCTCATAAAGCTAAGAAAGTTAGTTCTATCGATATTCCCCTCGAGCTTCTATACATGGATCTGTTTGGCCCAGTCAGCACAAAGAGCATTGCTGGAGATTTGTACTGCTTTGTAGTAACTGATGATTACTAATATTCTCTTGGGTGATGTTTCTGAAAACCAAGTCACAGACATTTGAATCATTCAAGCATCTAGTCACTACATTGGAATCACTCTACAAGCTGAAATTACGAAAGATTCGATCAGACAACGGGACAGAGTTCAAAAATCGATGGATGGAGGCATTATGTCGAGAGAAAGAAATTGTTCATCAATTTACTTTTGCCTACACTCCACATATGAATGGAATTGCTGAAAGAAAGAATCAGAGCTTGATAGAGACAGCAAGGACAATGTTAGCCTACTCTAAACTACCTATTCAATTCTGGAATGAGGCAGTGGCTAATGCATGCTACACTCTCATCGAGTCTTAGTGGTCAAACGTCATAGAAAAACATGTTATGAATTACTCCAACGACGTAAACCCAACTTGGAATATCTAGAACCATTTGGAGCCCCGTGCATGGTGTTAAAGAAAACTTAGATCAGGAAGTTTTGTGAGAGGCAGAAGAAGGTATCTTTCTCGAATATAGTATACCAGACAAGAGAGTTTATAACAACTCAAGAGGTCAAGTAGAAGTGTAGTGCAATGTTGATGTCCAAAGATACACCACCCCCTACTGGCAAAGGACCTTATTTCTTCTTCGACTATGATGGATTTTTCAAGTCCTTCAATATACCTCCTTCATATCCTAATGATGAATTATCTGCTTGAATGATGTACGATGTTCTGAATACTCCTCCACTAGACCCGACATCATCGGTTCCATTAGACGATACTTCTAGCCCTTCAGGGGGAGAGCTTGAAGTAAGTGAGTCTTCCTCTGATAATGACGCAGTTGAGACTACAAATGTAGACCAGGAGGAACAGGTTCCTGTAACATCTTGTATTTTCGGTTAATTAATTATTAACCTTGTTTAATCTTGTAAGGACCATTGTGGTCATTATGAAACTTGTGGGCAACTTATGTTTGTTTTTTTTTTATTTTACAATATTTCTTGAAAAGTTAACAACTTAAATAATTAAATTGTACACAATCATAATAATAACTATAATACTAATGTTAATAATGCTAATAATAATAATATTAAATAATAATAATAATAATATTGCTATTAATAATAATAATAATAATTTGTAAAAAATTATTAAACTTATAAAGGGTTCAAAATTTGAAGTTAAGAAGTTAAGGGGGCCTTAGTATCAATTTAGAAACTTCAATAACAAAGTTTGGGCGTATTGATGTAAATTTAAAAACTTTAAACTAAGGTTTGTACATGAAATAATAATAATTTGAAACTCCAGGGACCAAAGTTGTAAAGTCATTCAAAATCACCCAAACCACCCCCCCTACTCTCGTACATCCGACCACACTTCATCGGAGCTCCGGTGAGCTCCGGCAAGCCTCAAAATGCCCTCGAATGACGTATATTAAAGAGAAAAGGGTAACCGAATGATCGGGGCAAGGATTCAAACCTGAGTGTGGGTTTTAATTGACTTTTAACTCGGTTCTTAATGGTACTCGAAGATTGAAACCGAAGTTTTCATTGAATCCGCAAGTTCTAACTCGGATTAGGTAGAGGATCGAATTAATCGAACCGTAACGCTCGTACAATCATTACTAAACTAAATGTGTGGTTTAATTCGAGCTTAACAACCCATAAAACATCGAATGGTAACCGAAACAACGTCTCAAATAGAGAAGCTTGTTCAGTACTCGATCGACCAAGTTGAACCTATTTAACAAAGGGGAAAGTTTCCTTATGATCCCTTTCAACCATCTAAACCTTCAATTGCTTGAGAAATCCACTCCAAACATTGATTTGAGACACCATAGCCATCGCATACGAACCGAAGCTCTACCAGGCAAAATTTCATCAATTCGTTCATAATCAAGTAAGATAAACCCACTTGCACACTTGCACACCCAATTGGTTCACTGGTTAAGTCACTGCATATGCAACATGAGGTCCCGGGTTCGAACCCGGGCTACCCCATGTAATTTTTTAAGGCTTTCCAGCCATAATTAGTTTATAGAATTTTTCTATAAATATAAAAATAATTTTTTTATAAACTTCAACATTGTTTTAAGAACACCAAATATTTCTGTAATTTCCTAAAAATTAAATAGTTATATATCTTTGTGATAAATAATTCAAAAGTTGTCTTGGATTATTTGAAACATTATAAATCAATATGTTAAATGAATAATTATGTAAATAGTTATTAAATAATCATTTAAATAATTAGTTATTCATCTTTTCATTTAACCATGTATATATAAATAATTAATTTATTTATTTCTTAAACTTTAATTTAAATTATTAGAACTTATAAAACAATAGAAGTTTTATTATTGATTATCATTGTTTTAAGGCATTAGAAGGATTATTTAAAACGATTAAAGTAACTTTAAATAATTTGATATTATTTTGCAAGCTATATAAAAAAGTATTCAATAAATCATCTTCACCAAGTTTTAAATAATTAATTTCTAAATTAATTATATCTTTCACACATTATATTTAATCTTTATTAATTTGATAAAATAAATTATTGAATCTTACATTATCATTTTTAGTCTTAATTGATTTATACCATTTTTATTAAACCAAAACGTTAAACTTATTATAATTAAACCTTAACCTTGTAAATATATATATAATTTTAGGTGCCTTGTGAAGAACTACATTGCATCACTACTTATTACATTTTTATTTAATTGTCATCCTATATTTATTTGATCAAGTGAGTATTTCTATACCTTTTTTTATATTTTCACACTTTGGGGTGAAACATGTTACCTTATAATCGTTGCACTTGTAAAACGTTTGATTCTTGTAAACTTATGGCATTTCACTTGTATGTTGTGGTTAGTTGAACTTTGTGGCTACCATGTAATGTCGAATATATGTATAATCATTAACTATTTCTAGCCTAGCAAAGTCATAGATCTATGGGCCAGACAAGCCTGCTTGGTTGATCCAAGTACACTTAGCTAATCGTATATACTTTTAAACGTTTGAGACTTGTTAAACTTTGTCGAGGTTTGATTGTGCATTCTGTCTTACATCCCTAGTTACTTTGTTCTCTAACTCACAATATGAATTGCCATCTTTTATATATTTATGTATTGCAAACTATGGAACTCTCACCAACACTATTGTTGACCTTTTATTTTTTTCATGTTTTAGGAAATACTCAAGCTTGATCGTCACTTTTGAAGTTGTTCACACCTAGGAATGTACTTAGTTAAATAAATGAATAAGCTTGTTATGTTTTCTTTATTTAAGACTTATGTTTGTAATATTACCTTTGAAACTTATGAATAATATTTTTGGATTTAATAATAGCGTTATGTGGCTGTGAACGATCTTAACTCTCACTCCTCGACGATTCCGCCGTCAAGGTTGGGGTGTGACAGTTCCCACTACCGAAAGTACACAAGCATCTGATCTTGATGCCCCTGGAACTTCTAAACCCCATACTCCAACAGCCATAGAAACTAAACCAGAAATTCAAAATCTGGATAATGAGGTAGTTGTTCCCACCACTCCTAGAACTCGAGTTAATGTGCATCATCCCATGGACAACATTATCGGGGATATTTTATCGAGAGTTCAGACATCAATCAGCTTGTTGGAGCATATATAGTCATATATAGTGTGTCCGTCGCTTGTCGAATAGTCTAGGCTTAATGTTATACACCTAATATTTGTAAACACATGAATTGGGTCATTCGCAGGAGCATATGCGAACGAGACTCAGTCGTACGACTGAGCCATGCTAATGGACCAGCCGTGCGACTGAGAGATGCTATTGGGACATTCGTAAGACTGAACCATAAGAATGGTCCAGTCGTACGATTGAACCATACGCATGGTCCAATCGCACGAATGGGCCCAGTCGCATCTAATATGGGCCGAGGCCTATATATACCAGTTTTAATGTGTAGAAGGGGGAAGGGTCGAGATAGGAGTCTGCCCGGGAGCCTAGGGCTACCGGATGAGAGGAGAGATCATGCTCGATCTCCCCTTGCCAAGAGTCTTGATTCTTATGTTGTAACGAACTTGTAATCGTTAGGTTTTATCAATGAAACCATTCAATTATAGTTCGTATTATTATTTGACCTTTTGGTTTGTGCTGTTGTTTATCCTTCCGTCAAGAACATGCTCGGATGTTTATCGATCCGGCGAAAACCGACTTCACAATTGGTATCAGAGCCGGTTACTGCTGGAATGATCTAACAATCATTCTAGAAACCCGAGCTCTTGATTTCTGGATTGAATTTCAGATCTTGACGTTAAACCCACTTCGTGTTCTTCGTGTTTTGCTCAGATCTTGTTACGTGTGTTGCTTCTATGTTGGAATCGAATTCGAAACCACGTTCCTGTCACCCTTTCGAATCTGATGATGTCTACTTTGTTTCGGTTGATGTTGAATTCGTCAGATTAGGGTTTTGGGCAGCCCTGGCGGCTGCAGATCTGAAAATCTGCGTGCAGACCCGTTCATGCGACTGGGCCATGCGAATGGACCATTCGTACGACTGGACCATTCGTACGACTGGACCATGCGAATGGACCATTCGTACGACTGGACCATGCGTATTAGCCATTCGTACGACTGGACCAGTCGTATGTTCAGTCGTGCGACTGGACTAGTCGTATGTTCAATCGCATGAATGAGCCATCCGCATTGACTCATTCGCACTTGTTCCAGACTAAAAAAAAAAAAAAAAAAAAAAAAAGAGAGAGTCTGGAACAGCTTCTTGCACGGATTTGAAGATGAGCAAAGCATATTCACCCAGAGGTTCGTTTGTCAAATAAGTTCGATGTGTACCCCATTATTCGTCGGATTTCCAGAATAGGTGAATGTAATTGGAACACGAAAGAGAGAAGAGAAGATGTCAGCAGTTGTTGCTGATTTTGTGGGGTAGTCAGGAGCATCTGACTACTTATGGGCCAATCAAGTTATATTTATCCGCACAGAATGGATTCTGCTTCTTAGGGGAATCCTTGTATATAGAAAGTGAAGACGCAATCAGAAAGTGATGATGTGAACCGGTTTCCGATGATGAATCTTCGTGCGTGCTGATTTGGTTGATATTGTCAGCTGTGGATTGGAACCTTCAACCTTTTGCCCAATACACCGTGTCCAGACGCAAGGAGAGCACATGTCTATATATTGGGATATGCTGAATGTGAGAGGGAATTCTGCAGGTGGTGATGTTAATCAGGTTAGCCTGTGTGAAGATTGAAGCAATGGAAAACTGTTCGTATCATTATCTGGAAAAATCAGTCATATGGGGAATCTTGCTGCTGTGATGGTGTTCTGCAAAGTAAACGAAAGCTACTGTGCCTAACTTCATTTTCAGGGATGAGGTAGTAACCTGATGGATCGGCAACGTTGGCTAAAATGGTTTTCGTTTGATTCTATTGGCAACCAGAGCAAAGATTGACTGAAGATTGTAAGAGGTGTTATCTACTATTCGCAAGCAACATACAAGGGGGAATTTGTTGGAGCATATATAGTCATATATAGTGTGTCCGTCGCTTGTCGAATAGTCTAGGCTTAATGTTATACACCTGATATTTGTAAACACATGAAACTGGGTCATTCGCAGGAGCATACGCGAACGAGACTCAGTCGTACGACTGAGCCATGCTAATGGACCAGTCGTGCGACTGAGAGATGCTATTGGGACATTCGTAAGACTGAACCATAAGAATGGTCCAGTCGTACGATTGAACCATACACATGGTCCAATCGCACGAATGGGCCCAGTCGCATCTAATATGGGCCGAGGCCTATATATACCAGTTTTAATGTGTAGAAGGGGGAAGGGTCGAGATAGGAGTCTGCCCGGGAGCCTAGGGCTACCGGATGAGAGGAGAGATCATGCTCGATCTCCCCTTGCCAAGAGTCTTGATTCTTATGTTGTAACGAACTTGTAATCGTTAGGTTTTATCAATGAAACCATTCAATTATAGTTCGTATTATTATTTGACCTTTTGGTTTGTGCTGTTGTTTATCCTTCCGTCAAGAACATGCTCGGATGTTTATCGATCCGGCGAAAAACCGACTTCACACAGCTATACTCAGCTGATTATGCCTCAGTCATGGAAAAAGGATATCTACACGATGGTGCTTATCGATGTTTTGTGTCTCAATTTGAGCTAAAATATGTAAGTGAAGCTTCAAACGATGAGTCATGGGTTAGTGCTATGCAAGAGGAACTCCTTCAGTTTAAGAAGTTAGGAGTTTGGACTCTTATGGACAAACCTGAAGGTGCAAAGGTGATTGGCACTAAATGGGTTCTTAAGTGCAAGAAAGATGACCAAGGGGTCATAATCAGAAACAAGCTTCGGCTTGCCGTTCAAGGGTTTAGACAAGTTGAGGACATTGACTACAATAAAGTGTTTGCACTTGTGGAAAGGATGGAAGCAATACGTATATTCTTAGCCTATGCATCCAACATGAAGATCAAAGTGTATCGATTGGATGTGAAAAGTGCACTCCTTCATGGTGAAATCCGTGAAACGGTGTACGTTAGTCAACCCGAAGGATTTGAGGATCCTTATCATCGATATAGAGTTTATAAACTTAACAAGGCTTTTTACGGGCTTCATCAAGCCCCTCGAGCCTGGTATGAGAAAATCTCTACTCATCTAGTGAAACATGGTTTTCGCAGAGGGGTTATTGACTGCATGTTATTCATCAAAGAGAAAGATGGTGATTTACTACTGGTACAGATATATGTGGATGACATAATCTTCGGTTCCAAAATGAAAAATTATGTAAAGAATTCGAATCTGTGATGAAAGCTGAGTTTGAGTAAGTGCCATGAGAGAGATGAAGTTCTTTCTTGGGTTATAGGTGGATCAGACACCAAATGGAATCTTCCTGCATCAGTCCAAATATGTAGGAGATATCCTTAGTCGGTTTGATATGGAGAATGCAACTGTTGCTGGGACTCCACTTGCTACGAACCACGATGTGGCACCTGACGAAAATAGTGATCTGGTTGATGCTACTATGTACCAAGGAATTATCGGATCTCTGATGTACCTCACAACCTCTCGTCCTGATATTATGTATGCAACGTGTCTCTGTTCTAGATATTAGGTTAAACCAATAGTAAATCATCTTATTAGGGTTAAAAGGATCTTTTGTTATCTAAAAGGTAATCCTACACTCGGGTTGTGGTATCCTCATGATGATGACTTTGAGCTTACAGCGTATAGTGACTCGGACTACGGTGGTTGCGAATTACAAGTCAACATCAGTGGGATGTCAGTTCTTTGGAAGACACTTAGTCACCTGGCAGTGTAAGAAGCAGACATCGGTTTCGGTTGCTCTGTCAACATGTGAAGTTGAATATGTTGTTGTTGCTTTTTATTGTTGTTCATGAATCATTTGCATTCAACAGCAAATGCAAGACTACGGTTTGCAATTTTCTAACACCCCTATCTTTGTTGATAATTCTGCTACAATTGCTGTCACTAAAAATCCGGTCCAACACCCAAAAACTAAACACATCGGTATTAAATATCACTTTATATGTGACTGTTTTGAAAAGCAATTAATCGATGTTGTTAAAATTAATACGGATTTTCAACTCGCCGACCTCTACACAAAAGCTTTTGACAAAACTCGGTTTTTATATCTTTTGGAGGTCAATGGCGTGAAAAAGAAAAGTGTTGTGATTCCAGAAGAGTTGAGTTCTTAATCCGCCACATTTTTTCTTTCATTTTTTAATTTTATTTTCCTGTCTCTAAAAAATCCAAAAACACAAAAACATTTTCGGTTTTAGAATTTTAAGGGGAGAATATTTTAGTTTCAGTACTTAAATTAGTTTTAGCATTTAATTACTTAAAAAAACAAGGGCGGGCAAATACGCTAAAAGCAAAGAAATCAAATATATGAGATTGATTCAACAATTATGGAAAATGATAGTACACATGAACTAATTGTTTGGGACTTCAAAACGGATTTATATGATCTGTGAATCCAAGGATCACAAACAAAAATTATAAGTGTCGGTTGATGACAAGTCAACGTTTGCAGAATCAACGTTAATTTGGTTTAATTGTTTTTAAAAACTTTAATTATCAATGAATATTCAAGAACACACTAACAGAAACACAATTAATGAATAATATGTATTTCATTAAAATATGTTAATGATTACAAAATAAAGAATGAATGATATCAAAGTTTGTTATGATGTGACGGGTGCTAGGGTTTGGTTAAGAGACGGTGATTGTCGTAGTGCTATTGCTGTTGCTTGTTCAATCAATCGTCTAAAACAACCGTCTTTGAATCGAAACCTAGGATCCATATATATAGACAATGATGTTTATGTTATAGGAAACACCGGATCTCTTGGGATTCTCATAACTGCCTTTTTGACTTGTTGACTTGTAACACTTGCATTATACAAATGTTTGGACTCTACAGGAACGGTGTCTTCCGTAGGAATTTATTCTTCCGTAGAAGTCTTGTTCTTCCGTAGGAAACTTGTTCTTCCGTAGGAATCTTGTTCTTCCGTAGAAAACTTGTTCTTCCGTAGGAATCTTGTTCTTCCATAGGAAACTTGTTCTTCCGTAGGAATCTTGTTCTTCCGTAGAAAACTTGTTCTTCCGTAGGAATCTTGTTCTTCCATAGAAAACTTCCACTTCCGAAGCAAACTTGTTCTTCAGTTCTGGTTGTTCATCCGTAGAGGATCTTTGGATGTAATGTTACTTGTAAGAAGCATATCTACGGAAGAACAAAATGTTCATCCATAGCTGTTTCTTACACTTGGTCAATTTCATAAATTGGCCAAGACTAATGTTTGTACCTGCAATTCTCCATAACACGCATATATGGGTTAGCATATATAATTAATGCATGCATAATAAATGACAATTAAAAATATTCATTACAAGAATTGATTAAAGTTCTAAGTCTATACAAATTGATCTAGACCTATAAGTCCTAGATCTAACAATACTCCCCCTTAGGCTTAGATCCTTGCAATCAATCCTTCAAAACAGAAAGCTCCTTGACTCTGGCAATGATCTTGTTATAGAAGTAAGACACAGCAGTCTTCTGATCATCATACTTGTAGTTGATCTTCATCTTGCTGAACTTCTTCAGAGTCCCAAACTTATCCCCAGAACATCTTCCTTCGTAGTGAGTGTGTCTAACACATTGTTGTTATTCACCACTTCTAGCTCATCTTGCTCTGAACTTTTGATTTCTGTGAATTCATCAAAAGTTATTCCCTTCAGCAGTCCAGCATTGAATCTTCTTCTTTTGTAGGCTTTGGCATGTAATTTGTCAATTACTTGTATCACATAGACATGCAGGAACAAATCATTTTGTGCTTTTTCATCATCCAACTTGGGAAAGAATTTGTCATTAAGGTACGAGGTGTAGCTGGGATGAAGTAATTTGATTTCCACAAGATCAAAGATCCTGATCCGGTTAGCTTTCTTGTTTTTAGCATTTCTTAGCAGGACCAACTCCTTTGTTTTCTCAACATAACCCCATTCAGTTATAGGGTATGTAAATTGAGTCCCTTCAATGCATTTGATTGCTGCTAAAGTTCTGCTTTTATAGCCAACCCTCTTCAAGAATTCATCATCTACAGATTCTGAGGCATTGGACTTGTATCTTTAAGCCCTTTGATTCTCTTCTGATGTTCTGCATCTTCTCTTTTAGCTTCTCTAAGGACATCATCTTTAAATTTAGTCTTGAGCTTTCCCACTAGAGTTGAGAAGTCTCTTCCTCTAGGGTGAATTGGATGATTGCAGATGATCAGGCGTTGAAGATCTTTAATGTCATTCTCTAGCAGACTCACCACTGAAAATACATCATGGAAGTATTCAACTCTTCCAGATGTTCTCTTAATAATAGCACAATTCCAGTCTGGATCATATTTCCAGGCCATGATCCTGTTCTCTTCCACAGAATTGGGAGTTATGGGGTGGTCTATTAGTTGTATCAGAGTGGATCATATCCCATCAGAAGAAATACTTTCTCTATGTATTCATCTTCGAACACATCAGGACGATCAGCTTTAACTTCTCCCAACTCAAGAACCCTTCTTATTGTCTGTTCATCGACTCTCAGTCGTCGATTCTTCACAATAGCCATAATCGCTTCACCATCTTCGTCTATGCGTGCAGAGTTCCAGAAATCATTGATATGTGATTGATAAATCACAGGCTCTGCTGATAAGGCATGGAACAGCCTCGATCTTCTTAGGTATCTAATAATTTCTTGACACCCTTCTAAAACAGGATTATCAGGGTTCAAGAAGGCACAAACATTATGTTCTCTCGCAAATCGTTATCCATCTATTCATAAGAAAAGATTTCGTTAGAATCACATTATTCACATGAGAATGCGAACAGTTGAGAGATAAAACACGAATCAAGCAGTTCATTCTTGAACATTACAACATGTTTTACCTAAAGAATAGCAGATTAGTGACACAGATATATGTTTGTTTAATGTTTTGATGTGGTAAAATTTTAAATTCTATGGAGGAGGGAAAAGTTTGTTGAGAGTGAGTTTTTCTAGGTCTGAAAAGTGAGCTGAAAAAGCGAATAATGAATTTGAGAAGTCAGATCGCATCATTTATACACTCAGACACATTAATTTTATCTCATTAATTAAATAGGACCCACAATGTATTCTTCCATAGAACATCTACGGATCAACAACATCTGCTGATGTAGTGTAACTTACATTTTCACAGATTACCAAACTGTAAAATTAAATTACATTTATTGATCTTTGTTCATCTGTAGTTTACCAATCTACGGATAAACATTTAAGTTTTCCACATTGTAGCTTCTGTTGATGTTTAATATAGCACTGTAGCTTCTGCTGATGCTTAAGATGGCACTATAGCTTCTGCTGATGCTTAAGATAGCACTGTAGCTTCTGCTGATGCTTAAGATAGCACAATGCAGAAAAAATATTGTTGTTTGTATGGTCCAAGTCCATTGGTTAGAACCATTTATTGCTTTAGGACCTTGTTGGCTTTGTATACATGACAATTTAGCACAAGAAAGTTCAAAAAGATTTTAATAAAATTCTCATGTATCCAGTAGCTAAGATGATGCTCAGATTCCAATTCCTTCATATTGATGATGAGATAGACAACGTTGTTGATTGAGAAACTTAACTTCATGTATTCTACTCCCCCTAAATTTGTGATTAATGGTGAAATTAAGCATTTATCATAAATTTCTTTAAGAGGAATAACATGATTTTTAACTATATGATGATGATCAGACATATATACACATATGATGGGATCATACTATAATACTAAGCCTCTTCCTGATGACTTATTTTGTTGAATTGATACCTGAACAAAGTTCTGATTGCAAGTATATTGTCCACTTAAATCCATACAAGAGCTCATGTATCAACTGGGCATGCTGATTATCATGTTTTCATGTTGATTTGGAAATAACTGTTATGGGCTTCACATTCAATTTACAAAGATTTTGTCCTCCCTTTGCAAGTCAAATCATCACTTTTTCACACTTAACAACTATGTACTTCAAGTTATAAGATCTATCTTGAGATGCATTTGACATCTCATTAATGCAATGATGTAAAAGCTCAAGATAATATACATTGATCACATAAGATTATTTTGAGAGCTTAGAATGATAAGGTCACCAGGTCTTTACTCACATAAAACAGAGGTGCCTTTAACCAGGTCTTTGTTTACACAAAATAGAGGGATGATGAGGATCATGATCTATTCACCATTTGTAACTGAATTTCAGTATAGTGATCATACACCCAGGTCTTTGTTTACACAAAACAGAGGGAGTCTGATTTGCAAAGATAGCTATTATAAAGTGTTTGTACATAGTGTGTTTAGATGAGTGATTTGATCACATCAGAAAAAGACTCACCTTGTATTCTCAAAATGAAGTTTCCCACAAACAATCACTTTAGCATTATGTTTAGCATGCACTCAGTTTAGTTTCCACTCAAGATTAATCTACTCACATATCAAGAAACTTGCTGAGATTTATTGTTATTTATGAATTCAGGAATAAGCAAAGCGATAGTGTACTATCATTTCCCATGCATATGTCATGCTTAAGTATCATGACACACAATATTTTGTTTGTTTAATTTGATTAATCTAAGTTAATCATGCCTAGAGATTCAACCAGAAAGTTAAATCTGACTGAGTCAAAGGCTTTAGTGAATAAATCAGCAAGCTGGTTTGTTGTATCCACTTTGACTAACTTAATCAAACCCTTTTCTGAGCAATCTCTCAGAAAATGATATTTTATCTCAATATGTTTTGTTTTACTATGTTGCACAGGATTAGCAGTTATAAACATAGTAGCAGAATTGTCTATATAAATTGAAGATTGAAGGAAGTTGTAACCATAGTCAAGCAAATGGTTTTGCAACCAAAGAACTTGAGAGCACCCAGCTGAAGCAGCTATGTACTCAGCCTTAGTTGTGGATACAGAAACATTGGTTTGTTTCTTGCACTGCCATGACACTAGCCTTGGTCCAATGAATTGACATCCACCGGTCGTTGATTTTCCGTTACTGTTACATCCACCATAGTCACTGTCTGAGTATGAGTAGAGTGTAAAGTCTCCATCCTTTGGACACCAAAGACCAAGTCTTGGTTTTCCTTTGAGGTATCTGAAAATTCTTTTTACAGCATTGAGATGAGACTCCTTGGGATCAGATTGGTACCTAGCACATACACATACAGCAAACATTATATCAGGTCTACTAGCAGTTAAATACATAAGTGAACCTATCATTGATCTATATAATTTTCATCAATAGATTTTCCAGAAGGATCAGGAATAATCTTCAACAAGATTGTGTTTTGCATGAGGATACTTCAACAAGATTGTATTTCTTCAGAATTTGATGTATGTATTTTTCTTGATTGATGAAGATCCCATTGGATTTTTGATGAACTTAAAGGCCAAGAAATAAGGTTAATTCACCCATTGAACTCATCTGAAATTCAGATTTCATCAGCTTTTCAAAATCTACACACAATCTCTTATTAGTTGAACCAAATATAATGTCATCAACATATATTTGAACTACTAAGAGATCTTGATGTTCTTGTTTGAGAAAGAGTGTCTGGTCAATAGTTCCTCTTTTGTAGCCATGCTTAAGCAAGAAAGATGATAGTGTTTCATACCATTTTCTTGGTGCTTGATGAAGACCATAGAAGGCTTTATCTAGTTTGTATACCCTATGGGGATAATGAGGATCTTTAAAACCAGGGGGTTGTGACACATAAACCTCCTCATCAATCTTCCCATATAGGACTGCACACTTGACATCCATCTGATACACAGTGAACTTCTTATATGATGCATAAGCCAAAAACACTCTTATTGCCTGAATTCTTGCAACTGGTGCAAAAACTTCATCATAGACTATTCCTTCTTCTTGAGTGTATCCTTATGCAATCAATCTTGCTTTGTTTCTGACAATAATCCCTCTGTCATCTAGTTTGTTTTTGTATATCCATCTAGTTCCAATAGGATGTTGACCTTCAGGCACATCAACTAGAGACCATACCTTTTGCTTTCTGAACTGTTGAAGCTCTTCTTGCATAGCTTCAATCCAACTATTGTCTTTTAAAGCAGCAGTGATGTTTGGAGGGACAACTTGAGAAAGAAAACAACTAAAGAGACAAAGGTTGGCAGTACCACTTGGCTCCTTGTAGTTCTTTTTGCTGGATTTCCAATGATGTTGTTGATTGGATGAGTCTTATGGATTCTCATTGAAGGTGTTGATTCAACTAGTATAGATGATCCTAGATTAGTCATTTCCATTGCCTCACACTGATCCAACTCAGGTTGAGAGTTAAAGAAATAGTCAAAATGTTGAACATGAGTTGAAGGATCATGAGAGTCTTCTGTATGGGTTGTCGGAGCATCTCCAGTCTTGGTTTGCTGTTCTGTAGGAACTTCTCCGGATACATTTTGTTCATCCGTAGGAACTTCTCCGGAAGCATTTTGTTCTTCCGTAGGAACTTCTCCGGATACATTTTGTTCTTCCGTAGGAACTTCTCCGGAAGCATTTTGCTCGTTCGTAGGAACTTCCCTGGAAGCATGTTGCTCTTCCGTAGGAACTTCTCCAGATGATAAGTGAGGACATGAATATTTTCTAATGTTTGTTGTATTCACTTGAGAGCCTAGTTCTATTGAAGGACAGCATTCATATCACCGAATGTACCATGTTCATTTCCAAATGTAGTATCTACTGCTACTGATGTGTTTTCACCTGAGGATGGGGGTATCCTTGGAGGATCAGCAAATAAGGTTACTTCAGTCATATCAGGTGGAACAAATGGATAAGATACTGCATCAGACGCTGCATTATTCAAATGATCATATTTAAATGATTTAGATAAAGCATCTATGTCAAACAACCATGATGAACCTTTAACTGACTTTGTAAATACAGTTTCATCAAAAGATACATTAGGAGTCTCTTCCATAATGTTTGTTGTGGAACATAAATCCTATATGATTTAGAAGTTGAAGAGTATCCAACAAAGAAACCATCATATGCTTTTTCTAAAAATTTTCCTAATGACTCTTTTATGTTCAAAACAGTTACATGACATCCAAAGACTTTAAGATATCCTATGTAAGGTTTTCTTTTAAATAAGAGCTCATAAGGAGTTTTGTTATGTTCTTTGACAATTAATGTTCTGTTTTGAACATTGCATGTAGTATTCACAGCCTCAGCCCAAAAAGTGATAGGCAATTGTGAATCAGCTAGCATTGTTCTGGCTGCTTCAATGAGAGTTCTATTTCTTCTTTCAGCAACACTCTTTGTTGTGGAGTTCTTGATGCACTAAATTGCCTTGCAATCCCTTTGTTCCTGCAAAAGGAATCCAGTTCAAAATTGACAAATTCAGTACCATTGTTACTCCTAAAAATTTTAACTTTTGTATCAAGTTGATTCTCAATCTTGATCACAAAGTCCATTAATGTTTATGATGTTTCACTCTTTTGTTTTAAGAAAAAGACCCATCTGAATCTTGTGAAATCATCAACTATCACCAAATAATATTGCCTTTTTCCAATGCTCATCACATTGGTAGGACCAAACAGATCCATGTGAAGCAATTTGAGTGGTGTAGTATTAGTATTGATAATTTTGGTTTATGTGACACTCTATGTTGTTTTCCTTTGTAACAAGAAAAACAGTGAGTTGAACAATGAAACTCTTTGTTTGGCAATCCAATGACCAGGTCATTTTTCACCAATTTATTCATGTTCTTCATGTTAGAATGGACAAGACTTCTACGCCATAATTAAGACAAATCTTCTGATAGTTTAGATATAGGGAAAGTTTCATGTTTTGTGAGAGAAGTGTTGTTCATATCCAAAACATAAGCGTTTCCTTTTCTTGATGCTTTGAGGAGGATCCATTCTTCTGGAACAATAAATCTGGCTTAAGAATATAACAGTTAGTATTATCAAACAATGTGATATAATTTTGATCACAAATTTGAGACACACTAAGTAAATTATACTGTAAATTTTCACAGTAATTTACTTTCTCAAAATTGAGTACACCATTTGTTATCGTCCCTTCACCAACAATTTTACCTCCCATTTTATCCCCACCAAATGTCATATAAGAAGCATTTTTATGTTTGAAATCATGGAGAAGTGAACAGTTTCCTGTCATATGCCTGGAACAACCACTGTCAACATACCACTTGTTGTCAGCTCTCTAATATTGTTCCTGCATTCAGAAATAAATCAGTTAGAAGTGACAACCCAAGTCTGAATGATCTTGGGTTTGTCAACAGAGTCTAAAATCTTTACTCCTTCATGACTTAATCCTGAAGTTTCAGTATTAATTTCCTATCTAGTTGATTCATTTTGATTTGATGATGGTGAGGATGATTCTGTTGAAGCTAATGCAGAAGCTTTGGAGTCTTCTTTCTTAATTGATTCTTCCTTCACCTTATCTTTATTTGGTTGATATTTTGATTTAGTAGATGAACCTACACTTTTGAAGGTTTCATCATCTTTTGCTTTTGATTGAGACACATGTGATCCCTTTTCAAAATGATCAAAGAAATTGTCACTGATGATTGACTTCTTCTCAGCCAAGTCCACCTTTTTGTGAGGTGTTTTGGATTGGCTTGATGTTGTTTTCTTCACAGATTTAGCATCTTCAGAAGATTTATGCTTTGGTTTTGCCTTTTGCTTTTGATTTACCTTTTTTGCTTTGAATCATCTTGACTAACAGCAGATTGTGAGTCTGATTCTGTCAAATTAGTTTTTGACTTCTTTGTGCTTTTGTTTTTGTTCCTTTTGTTAAAATAGCATTCCTAAGTTGAATGATTATTTTTGTTGCAAATAGCACAGAATTTGTTGAAGTAACACTCTGAAGTCATATGATTGTTCATATTGCATATGGAACAGTAACTGCTGAACTAGCAATCTTCTGTATTGTGATTTGTCATATCACACCACTTGCAATACATTTCTTCCAATTCCTCTTCATGCACATCTTTCTTCTTTTTCTTATTCAGTTTGAGAGCTATTGTTTCCTCTTTGAAGAGCTTGATTTGTTCTTGTTGTTCCTTGAGATATCAGCAATTGAATCTTTCTTGTCCTTTGATGACTTTTGTTGCTTCAAATTCAACATCTTTTGTTTTTTAACAGCTTCTCTTTATGGTACCTCATCCGTAGATTCGGTTTTCTTCTTCCGTAGAAGTTCTAAGGATTCAGCAGACTTCCATAGATCTTCTACTAAAGAGTTTTTCTTTTGCTTAGTTGATACTTGTTTCTTCTTACCTTTATCTGCATGAGATAAAAGTACTTCTTCAGTTGATCCGCAGCTATCAACTTCTTTTTGAAGATTCAGTTCTTGGAGTCCTTCATTGAGTTCAGCAATCCTCTTGTAGATAGTCTTCAGCATGTTTCTCTGCTTTGAAGGATATTGAAGCTTTGATTCTTCAAGCACTCTTGGAATACCAGTTTTAATGTGAACATTCTTACCAATCGTCATTTGATCAACATCAGGTTCATCAGAATCATCCAAGTCATCAAAATTATCATAATCAAATTCTGAATCATTTTGATACAAAGATTCTGATTCAGAAGATTCAGTTTCACTCACCTCAGCTTTATTGTTAATATTGATTTAAGTTGATTATGTTTCAAACTTGGTGCTAGGCACAAAATGATTTGACAGGGTGTTGGTCATTGTTGTAGGTAAAGATGTGTAATTATCATTTACAGGTGGTGCAACAGCATTATAACCCAACCCTGACCTTTTCTTCGATTCAATATGAGAATTTAGTAATTTCTCATATTGCTGAGATGATAATTGATACTTCTGAAGTTTCACTTCAGTTGATGCATGATCAGCCATGGATTTTGTTAAGGAAGTGGTAAGATGCTCAACTTGGGCTTTTAGGCTATAGTTTTCATAAACCAATTTTTCAAATCCTTTTGCAAATAATTAATTTTGATTTGATACAATTTATGTTCTCTAACATAGGATTCATTCAAAATCATAGTTTCTTTTACTTTGTCAGCCAACTGTTGAGCATGGACTCTATAACGTTCAACTTCCTCAACACATGTTGATGAACACAACCTTTCTTTTACCTCTCTGGCAATTGGAGGAACTTTGTGTTCCATATGAGCCATCAATGCTTGATTCTCTTCCAAGACTTCTTTTTCATACATACTCCAGTCACACGTTCCATCTTGAAGTATGATCAGCCCTGACTCTTTTGAATTGCTTGGTCCAGCTGATTCATTGGTGGCTGGTGGGGATGTATTGATCATTTGAGATTGCCTGTGCAGAGATCTTTGAGAGTTTGATTGTTGATGAGGTCCAGTCTGATGTTGCTGATACTGCTGATGTTGTCTCATCTCTGTATATGACTGTTGATTGCATTCTCTGGAGAAATGTCCATAAAGATTGCACTTGAAGCATCTTACCTTTGATTTGTCAACACCAATCTTTGATGTTTTACTGGCTGCTGCCAAGTTCTTATTCCTTCTGAGATATTGCTTTGCTCTATAAGCAATCATTGCCATCTGTCATTGTAGGTCCATTTCTTCCACTACATCAAGATGTAGTTCTTCTAAGTCTTGTTGGCAGATATTTGCTGAAGTTAGAGAGCTTCCCAGATATGCTTGAAAACTAGAACAAAAAGCTACAAAGGCTGCTTTTTGTTCTTCAGAATCCAATATCACATGATTGGTTCTGACTAATTGTTTGAATGTGAAGCCTTAGCTGTTGCTATAGTTGTATCTTTTCTCTCAGCAGTTCTTCCTTTATCCTTTTGATTTTTATCTTGAGATGATTTCTTTGAGGGTTTAGAAGCATAAAAGCTAACTTCCTCCTCATTATCACTCCAAGCACAAGAGTTATCACTTTCATTGTTTGAAATAAATGCACTTCCAACATTATTTGTTCTTTGAAGTGATGGGGTGAGACATGAGTTCTCACACTCTTGTTTCTTGATTTTTCATCCATTTCAAGAGCTTCCACTTTTGCAACCAGAGTATCTAGACCAGTTGACTTCAGATCTATTGTGTTCTTGAACATGGATACAGTTTGCTTTCAACTTTCTGGCAAAGTGTGGAGCATTTTCTTGTTTAATTCCTCATTGGTATATTTCAACTCCAAAATATTCATCTTAGTTACCAACTGCATGAATCTATGAAGTTGTTGAGGAATTGATTCACCCTTAATATGATGAAATCTTTCATATTGTGACCTGAGGGTGTCTCTCCTTATGCTTCGGATCTCATCACTCCCTTCGTAGAGAGTATGATGTATCTTCCACAAGGAGTTTGCTGTTTTGTAGTTCTCACACCTGATCAATATCTCTTCAGGTAAAGCCATATTAACCAAACTGTATGCTTTGATATCAACTTTGACCTTTTTGACATCATCAGGTGATAGATCTTTAGTACCGATTGGTTGATTTTTGTCGTTATAATCCGGCCCAAGGGTGGGTGGAATATAAGGACCTTCAGTGATGGAGACCCATAAGTCAGAATCAGTATAGTTTACATGATTCCTAAACTTGATTTTCCATGACTTGAAGTCTGTTTTTGTTTCCAATTTCGGTGGTTGGTAAGATGATCCACTGAAGTTGCTCATGATGTAAACTGATGAGAATGATCAACTAGATCTATTATTCAATTGATTTGAATATAGATACAAGTTAATTTACTTGAATGCAGTAGAACGACAAACAAGTTTCACACAAAAATTTTTTCAAAAACAGTAGATCTAATACAACAAAAACTGACAAATTTACAGGATCCAAAGCAATTAAACACAACTAACACTGATAGATCAATTGATCTAAATCAATGAGCACTTGGCTCTGATACCACCTGTGAATCCAAGGATTGCAAATAGGAATTATCAGTGTCGGTTGATGACAAGTCAACGTTTGCGGAATCAATGTTAATTTGGTTTAATTGTTTTTAAAAACTTTAATTATCAGTGAATATTCAAGAACACACTAATAGAAACACAATTATTGAATAATATGTATTTCATTAAAATATGTTATGATGTGATGGCTGCTAGGGTTTGGTTAAGAGACGGTGATTGTCGTATTACTATTGTTGTTGATTGTTTAATCAATCGTCTAAAACAACCGTCTTGAATCGAAACCTAGGATCCATATATATAGACAATGATGTTTCTATTATAGGAAACACCGGATCTCTTGGGATTTGATTTGTGTCAGTTAAGGAATCATCGGATTTCTTGGGATTCGCATAACTACCTTTTTGACTTGTTGACTTGTAACACTTGCATTATACAAATGTTTGGACTCTGCAGGAACAGTATCTTCTGTAGGAATTTATTCTTCCGTAGAAGTCTTGTTCTTCCATAGGAAACTTGTTCTTCCGTAGGAATCTTGTCCTTCCGTAGAAAACTTGTTCTTCCGTAGGAATCTTGTTCTTCGTAGAAAACTTGTTCTTCCGTAGGAATCTTGTTCTTCCGTAGAAAACTTCCACTTCTGAAGCAAACTTGTTCTTCAGTTATGGTTGTTCATCCGCAGAGGATCTTTGGATGTAATGTTACTTGTAAGAAGCATATCTACGGAAGAACAAAATTTTCATCCGTAGATGTTTCTTACACTTGGTCAATTTATGAAATTGACCAAGACTAATGTTTGTACCTTTAATTATCCATAACACACATATATGGGTTAGCATATATAATTAATGCATGCATATAAAATGACAATTACAAATATTCATTACAAGAATTGATTAAAGTTCTAAGCATATAAAAATTGATCTAGACCTATAAGTCCTAGATCTAACATGATCAAAT
The DNA here is from genome assembly GCA_025506515.1 of Flaveria trinervia. NCBI lineage: Eukaryota > Viridiplantae > Streptophyta > Magnoliopsida > Asterales > Asteraceae > Flaveria > Flaveria trinervia. Next base: position 64,882,289 of record CM046441.1, read on the forward strand.
TACTATATTTAAATTACAAGTCTGAAGAAGTCTAAGCAAAATAAAGGAAAAATGATAGTAAACTAGTTTGCTACTGAGGTAACATAGAGAAAGTAGGCCTAGAGGTTGCTAGTTCATTATATGATGTGTTGGTAGATTCAACACAATAGACGAGTAAACCTCATTGGTGAATCAATTTTAAACTAATTTGTTCAACTTGTTGTGGGTTCTCATCTTATCCCTGGTTAACACAATCAACGGATTTCCAATAAGGGGTGACGAGCAAAATAAACACCACAAATGTGTGCGGATGACCATAAAAATGAGCAAAGCACAAGGAAAAACTGTTAAGCGCAATCAAGCTAATAACTATTGTTGTTGGTGCGTTATGTGCAAATGAAGAAATGCTCTAACAAGAAGATAGGTTGTGTGTCTCTCTGTTATGCGATGGCACTGGCCTAAGGATAAACATAACCTAAATATTCTAGAATTCATTGTTGTTTGCGCCTCTCTGTTGTGCGATGGCACTAACCTGAGGCTTGGCATCTCTTTGAAAGCTCTTAGAATAGTTTCTTCTTGTCAAATACTTGTAGACCGCTCAAAAAAATCTCCTGAGGAATGTTGATTACCATATAAGTGTGGAATCCACAAATTCTTGTTGAAATAATGTAACCTAACTCATCACCAATGTGAGTCAAAAATCTGTGTATGGATTTAAGTGGACAAATATACTAACAATCATGGTGGCTGCAACTCTCGACGGTCAAAATCATTGTGTGCATCTTATAGCTCTAGTATGATTTCCTGTAAGTACTATTGACTCTCAGACAAATAAGAATCTAGTATTCAAATATATATAAAAGGGTCCCAAATGATTATGATATACCTGTATGATTCCATATGAATCTTTCCATAAATGATAGAGTTAATTTGAAGCTGTTTTGCTCAGGAAGAAAAATCAGTTAGATGATTTCTAAAAGGTTTCAATCCACCTCAAACCATAGACACAAAAATATGACTTATTTGTTTTAATTCAAGTTGTTTTTTGTTTTTTTTTTGTTATCTTCTTTGCGTCGATGTCGGACTCTATAAGTAGATGAACTCTGTGAATCACAAATTAAAAGGGGTCACGTCTGATGTGACCAACTGGTTTCAAATTAAAAAGGGTCACGACTGAGGTGACCAATCGGTTCTAAATTAAAAGGATCACGTCTGAGGTGATCAAATGATTTTGTTTTAAAAGGGTCATGTTTGAGATGATCATTGTTCTTAATGTTATATGTCAAAAGTTAGATTTTGAGTGTATGGAAATGTATGAGGTCAAACTCATAAGTATGAGCCAATCGCACGATTGAATCATAAGTATGAGCCAATCGCACGATTGAATCATAAGTATGAGCCAATCGCACGATTGAACCATAAGTATGAGCCAATCACACGATTGGACCATGAGTATGGGGCAACCATGTGATTGGATCACAAGAATGAACCAATCGTACGACTGGATGAAGGAGTCTGAGCTAGTCGCACGAATGAAACCCAATCGCACGAATGAATCATGCGTTTGGGTCCAGTCGCACGACTGAAACTTAAGACAATATAAAAAAGGGGGTTAGTCGGTGGTATACCCTACCACCCTTCAAAAACTCTCAAAAACCGCCCATACCCAGACACTTTGTCCAATTTTTTATTACTGTGATTGATCTCCGATTGTTATACTGATTGATTTCCCATTCATCTTCAGGTACCTAGCAACTGAAATCAGTTCAAATGATTGGATTAATCGGACACACAATGACCGAAAGTGTTAAACTCAATAACCGGGACAATACTCTAAAATAGACCACTTAAATGGACATAAAATTTGATTTAAAAGACACTAATTGCTATTTAGAGTCCCTGCGAACCTAATGAATCTAAACATGAAGTGTAATATAACGTTTTGACAAAGATTCTGAGTTGGAATGTCGAACAGAGCAAGATATGAATAGACACTCCATATGAACCTCAATCGTACGATTGAGCTAGGCGCATGATTCAATCGCACGAGTAAATCAATTGATGACTCAGTCGCACGACTGACTCAACCGCATGGCTTAACATACGACTAAGTTCAGTCGCAGGCTTAATCGCATGACTGAACTCAGTCGCAGGCTCAATCATACGACTAAACTCGGTCGTATGGTTCAATCGCACGATTGAACCAGTTTGATCAAAATAAACTACAATTCAACTGTTATCTCTTATGCACAAATCTAATATATATGTTTCTTGTGTAGCAACAATATGACTGAGAAATGGACTATGAGCAAAAGCACAACATATGTGCTCATCTGGATGCTACATCCCAGAACACTTCTGAGTTCACTGGGATCATAGCCTTCCTGCGTAGATCGAGGATCTACAAGACTATTTCTACACCATGCACACAATATAGATCTATAAGCAGACTTTCTAGGATAACACTATAGTTGATCGGTCCGTTGAGCCCCACTGTACCCGGAGCCCTATATTCGGACAAGAGATTGAGATCATTGAAGACGACCCTGAGGAGGGTCTTGGATCTGGGTGAGGACGGTGCCTACCCAACCAAGTTGCATCCCCTAACTATTCGGAGAGTTTTTCTAAGGATCAAGTACGCTGGGGACATCAATGCCGACGTGCTGAACAAGAGCAACATGTGCCCCCAGTTCAAGTACTTGGCACATGTGATCCTCAAGTGCATAGCCTCTAGGCATGGAGGATTTGATGAGATGTCAAACCAAATCCAGAATGCATACGTTGCACTGGTACTGAACCACCCGTTCAGTTTCTCCCGCATGCTCTTCTCTTATCTGATAGAGAACATCAAGGCCGAGACCAAGTGGAAAGAGAAAAGGAGATGATAAGGATGATGATGATGATCAAGAAGGTGATGCATCTGCATCAGCCTCAACTCAAGCAGCAACGGAGAGGCGCTCCAAAAAAGTCGTGTCCTCCGCAGCTCCAACTGAGGAGACACATGATCAGGGCAAAGGAAAAGCTCCACAAGCTGATGATTATGATGTTGTTCCCCTTTAGCAAGTCAAGACTCAGTTAACTATGATTCTTGACTTGCAAGGGATTGTGAGAAGGTTAGTGAGCTATACTCTCGAAGAATGAGAAATCATTCATGATCTGACCAATGAGCAGCTTGTTGATATGTTTAGATTGAATCCAAATGAGCTTGTTAAAGATGCTCCAGAAGTTGATGTTTTGCATGATGAGGAGCTACAAGGAGTGGATGAGATTTAGATTGAAGATATCACATCTGATTACTATCCACAGTAGACTAACCCTAAGGGCAATGTTATCCCCAACTTCGGTGAAACTTTCGGGAGTGATACTTTTGCTAAAATTGTTGAGATAGAGAAAGAGAAAGAGAAGGATAATAGTAAAGCCCAAGCTTTAGATGCTAATGTTAATTTAAAGAAAGCTGAATGGGCAGCTTGTTTTGCAAAATGAAAGCCCAACGCGCACTTTCAAAGCTAAATGCCTACACCAAACTTTACCAAGTCAAGAGACATTAGAAAGTGTCAGGCAAAATCATCGCGTGGGCCTATTTTGATGACTTGGATGTCTATGCTATTAAAAGAGAAAAGGGGATTAAGTACTTCAGATATCCACATGATCTGAAGACTCTTCCTGGTTTTGAGCTAAACAGATTGGCCAGTTTAGACCTTTTGTATGCCAACCCGAGGAAGATGTCGGGATGGTTTGAGACAGCGCTAAAGAAAGAGTACCGCACCAGATGGGTAAACTTCAAACCTCAACAACCTAAGAGGTTCATTCATAAGTCTGAAGGTGACCCTATATCTTGAAGGCCTAAAGTAGTGTTGAAGTGGAGTCTCCCACGCACAATGTCTAAGATTCCCTTACGAGAGATGCCTCAAGACTTCACTCCACACTTCAAATGGTGGTATTATGATTAAAGGATGGGTGAAGCAGTCATAGTTTTGAATAGAGAAGGAAAGATTAAGACTATCAGGGTATTTGACCCATGTGGCTTACTAACTTGTCCACTGAAGATGTCTACACTTTATACAAGTGGACACTGTTCTATGACATGCAAGATATTGTACAAGCTCTACAGTTCCAACATGTTATACGACTTTGCTTTGCATTCGAGATACACGCAGGAGTCACCAGAGAAGAGAAGTACAAGAAATTTCAAGAGCATGTGAAGAATTTTAGACAATAGGCTAAACTAGGTCCAAGGGGGAGTTTGTTGATACATTATTGTCACACCCCAACCGACGGCGGAATCATCGGGGCGAACGAATGGGAGACGATTATTCATAACACATGGAACTAACTAAGTTGAAATAATGTTAAATATCATTATTCATTGAACATTACAAGACAAATAAGTCCATACAATACAAAAGCTTCAAACAAAGAAACAACATATTTAGTTAAACTAGGTCCAAGTCCTATATGAGCACGAAGAGAATCCTCAAGTATCAAACCTGAAACATGTTTGTTAATACATGTGTACCTAGATTCGGATCTTAATCTAATATGTCTTGAATGTCTTACGCTTATGTAATGCTTGGGTATGTAATGAAATGTGAATGTTTGGTTGTGATTTATAATGTTTAACATTTCATTAATAAGTTGTGTGATGCATACTAACTAGATTATATAGGTTTGTGATTGTTTGAATTGGTATACATAATGTAATAATAATGAATACATTCAAACTTGGTTAAGTGAAGTTATCATGCGTCCGACTGGACCATGCGCCCCAATAGTGGTCATGCATCCGAATGGTCATGCGACTGAGTGTCCATACGCCTAAAGAGTCCATACGCCTGAACAACTTCATGCAACTGACTCAATCACACGACTAAACCTTCAGTCATACGAATGAATCAACCACATAGCTTAATCGCACAAATGAACCATGCAAATGGTTCAGTCGCATGAATGAGCAATACTAACCTATAAATACCACCTAATTCGTGGACAAAGATAAGCATTCAATCCACTTTGACTCCAGACGTACCCTAGCCGTCCAGAAGCCTCTAAGTTCGTACTCCAAGTTCATAGAATGTTGTAGATCGATTCCTAATCGATTCTTGACATTAGTTTCAATACATTATTGTTTCTACGTGCGTTCTCATTGATTGGATCGCCAATCAAATAGGATTTCGCACTATTTGGTTTGGTTTAACACGTAAATCAGTTGGTGTTTCGTTCAAATACCAGATCCTAACAAGTGCTATCAGAGCTTGGCTCTTGATTACATGTTGATTCAATTGTTTTTGTTACACAAGTTGTGTTTTTCTTCACTCAAAACGCAATCTTTTTGTGTCAAATGGAGTTTTAGACGTTTCCCGACCATAAAATTTAGTTTTTCCGGCATACGGCTATTAGGGTTTGGTAAAATTCGAGTTTTTACGGCCAAAACAAGTTTAACCTATGAATTATCAAACTTCAGCAAGTTCAGTCGCACGATTGACCCAATCGCACGACTGAGTTCATTCGCATTCTCCAACCGCACGATTGGACTCATTCGTACCTTCATTCGTACGACTAAGAACTTCATTCGGACTGTTCAACCGCATTAGTTCATTCGGGCGACTGACTCATCCGCATTTGTTCAGTCGCACTATTGAACCATCCGCATTTGTTCAGTCGCACGATTGAACCATCGGCATTTGTTCAATCGCCCGAATAAGCCTAATCGCATACCTTCATTTGCATACATCAGCAGTTTGTTAAACAATAAAGTTAAGTGAAATGGAGGATCAGTTTTCGGCATACATATCTAGTAGAGATACTCGTATTCAGAATCTACTGTTGTTGGAGAACGAAGTGGGAAAGCACAATAAACCCCGAAGCTTATCACGTTAGACGACTACCCACAATGGAAGCAACATTTCGAAATCTACTTAAATGGAGTAGATACAAACTTGTGGGAGGCAATAGAGTCGGGGTACAGCATGCTAGTAGGGGCTGATGGAGTAAAACTTACTCTAAGTGGCATGTCGGATGCACAGAAGGTAAAACACAATGCTGAGAAGAAAGTCTACGCTTTGCTCACTCAGTCTATTCCGAATGAGATCTTCCATCAGTATTCGGAGTAACTCAAGCAAAGAAACTATAGGATGTGTTGGAGAAGAGGTATGACGGAAATGCCTCTCTCAAGGCCATTAAGGCCAAAGCTTTGAAGAAGGAGTTCGACAACTTCTCTTCAATGGGAAAGGAAGGTCTGGATGATGTGATCGACAAATTCTACCACTTGATGAGTGAGATGCACACTCATGGAGTAACTACATCGATGGAGGATAAGGTATCCAACTTTGCAGATGGTCTACTGGAGGAATGGGCTTCCTTCATATCAAATCTCAGACAGAATAAGATGCTCTTGAAATTAGATATAAATGACTTCATTCTGAAACTGAGAGAAGAGGAGCTTAGGATGAAGTACAAAGTTCAAAAGGCCAACTACGATCAGAATCCTGCACTCTACAATGCGACTCCTCAGGCCAAGACATCTGGAGCACCACTGCAGACAGCCTTCATCTAAGCGCAGCAAATCCAGCACAACCTTCTACTTCAGGGTCCGACATGTCAGGGTCGTCTGGCACCCAGTATATTATACCTGAAGCTAATGCAGCAAAATTGAAAACCGATAACTTCGGTAATGTGACTGTTGAGGTGGCCAAAGAACACATGGACCTCTTAGGTGTTATGGTCCATTCCTATGATGGACTAGTTGCTGGAAAGATAGGAAATTGTCACCTGTCAGATGAAGATTATGATCAGGTGGACGAGATGGAGTTGGAATGTATGGACATAATGTGGGCCTTGGCAAGTGCCGTCCGACGAGCTAAAAAGTTTTTCAAAAAGACCGGACAGAACTTGGTTGCTACCAAAGACACAACCTTTGGCTTCGACAAGTCAAAGGTTACTTGCTTCAACTGTGGTGAGAAGGGACACTTCAAGAGGGAGTGTGTGAAGCCAAAGAAGACTGGTAATGGCAATCCCTTCTCGTCCTTTAATCGTCAGGACAAGGCCACATCTAGCAGTTCTACATCATCAAACAAGGACCCTAAAGCCCTGACTGCTAATGATGATGCAGGACAGGACTGGAGCTTTCGATTTGTTTCACTGGGAGAGTCGAACATAGCTAGTGTGGAGGACATTGATGATGATTCTGCCAGTGAGAGAGATATAGCAGTAGAGCTCGCGATGTCAAATCCTGAAGACACTACAAATATGGTCAACCATGTCCTGCCTCAAGAAGAAAAATCTGCATCAACGTCAGAATCACCAGAACCAGAATCAATAGACTCTGCACTCATGGCAGATTCCTCTTCAACATCTCAGGTAAGTACTACTGACCAGCTGTTTAATAATCATGCTTGCTTAGAATGTAATAAATCCAGAGAAAGTATAGATTCAAAATTTGCTAGGTTATTAGATCATAATGATAGCTTAGTAAAGGACCTGGAACTATGCACGGAGGCAAATAGAGTGTTAAAACAAAATGAGCACAATTACAAGGAAAAGATAGACCTATTAAATAAACAGCTTAGGGAAACTGAGGTAGTTGCTTTTAACCAAGCAAATGACATTAGGTACTATCTAAACTCCCTAGAGGACACTAAGAAGCAGAAAGCAGTTTTAGAAGTAGAAGTCAACTCATTAAAACAAAAACTGCATAGTTGGACAAGCTCATCACACATTGTCCAACACTTAGTGAGACAGAAAAATAATAGGGAGGGGCTGGGATACAAAGTGGTTCCACCACCACCTGAGACCTTTATGAACACTAAAAGTATACCGATTAACAATAACCCCATCAAGGATCACGTGGTGTCCACTCCTCTGGTTAATAATCCAGATTCCATAAGTAAATCAAGTGAATCTGACTCTAAACAGAAGGAGACCACTTCAAAGGAAGTAGGAAAAATGCCTTGTGTTAACCTGGAAAAGGAATTTGAAAAGGTTAGTTTAATGTCAGGTTCAAACAAGGTCAAACAAGAACCTAAAAGGACTATAAAACCTAATCAATCACGTGCGTCATGTCACAGTCCAGGTAAACAAGAGATCAAAGACGTAAAACCAGGTAAAGCAATTAAGTTTGTAAAACCAACTCATACATCTAACAAAGAAGTGTCCAAATCCAAACATAATAAGGTCAATTGTGTGACATCTGCATCTCCACCAAAACATAGAACCCATAAAGTTGAAAGCAGATCCTATTATAATTGTGGAGAGTATGGTCACATAGCGTCTTATTGTCCTTATTCCCAGACACCGAGGAGGAAAGTTGACCTTTCTGCAACTACAACTAGCTCTTCTAAGAGGAACTCTGTGACGCCTCCAAAAAGGGCTAGTGAACCCAAAGTTCAATCCATCAGCCAGTCGTCTGTTTATCATAAACAGGCCTTACACAAATCTGGATTATGGAAAGAAAAAACCTCCTCAGTGTCTGAAAATTAGAACAAACATAAATCTGAGCTTCCCTCAACCTCAAAGGGTCAATGGTTGAGTTTATGATGTGTGATGCCTCAGGGAAACCCAAGCCAGTTAAGGCTTGGGTTCCTAACATGAACTAATGTTTTCATTGAATGTGCAGGGTGTTCGCTATAGTACTGAGACTAACACGTGGATTGTAGATAGCAGAGCATCTAGGCACATGACAGGGAACAGAGCTCTCTTATCAAATGTCAGACAACTTAAAGGAGGGCATGTTTCATTTGCTGGAGTCACAAGAGAGGAGAAGTACAAGAAGTATGAGGAGGTTATGAAGACGGTAAGACGATAGATAAATCTAGGTCCAAGGGGGAGTTTGTTGATACATGTGTACCTAGATTCGGATCTTAATCTAAAATGTCTTGAATGTCTTACGCTGATGTAATGCTTGGGTATGTAATGAAATGTGAATGTTTGGTTGTGATTTATAATGTTTAACATTTCATTAATAAGTTGTGTGATGCATACTAACTAGATTATATAGGTTTGTGATTGTTTGAATTAGTATACATAATGTAATAATAATGAATACATTCAAACTTGGTTAAGTGAAGTTATCATGCGTCCGACTGGACCATGCGCCCCAACAGTGGTCATGTGTCCGAATGGCCATGCGACTGAGTGTCCATGCGCCAAAAGAGTCCATACGCCTGAACAACTTCATGCGACCGACCCAATCGCACGACTGAACCTTCAGTCGTACGAATGAATCAACCGCATAGCTCAATCGCATGAATGAACCATGCAAATGGTTCAGTCGCACGAATGAGCAATACTAACCTATAAATACCATCTAATTTGTGGACAAAGATAAGCATTCAATCCACTTCCACCCCAAACGTACCCCAACCGTCCAGAAGCCTCTAAGTTCATACTCCAAGTTCATAGAACGTTGTAGATCGATTCCTAATCGATTCTTGACGTTAGTTTCAATACATTATTGTTTTTACGTGCGTTCTCACTGATTGGATCACTAATCAAATAGGATTCCACACTATTTGGTTTGGTTTAACACGTTAATCAGTTAGTGTTTCGTTCAAATACCAGATCCTAACAATGTTAAAAAAATAAAGGGGTCAACTTTGAAAGTTGGTGAGTTCCCATGGTTTAAACACACGCATATATATATATATATATATATATATATATATATATATATATATATATATATATATATATATATATATATATATATATATTATATATATATATATAAAGGTTTACAAGTAGCAATTCATGTCAATGGTTACGAGTTAGCAAGCTTATAGAACACATACAGTTACAAACCAAACCTCGACTTGATTACAAGTATATATGATTGGCTAAGTGTATTTGGTTCCTATGATGAACAAGCATACGTCATTAGGAGCCGGCAATACATCGGCTTTAGCACCAATAGGCTTGTCAGGTCCAAAGATCTAAGATGTTGCTAGGCTAGTAATAGTTAATGATTATAAACAAAATATGTATCTCATATAACACTTATAATAACAAAAATAACCATGACAAAAAGTAAAGATGAATTGCATGTGTATTTACAAGTATCAGATGTTTACATGTGTAAGTTTATAAGGTTAACATGTTTCACCCCAAAAGGTGTGAAATAAATTAAAAGAGGGCATGGAGAACTCACGTGTTATGTGTTGCACTTAAGATAATAATAATAAGAAGAAGATAAGATGGTTCCAATGATTCCTTCACGTTTCAACCTAAGATTTGGTGTCTTAGGATTAGAACAAAGATATAATTTAAGAGTAAACATGAATTAAGGTTTCATTTGGAGTTTGGAGTTTTTTTAATATTTAAGTCAAATCAAATATAATAATGCAATCGTTTATGTTTTTGGTTAAATAAGAAGTGGTTTAGATTAATTAAGATTGAGAATGATAAAGAATGGTTTAATATTTAATTTATTGATTTTATTAGAGATTAAGTATAATGTATAGAAAGAATTAATAATTTAATAATTAATTATCTAGTATTTGATAAAGATAATTGAATAACTTGCAAAATTATTTAAAATCATTTTATATTGATTTTTTATAAGGATCATATAATATCTAAGCCTTAAATAAAAAATAATAGAAAATTATATGGTTTTATAAATTTCAAGAACTTAATTAAAAGTTTGAGGAATGAATGTATTAACTAATTAAGATATAATATGATTGAATGAATAGATGAATAATTACTATAAAGATTTCATAATATTAAAATCTTTCAAAAATAAAGAACTAAAATATTATATGATTTAGAAGTTTTAGAAATTAGATAACTATTTTAGAAATAATTTTTAATAAATATTAGATCTTGTAATTTATACATTTTCATAACATTTTAATCTTATAAAAAATTACAAAGTTTTCGTTAAGCAATTTGTTTAAAATAATAGATTATATTACCACAATTTTTCAGAAATTAAATTAATAATTTCTAAATTAAATTTAAGTATCGACATAATTTGTATTTGAAGTTAATAGAATAATAGTATTTTTTATTTAATTTAATAAAAGAATGTAACAAAAAATATGTGGGGGTCAAACCCGGGACCCCTGCTGCATTACTACACGGAGTCAACCAGTGCGCTAAATCCATGTTTTCGGTAAGATCCTGACATAATAATTTAAAAAGGTTGTTCTAGAAATTTCCAAATCCATATGAACCCTAGTTTAGGTTGCATCAAATTGATCATCCAAATGATGTGATTAACAAAATCAAGTATAGGGCTTTTGATGTACACATGAAACCGAATGTATGTGGGGGTTTAATTACCAGTGATTACTGAATCAATGTTACAATATGAGGGTCGGTCGCGACCATGGTTGGGTAAGTTTCAAAGTGCAAATGTCGTTGTTAATCAAATTAACTTTGCAGGTAGCTTCTAAGAATGATGATAAGTAAAATTCCTCAATCAATTTCGATTAATATCACTTCGATCATAGACCTCGATCTAGTTGCAGGTCGCGTATGAAGATGATGATCGAGGGTGATTGAAATCAGTTGGGTGTGTGTTATACGAGTAATTGATGAATCATATAGGTTCAAGGAATTGATTGGGGCGTTTCCCCTCATTCAAATAGATGTAACTTGAATAATTGCATGACCAACGAATTATGGTTTTGAATCGATGATTTCGGTTACGATTTCAGGTGTTACTAGTCGAGTAATCACAATTAAACAGGGGTTTAAGTTCGAAACTGAAGAAAGATAGTTAAGATTCGGTTTAATTGCATTTAAATTAAGCATTTTGATGGTTTTGATGATCGCCGGAGCGATGGCCAGAGGTTGGCTGGAGATGGTGAACTCGACGGGATGGTGGGTTGGGTTTTGAAACAATGTTACACTTTGGCCCCTTAAACTTCAATGAATTATTATTTATGTAAAAACACTTTAATTTGAGTTTTACGATTTGCAATTCAACCCTAAAGTTTGTAAAATCATATTTAATTAACTAATCAATTTTTTTAGAAAATCTTTATGAACCTTTTAAATATTTATAAAAACTTTACAATTTAACTATATATTATAATTAAAACTCATAATTTAGAATAAACCCTATAACTTAGTAAATTTTATTTCAATTAAAACAATATCACTTATTATAAACTTCATAGTTTTTTATAAATCTTGAAATAACTCTCTATTTTAATTATATATTTTAATTTAATAATTAGAACCCATAAATGATAAATAAATCTTTATAACTTTATAAAGAAATTATTTATAAATTAATAAATTCTTATAAGTTGTTTAGATGATAATTAAACAATTCAATTTATAATATTGATTAAACTACGTATCTAATGCATTTGATTTATCTAAATAAGTAAGATTACTTAAATAATGAAAATTCACATCGTATGAAAGTTCATTTTTAATTCGGGTTCGGGTTAATAACTTGAAAAATGATGGATGTTACAAAATTGTCTTTAGTTTATGTTCTTAATGTAAAAGTCTTTTATTTCTTACACATGTGTAATGTAATGACTTAATAAAATATGATAAGCTTTTGATGTTTGTTTGTCTTTGAATATTTCATATTGTTATTGTATTTGATATAATTCATATATATATGAATATCTTATATAGGTTTGAGATTGTTATACATGGTTCTAAGTCAATAATGATTAAGAAACGTGTTCAACCTAGTCGGGTGGTTATTCATGCTAATGGACCATACTTATGGACCATACGCATGAATGAATCATACTTATGAACCAGTCGCATGACTGATCAGTCGTATGACTAAGACATAAGATGATTCAGTCGCACGACTGAACCTTCAGTCGCGCGTATGAATCAACCGCATGAGTCAGTCGCACGACTGAACCATGCTAATGGTTCAGTCGTGCGAATGAAAACTACAAACCTATAAATACCAGATAACTCGACGAGACTTTTGAAGAGACTTCGAATATTTACAAACCCTAGCCGTCCAGAGCGTCCTAAACAGCCAATCCAACTTCATAGTTTGTTCTTGATCGATTTCTAATCAATTCTTAACGTTTGCTTCATCTTTGGATCGATCAGGTTGTCGTTCTCACTGATTGGATCGCCAATCAAATAGGATTTCACACTATTTGATCTGGTCTCACGCAGAATCTGTTAGTACTCTGTACAAAAATAGTCCTAACAGACATAGAAGACATGATTTCTGTGACTAACTTTAGAAAAAAGCTACACCATTTTTCATTACCAACTCTACTCACCAAATATACAAGTTGGTGAAAAATCCATACTTTTGACAATTGTAGATTAAGTTCTTAGAGTTTGTAACTTTCTACTTTTGTACTTTTGTCCTTTTTGCATTAAATAAGTATGTAAGCTATGGGATATTATAGTCACTAGTCAAAAGACAATCTGTATTTTCATTTTACATTGATCTTGTTTTTTAGATTAGTGTTTCCAGCTAGCCTTTAAAGTATGGTTGTAGAATGTAGTATAAAGTATCTCAAGTACTAGTCATTAGAATCAAGCTTCGTAACATTTGTAAAAGAACTTAAGAGCAATATATAGCATTTTTGAAAACCAAATACTTGTGTTCTTGTTTTGTTCTTTACTTTTGTTCATTGTTTCATCTTAAAGCCAATTCCCTATTTGATCTGAAGTGTTCTAAGTCTCACCAACGTTATGAAAGTGTTGCATTGACCCACTTCACTGGTCTTGTAGTATTAAACACATTCAAAATTCAGATTTAAGTGAGTCCTAAAAATGTTGAATAAAAGCGAAACTAAAGCCATCAGGCCCCGAGACCTTTTCGCGACCATAATCCCAATTTGCAGTTTTGATTCCGTTTAAAAAGAATGGTGGGTAAGAGAGTCAGCTTCAGTTGGAACATTCGATTAATGTCCGGGCACACCATAACCGACCTTGGCTTAAGAACCTCCTTCCTTAGGATTACTAGTCCAAATGCCATTCATAGAAATACCATTAATCCTATTAGAAGACACTCGAGATTGAAGATGTCATGAATAAAATATGAATTTTCATCCGCATTAAAGGTTAATTTAACTCTTGAATTCTGCTTCATATCCTCTATTTTTACTCTTTCTACTTCCAATTATTCTCACTTAGTGTCCATCCTTACTAACTTTCTTCCTCAAAGATCCCTAAGGTTTCATCTTTATCATCCAAGAATTTAAACCTAGCAAGCAACTCTTCACCATGCTTGTCTTCGGATTCCTTTCTTTTTTTAGTTCAATTTTCCAAGGTCTCTTTTACATTTTTTTTAATTTTGTAGCAAGCCAGATATCCTGCCTAACTCGCATCACTGGGATTTCAAGTGTTTTTTTCACAACATCATCAATTCCTTTTTGGGAAATCCATGATGAGAAAATTTTTAAGGTTTAGGACCAAATTCGATCCCTAATCTAGTTAAAGAAACATGGGAGTGGTTAGCAAACTTTGATGCCAGACATTTTGCGAAGCATCAAGCCGTTTGGAGAAAAAAGAATCATAGATCCGGATCCGGTAAATTTTGCTAGCCTTAGTACCATTATCATTCATGTATGTAAATTTTAAACCCCCCCCCCCCAATGTTTTACTCAATTAAATTGGCATCAAAGATAAACTCATTGAAAATACTAGCCCGATATGAGTTGAACTTCGAGTTCAAATGATCGGGGGGATTCTAACCTCGTTGAAGTAACCAATCATTACCCGGATCCCAGGGAAGGTTGTTTTCTTCTCACGGAGAAATCCCAAAGTTCCTTCTTAGAAGCAATGTCTTGAGGAGCCTAAATGTTAGTGATGTGTATGAGGTCATTGGAGCCATTAATCTTACCATAAATGATTAGAGAGTTTCTATGTTAGGTGGAATGAACCCGATGGAAGATAGTTGGGTCCCAACAACTAATTAACCAACCAGATCTCCATGTTGATTTTACACAATCCCCTTCAACTGAGTGAGATCCCAAATGCTTTTAACTGGAATTTTGCTGGAACTAGGGAGAAGGGATTCTTGTACAGCAATGAAGCTAACTTTGTGCTCCCGGATAAAAGAATTGATTAGCATACCATGATTTAATTGGACACCATACGAGACTTGAAAAGAAACAAATACAGCCTCACCCATGATATGAGAAAGAGATCACCCTAATTTGAGATCCAAAACAAACAAATCGTCAACATTAAAAGTGAAAAAGAATATATTTTTAACTAGTCCGCTATAACATTTAAAACACAACTTTTAACCCACAGAAACGAAAAAGATTTAATATGACGATCACAAAGGTTTCTAACTTGTCAAATTATATAGCTTCTAGCGTGCCCTAAAAATATGATTCCATTTAAAAAAAATACATCATGATTTTGTGATACTATATATGTTCTACAAAATATAACAACCTAAAAGACATGTGATTCATGTGTTTTGCCTCATTTTCCCCAAATCACCTCTTTCAATTCCATTTTCAACAACCAATACTCCATCAACCCCCACAAAGACACTGTCACCTGTAGCCTGTAGCCACATTCATCTTCCTTCTCCCCAAAGCCGACACTTTACTTTCATTATACAAGCTCAAAATCCCACATACTTCATTGATTACAGCTCCATATAATTCAATACCACCGATTCAATCTAATTAACTGTGTTTCATTGCCTCTGATCATCCATCTGTTGATGGGTTCCTCCAAAAACTGCAACTTTGACATTCAATCATCAAATTCAACCGATTTCATGTGTTTCACTTGCTGATTTGGTGGCAATTGTTGATCGAAGATGCGCCGCCGGGCTGCCGACTACCGGCGTCGGGTTCGACGGAGGCTTTCGATTTGGATCT
The DNA here is from genome assembly GCA_025506515.1 of Flaveria trinervia. Lineage (NCBI taxonomy): Eukaryota > Viridiplantae > Streptophyta > Magnoliopsida > Asterales > Asteraceae > Flaveria > Flaveria trinervia. The sequence continues at coordinate 64,898,059 of CM046441.1, forward strand.
GGGTGTTTCTGGGGTTGTTTTCTGTTGCTGGATTTGTTTTCATTTTTCTTCAACATAATTTTCAAGATCAAGAATATGAACATGATGGTGTTAAACGGCCCCTATTGGTAATGATTTTGCACTAATTTTAGATTCCGTTTTATGTTGGTTTTTGGTGTTGAATTTATGTTTATGTTTAGTTTGATTAGTAATGGTTAATAAACTTTGAATTCAAGTTATGGCTAATGGTTGTTGATTCACGGTGAGTTGGTGCTTTAAAGCTTATTTGAGGCATCTCATCAAGACATCTTTTATTCTGATGATGTTTTTGATAATGTGTGACATTGAAGTTGATAGAACGATTCGTTTGTGTGTTAAAGTTTTAGATTGCCCTTTTAGAGTAAACAATCTCCTTGTTATGTTTGCCATTTTTGGTAGTAGTAGTACTCGTCTTTATAAGCGTGTAGGAATGTTATATGAAAACTCACGGGACCCACCAATTCCCTGATGTGTATGCATGATGGGAATGGGAGATGCTTTGAGTATAGAGAAAATCATAAAAGTAAATATGCATCTATAGCCACAAAATCCACAAATGATGCGTATCAGTTTTTATGTCACTCACTGGTATAAAGCCATGTGTTGCATGAAATTACGTTGTTTGAAAATTTTGCTTATGTATCTACTTTGAAGGTGATACACAAGAAAAAGTGGATACGTGATCAAGGATACGCATATCTTATGGCTATAGATGCGAACTTGTTAGTGTAACACCAATGAATGTGATTATGGTTGTGTTTTATTCTTATTATATGGTAGGTGAGATTGTTTCTGACCCTTGATTGTTCCCAAAACTATTTACTTTTCTTATAAATCATGTAGAACCAAACTTCAAGTACAAGGTTGTCTGTTTAGTTTTGCCTTTTGCTTTTGGTGGGGCTTTTTTGGTCTTTGTTTATTTAGAATTTTGCCCTTTACAGCAATTTTGATTTTGGACCCATTTAGCTCTAAACAAGTTGGTTTGGGCTATCTTTTATTTTTAACAGTTCAAAGTGTCAAACAGTTAAGCTAAACTGTATGCAAACGCAAGAACTTATGCAAATGCATAAAGCCATCTAAATTTCCTTGATAAAGACAGTTGTTACATTATTGTAATAATATAGTTTTTATAATCGTATTTAAGATGTTAGTTATCTACAAATTCAGAAATACTTATAACAAAGTGTGTTCTCAGGACACACCAAATATTACACATTAACCAACCCACTCGACCTGCATGTTAAACCACATCTACTAACATGTATTTAAGTTCCTTACGGTGTAGAGACTAATTATAAGCATTATTATACTTATAAGTTTGGTCAAATCTGATCATTTTGTGCTGGAGTTAATCGTTTTTTCCGTTTTCTAAGGTCCAAATCTGACTAACCACATACCATTTTCAGGAGCGGAATGCTAGATATATACAAGTTACTCACAACAAGCTGAATCTAACAAAGGAGATTGCTAGTGCCAATTCGTATGCCAGACAACTATTAGAGCAAATGGCTCTTGCAAAAGCATATTTAGTCATTGCAAAAGAACACTATAACCTCCATTTGGCTTGGCAGCTAAGCTCAAAGATAAGAAACTGTCAGTTTTTGCTTTCAAAAGCCGCCATGAGAGACAACCTACCCATCACACAAGAAGAAGCAGAGCCGCTAATTAGTAGCTTAGCATCTCTTATTCTCAAATCACAAGATGCTCATTATGATATTGCAACCACAATGATCACTATGAAATCTCACATTCAAGCCCTTGAAGAACGGGCAAATGCAGCAACTGTTCAAAGCTCGTTTTTTGGGAAGTTAGCAGCCGACTCACTTCCCAAGAATGTTCATTGTGTAAATGTTAAACTTTTGGCTGATTGGCTTACACAGGAGACGATACGGGAACTTGCAGAGGAGAATAACAACTCTCCAAGATTAGTGGACAACAATCTTTACCATTTCTGCTTGTTTTCAGATAATTTGCTGGCGGTTTCAGCTGTAGTCAACTCTACTGTCTCGAGCACTGACCATCCAAAGCAACTCGTGTTCCATGTAGTCACAAATGACGCCAACTATGCAGCCATGCAAGCATGGTTTGTTTCTAATGACTTTAAAGGTTCCATGATTGAAGTACAAAAGGTTGAAACGTTTACTTGGTTAAATGCTTCTTACTCTCCGGTCGTTAGAAAACTAAACAAGACTGACTTTTTTAGTTACCCATATGAAGAATCTAAAGATTCAGACAACGAGCCTGAATTCTTGAACCCAAAGTATGAATCTTTATTGAACCATCTTCGGTTTTACATACCTGAGATCTATCCTCATCTTGAAAAAGTCATCTTTCTTGATGATGATGTCATTGTCCAAAAAGATTTAACCCCTCTTTTCTCTATAGATCTTCATGGGAACGTGAATGGAGCCGTTGAAACATGCCTCGAAGCTTTTCACCGCCTTTACAAGTATCTTAACTTTTCAAACCCAGTTTTGAGCTCCAAGATTGACCCGCAGGGTTGTGGGTGGGCGTTCGGGTTAAACGTGTTTGATTTGGTGGCTTGGAGGAATGCTAATGTGACGGGCGTGTATCATTACTGGGAAGAACAGAACGCAGATGGAAGCTTATGGAAGTTAGGGACTTTGCCAGCCGGACTCTTAGCCTTTTACGGACGGACTGAGCCACTAGACCGAAGGTGGCATGTGTTGGGACTCGGGTTTGATGTTAACATTGATAGCAGGCTCATAGAGAGTGCAGCTGTGGTTCATTTTAATGGGAACATGAAGCCATGGCTAAAGCTTGGGATTAGGAGGTATAAGCCTTTATGGGAAAGGTATGTTAACATAACTCACCCTTATCTTCTTGGCTGTGTTACGAATTGAGAGGTCACCGTTAGCATGCACGAGGCTCTCACATGCGTGGTGTCTGGATGATGTCGGGCCAACTTGAGCCTAATGTATGCATCGTTTCGGTGTGTTTGCGTAGGAGGTTGTTTCCACTACTCTAACCCGTGATTTTCTGGTCACATGACACGGTGCTCATGACTTGCTCTTAGGTCACAGTTGGTGTAAATTCAGTAATTCAAAATTTTGTTCTTCATTGTTTTAGATGTTAGTTAATTTTTTCTATATATTATACTTTTTGTATTATTTTTTATATTTGATTTTGGTCATCATATTGAAAGGGAAATTGATTATTGTAGACACTTGAAAGAAATGTAAATTGATTCTATCTCATTTGGAATTTGGAAATAAACTTTTTCTACAATCTCTTGATCGTTTATGACTTATGTTCGTTTGGTCTGTTTTTAAGGTGTATTATTTTTTAAGACATTAATTATGATTAGGGGTTATTTATAAACCATCCAAACCGACCGAACTGAAGGTTTGTTGGCCAGTTTGAAAAATATTTTTAAACCATAGAAGTTATATGATATAATTGAGCCATTTTGGTCAGTTTGCAGTTTGAAACATGAAACCCTTCGTGTAAACGTACAGGCCATGTAAAAGTTTATATATGTATATATATATACAACTATATAAATCTTTTTAATAATAATAAACATTTGGCTTTTTATTTTATCTTGCAGTCTTGGTTTGTGTAACAAATAATTCCATAAACTCATTCATTGTTTTGCATCTACTAATAAAACTATTAAGATGTACACATTCTACATGATTTGTACATTTCATGTTTCACTTTCTAACATATGATTTTACAATTCAACCCTTTGATATACATATTCAAAGCCTAGGCTAACATGTAACATTAGTTCAGAATATGGATTCTAAATAAATAAGTAGGTTTCAAAAAATGGATACTAAAAAAGCAATTTAAACCATTCAAATCGAACCGCCAGACTGTCAAAACCGAATTGTCAATCCATTGGTCGCTTTGGTTTATGTTTATATAAAAGCCCATACCGTCAATTTACATTAAATCCCAGCTTAACCGGCCAAATTGAACCGTAAACACACCTAGTTATAATGCTAACAAAGACAACTTGTTAGCTTAAAATTGTTGATGTGTTGTTAATTTACATTTGTATTCATTATTTTGTTAGACTTAATTGCATGTGGATGGTCTGTATAGTTTTCATATTAAGTTTGTCAAGTTATAACAATATGCCTCGATCTCGATCCGGATAAATGTTAATTTTTTTGTTAAATTTAAAAATGAGATGATGGCGATTTGTGGGCAACACTTCACAAATCAACCTAACAACACTTCACAAATCAACCTAACAACACTTCACAAATCAACCTAACCTTTTGACACTGTGAGTTTCATGCATAATGGGCCATTGTGTTTTGATGTGCTAAGACCCACCAACCATAATGGGCCATTACCCTAATAGACTAAAATATTATTTAGAAGTTAATGGTCTTTAGCCCGCTAACTAATACGAAATGACCCAAATTAGATAATGTTCTAGATATAGGAAGCCCATAATAAGTAAGTCCAAAAACTCATCATTTAGGCCCAACATTGAAATTATATAACAAACTAGTAAGTTACGATATAACGATCATTAATAAAATTTAGAGGCATGCAAACATAATTATACGAAAGACCAACTATACATAAATAATTATAAAACCATAAACTTCAAATATATAAAGACTGACTAAATGTTATATTTTATTAAAATAAACTAATAGCTATTAAAAAACCCTATGTATGGTTGAATAAAATATTGATAACTTGTCTAAATTATCTAATAATCCACGTAAATCTTACAATTTTACCCATGATATACTATAAATCTTATCAAATTCATAATAAGAATTTATATTCACACACACACACGTATACACATAAACGACACACACACTACACATGTGCACACATACATATAACCACACACACATCCATACAACCATATAATTACATACCTACTACACACATATACATACACAATACCCACACCCACACTAGTACATGCCTACATGCTACATATATATACATACACCCACGCATATACATACATACATATATAACAATACACCACACACAATGTCATATTAAATATAATTTCATGCATTCAGAAGCTTTCTCATGCATAAAATAAATCACATTCATGCATAACACAAAATATTTACATATAAGCACATACATGCACAACACATACATATATTCACTTAGGCACACACTCAATATATGCATACACGACACACATCTGTATCCATACATGCATATATATTATCTATCCACACTAGTATACTTAAGTTAGCATGTATTGATATCTTGTAAAAATTCTTAACAAAGATAACAAATCTTAGTTAATCCTAGCTAGCGTTCTAATAAACCTAAAATACATTCTTTATTTTTTTATTGTTATGTAATCAAATCAAACCCATAAAACACCCAATACAAATTCAAAGAGACATGCCACCCAATTACTTGAATAACCAACTAAATCCTCCCTAAAGCAACACAAAATCTTGGGTTAACCAAAAATTAGGATCCGCTCCACATCCCTCTCAACCGAGCCACCTATACACCACCCAAGATTTCAGTTTTTTTTCATTACACTCACAAAAATCCTCTCTAACTCTTCCCATTTGAGACTTTACCTTTATCGCTCTCTTCTACCCATCAAGAACAACCATCTCCAGCCCCATTAAAGCTCATAATTGAACCACAAGAAAAGCCATATCAATCAACTTGAGCAAAGGCAACACGACATACACACGCCTACACTTTAATCTTCATAAACTCATCATTACTTTCGTTCGTAACCTAAACTAATCTATCATTTTTGAAAGCTGCTTTTCATCATTCCAAGTTCCTACAACAGCCTTTGCATCCCTCTTATCCAGCCCTCACGACAAGGTAACCCGTCAAGACCCAAAAGCACGTGAAATATCGTGTAACGTCACCTTAGTGGCATAACAAACCCCATGACACCTTCAACATGTTACAAACACTTAAAGTATCATATTTTTTCAGTAACTAAAAGATATAAAACTTTACACTTAGCTCCCTTGGTCATAAACACGGTTTTAGTAAAATTAGTTTACCCAAAAAACTTAGTTTACCCAAAAAAAACTTAGTTTTCACAAAAGTAAGAAGTATACAAGACCAAAATCATATGTTTCTACACGTTAATCCTACCTAATTTAAGTTAAGTATAAGTTTTAATGATTTTATAGATATGTATTTTATATTCTATTAAAGATTTAAAGTTTGGAAAATTAATGTTTTTGAGAAAAATATAAAAACAAAGTTGGAGATTTATCTTACTAAAATAATGAGATCATTTAACTATTAATTGTCATACAGGACTAATTGGGAAGGGGAAAACCCATTTGAAATGCTTAACATGCCAAAACAATACATAACGAGTATTTAACGAGATTAACCAAACAATCTAAGAAAATGATGAAAAATAAAGTTTCAAAAAATATAGTTATAATAGTGTAAATTAGATTTTATCATTTTTAGAACTATTTGCATGGTAAAAAATACAAATATTAAAATTAAAAGTATAAAAATTGTTATAAAGGAGTTCCACTTATAAAATATTAGAAACTCTAGAACCTAATAATGTTAATTAGTATGTTACAATCATCCATGATAAAAATAAGTTAAAAGGTTTTTAAACATAAAGAATAGTGATTTTATTATCATAAAAAATAAGTTAAAACAAAATTTTAGAGTATATAGAGTTTTTTAATTTTAATATAAAGAATATCATTATCAAACAAATAGTTATACATATTAAGTTTATGGGTTATAATTTACCGTAATAAATTGAATTTTCTAAATTTGTATGCTTTTATAATTAACTTCAAAATTTAATAAAAACACTTTTTTTAATATTTTACATATCACGTACTAAAGGAGATTTAATACATGTTTAAAATACAAAAACCAATGCATCAATCCTTTAACTATACTGTTAATATTTTAGGGACTAAATTATACCCAAAATAAGTTACAAAAAAATATAAACACATATTGAGCAACCCATAATTTACTAATAATTTATGTTTAATCGACATAAAAACGTCCATTTCGATAATCAGAACCAAAAATGGAGCTCAAATAACTTTATAAGTAAATCATTCCAGTATCATAATCACCTAAAAATTGAATTTCATCATAGCTAAGTATAGTATAAAAATCCAAACTTTAGGGTTAGAAGTATCAACTCAACAAAGTTTAAGAATCAACAATTATCAATAATTAAAATCTTACTGTTTTAGAGCTAAAATGCACCTATAATGAAACTTATAATATGAAATTATATTATATAGGCTTATACTTAGATAATGCACAAGTTAGTACTTCTATAGCTCAAGTCGTGAATCTTAAACTACATATATGTATAAAAGAACCGGTAAAACAATTAAAATAAACTTAAGATATGGGTTTAACTTGGATAAGTACGTAATGAGATGCTAATACATATAAAATAGACTTAGAAACCTTGTTGGTCAGTCGCGCTCTGGATCTCGAGCATTTATAAAACCACTTATAGAACAACGCACATGTGAGTCTTATGAACCCCTTTTTACTCAAAACCTTTGGGGCGGAATACATACTCTTATAACTTGTTTTATGATTATGCCATAATTTAGTGAAGATTAAGCGTTCTTAGCAAGGCACACTTAAACCCATAACAATAAGGGGTATGGTTAGGAAATATTTTAACACTAAAGATGCTAGCTCAAGTCTAGGTTTGATTATGATACATTCTTTGGTGCATCAATATTATTGTTTATTATATTTTATTTATAAAACATTATATGTTATAAACTTATGAGCTCACCAACATTATGTTAATGTATTTTGAGTGTGTATTTTAAGAGGAGAGTAATTAACATGTGATTAGGAGCCACCTTAGTTGGAGATTTAAAGATTTAGCCACCACCCTATTCATTTCTTGATGTTTTGGACAATTTTTTATATTATGCTACTTCGGGTTTAGACAATGTTGAATTGGATAACTTAAATATGATGTAATGTCGTGTAGGCAATTAACTTTAGGATTTGTGATAGTTTGAAAATTTATTATATATTTTTGTTGCATTATGTCGATATCAGTCAGTCACGTTCAGTTCCAGTCAACGGAATGTGATATCAAGCATCTTAAAATCAATCATATGGTAATTAATCGTTTAAGAAAATCACCATTATTGCTTTTTTTAAGCTTAGCCCTCACATTGTCCCTTCTAAATCATGCATCTTTGCCTATAACAAATGGGAACTACTTGTGTGTCCATAGTGTATAGCTTCTTCTTCAATGCTTACATGTGATTTTATTTGTCAAAGACCCTTTAAATGATCAACAACTAAATGAACTGTGAATTTTTTTTTTGAATTGATTTTTGAATGTGACATATGCTGACAATGACATTAATATACTATCTGAAAAATTGTAATAAATTATAAAGGAAACTACAAAACTAGTCATCGTGGCTTGGTAAAATTGCATGTTTGGTCCCTAGGACTGAAAAATTACATAGTCCAAAGTTTGTAAAGTATTACAAAATAGTCACCATTAAATATTCATTAATTTTAAATAAAAATGTCATGTGCCATCCACGTGAGGGATTTTTTTATCTTTTCACTTTAGAAACCCTAATTAAATAATATATTCTTTCATAATACATCCATGACCGCTTGAACTCCCCGAATAGGCCAATTATAGCGTACATTGACAACAAAATCATTATCAACTGTAGCATACATGAATGACATCGTCATCTTGGACTTCTACATTTGCCTTTTTTTTGAACAGTTACAATTTTGTTCAGTCATAACATCATCTTCTAAATGTGTATTTTTTTGCAACCAATTGTCTTGGGTCCTATAGAGATGGAAGAGTAAAATTATAGCCAATGATGTTTATTGTGAGTTTCATGTATTGTTCATACTTTTTTATTTTGGTTCAAGAAAAATATTTTTAAAACCTTAACCCTCCCTATATTTGAATGTGCTTTGTTTAATGAATAGGTGGACAACTAAACTTCCTAAGATTCATTATGATGGTATATTCAGAAAGTTTCCTGGGACAAGATATTACATTGTAGTGTTAGGTTTGTTGAATACTTGGATATTCATGATTTATCGGTGCATGAAATTAGTTCTATGGTGGAGGAACTAGGTTTGAATCTTCTAGAAAAACTATACTTTCACTTTAGAATACCTAACAAGTTATCAAATGTCAGTTTATTAGCTTTAAATGTTAATCATCTAGGTCAATATGTTGGAGATAACAAAGTTATTGATTGGTACATTAAGTATGGCAAGACTAGAATATCAAGTATATGCCCATCTTTACAATAAACAAACGTTAATACTAAAGAACTAAAGAATGTATCACTTGAGATTACTAGACCCATTTGAACTAAAAAGAAGGGGTCAAGAGGTTTACTTTTGAAATGGAAAGAAGGTGGTGATAAAGTTATCATTCCTAATGATGTTAGTGAGGTTGTTAATCAAGGTGGTGAGGTTTGTAATTAAGGTGGTGTGGGTTGTGGTATAATTATAGTGATTACATTATGATATTAATAGCGGTGAAGAATTTTTTGGGAGAATCTCATGAATTCTGATGAAGAAAGTAACCATGATGTTGATGATCTACTTTGTTATCTAGAAGGATATGAGTGATTTAACAATATAACAAAGATTTGGAGGTTGATTTTAAGACCAAAAGAACTAAGAATTTGAAAGAACTTAGGCAAAAAAGCAACAAAATCCTATTATTGAATTAAGTTTTCAAGTTGGTCAGTTTTTTTGGAAATGCAAAGGAGGTTAAGGAGATAATTAGAAGACTCGTGGAAAGTAGGAAAGAGATGGTATTATTAAGGAATGATAAAAAAAATTTGAGCCATTTATCAACTTATTTTCATCCATTATCACTAATTACAAGTAACTATATTTCCAAAAATAACTAATCATTGACTTGGGTTGTATATAGTAATATGCCCATATACAAAGGTGATGGGCCTAGTGAAATGATATACCCCGTAACATTAGTAAAGGTCTTACTTCAAAAGTAACTTTCTATTATAACCACTTTAAATGACATACCTCCATAACATAAAATTATTAACCTTTGATGTGTAGTATGTTAGGGGAATGTTCTAACATGTGGGGAGAAAGTGAATGTCCTTGGGTCTTGTACATATCAAGACCCGGTATAGAATATGAAACTTGGATAGTTAAAACCTAAAAAATAGAGCTTACTTGTCTTCAGTCTAGGTCCATAAAAGCGTTCACTTGTTCATTCATGGATCGTGAGTCTTTAGCTATAAGTCAAATAAAGTCAAATCCTAATGTTTCAATTAAAACATTTCAAGATGAGTTAAAAAGATCATTATGCTATTCAATTAATTTCCTAACTATGCACGACCCATAATCTATAATCTGCAAAATGAAAATACATAAATAGATTATCATTATATTAACATATACAAACAAGAAAAACAAAAGGTGTATGTACCCATGTCAACCATGGTTGTTTTAGTTGTACCACTTAAGTCGTAAGGTGTTTTCTGTTGAATGCCTAGATGAAGAAGAGCCTCGATGAATAGGTTGTCGGTGAAATTCCTATCAAGGTCCAGCCTGTGCATGAAAAGGTTGTTGATCCACATCAATTACATGACTTATAAGTCTAAACATTGATTATATGGTACAACTGATAATGTTAGGTTTCAATGTAGGTTGTCTATGAAGAGGCTATCAATGTAAAGTGTCCAGATCCAAGCATCGATGAAGAATAAGGTATGCAAGGGAGTCGATTTTGATGAAACTTAATGAATTTAAACATCGTTTACTTGACTTATGTACATTTAAGTGTTTTTTTTTAAGGATTAAATATTTTTTGTAAAAGACATATGTAACCCTCCATTAACTTCATAAACTAACTCTATTTAATGGTGGGGACTATTTGTTTAACTATGTCACAAAACATTAGACCAAATTTGCATTTTTCTAATCCTAGGGAACAAACACGCAATCTAATTAAACAACAGGGACTAATCTTGAAAATTTCTCGAAATTATATTAAGGATTAAACTTGATAATTTAGCGTTTAGGTAATTAAGTATTATAATTATGTCATACGCATATTGAATTTTGATGATTTAGACTATAAGTTATTCACTGATAAAAAGCCATAGTGACAATTTAACCAATGGCACTTCGAACTTTCAATGTTTGTTACCAACACTAATCGGTGTAACATAATCATCTCATATTTACACTTTATTTGCATTCGATTTTGCTCAATAATGATTAAGAACGTAATGGAAAAACTTAAAGCACAATCCAGCGGAAAACAAGTGTGGATCTATGATGATTATGCTACTAAGGTTGCTCTTAGCAACTAAAGCGAAAGGTTAAAGTATCACTACTCAAAGTGTCAGTATAAACTCTAGTCAACCAATAAGTAATCATTTGAATGATTAAAATTTAATTTTCCTATTTTGTAGCACTCTTATTTTTGTTATTATTATTGTAACGCTCAAAAATCCTTAAAATAAGGAAAACATAATAAATGAAGCATTTTAAATAAAAAGAATCGGTCTAAAGTGGAAAAAAGCAAAATATGCCCATATGTGGGTGTAAAAGGAAAGGAGACACCCCTCCCCTCACTCTCATGCACCCATAATAACCATAATTCTACAGAAAGAAAGCTTTTAATTGGTTTTAGAGAGAGAAAATTGAAGAATCCATCAAAGGTATGCTTTTTATCATACTTCTTCATAGATCTAAGCTCCTAAGTTGTTTTCATGTGTTTTTATGTGTAAAGTTTGAAACTTTATGTGTGCATATGTGTAGATATCAAGTATTGCTCTCAGGTTTAGGGTTTTGTTCCAAGGCTTGTCAAGGTGAATTTTAGATCCTCCTATTTACATATTTTACACTCTTTTGAGGTTGATATGCATGTTAAAATTATAATACTTTTATAACCTATTTTTTCTATAATAAATGTGACATTTTTACGTAAAAATGTATGTTTTAACAAGATTTATGATGATGTTTGATGCAAAATATATTCTAGCTATAAACTCAAGCTTATTGAGGACTATATCTATGGGTTAGGGTCATGCACAATTTGATTATGTCGTAAAATGCCAAAGTTTGAAATTGGATAGAAGTTTTAATTGGCTACATTAGTTCACTATACCTCGAATTTGTTTAATTAGGCCTCATTTTGACAAGGTGTTTGGTCATCCGTACTAGTTTACTATTAACTGCATTAGTTCACTATTACCCGCATTACTTTATTATCACCAATATTAGTTTACCGTTACCGCATTAGTTTACTATTACCCACATTAGTTTACTACTACCTGTATTAGTTTACTATTACCCGCATTAGTTTACAATTACCCGTATTAGTTTACTATTACCCACATAAGTTTACTATTACCCACATTAGTTTATTATTACCAACATTAGTTCATGTAACATCCGAAAATTTTCTTTGAAGCCGACAAAATAAGAAAAGAAATAAAGTCCAAAGTCGAGGGACCAAACCCGCCAACAAGAGAAAACTTGATGAGTGGGAGTATAAAAGGGGGAGGGCAGCCCACACCCTCCCCATTCTTGAGTTTACAATTACCCGTATTAGTTTACTATTACCCACATAAGTTTACTATTACCCACATTAGTTTATTATTACCAACATTAGTTCATGTAACACCCGAAAATTTTCTTTGAAGCCGACAAAATAAGAAAAGAAATAAAGTCCAAAGTCGAGGGACCAAACTCGCCAACAAGAGAAAACTTGATGAGTGGGAGTATAAAAGGAGGAGGGCAGCCCACACCCTCCCCATTCTTGCAAAAACTCAACCAGGAAGAGAGAAAAAGAGGAGAAAAGCTTGGTTCGGGCGGATTCAAACATAAAAATCTACATGTAGCGGGTCAAATCGAAGCTGTACTCAACGGGATCATTAAGGTGAGTTCTAGGACCCCTCTTTTATATGTTTTTGAATGATTTTGGGGCTAGAACACATCTGAAAACTATTTTTCAGGTTTTTGAGTGAATACCCATTTATGTATGTATATTTATCTGTATGATTCGTTTGGGGCTTGATTTCGGGCTTGGGTATGCTTGAATGATGTTGTAGTATGTTTTCCTAAGGTTTAGAAGGGTTGGTTTGAGCTCAAACGGGGTTTGGAAGAGTTTGGAGGCCGAAAGGTGCGGTTGCAGTTCGGGACGAACTGCATTTCTGCACCAGCTAGGGCTATGCGATGACTGGAGGTCCAGACGACCGATTGGAAGGCGATTGGGTTCATACACATTAAAGGAAGGCGACTGAGGTTCATTCGCATGAAAGTGGTGCGACTGAGGACCATCCGCATGAAGTTCATGCGACTGAGGTCCATACGCCGGATGTCATCCGATTAAGGTCCATACGCATGAAAGTATGCGATTGGAGGTCATGCGCCTAGAATGCATATGACTAAGTGTTCCCATGTGCCCAAGAGGTGATGCGCCTAAACAGTCCCCATACGCCTGAAGTCATGCGACTGGAGAGTTCATACGCATGGAGATCATGCGGCTGGAGCGTTCATACGCATGGAGGTCATGCGGCTGGAGCTCCACACGCCTAAGTGTTGGTGCGCCCGAATAGGGTTTATGCGCCCAGGAGTTTTGATGGACTTTGAGAAGTGATGGTCGAGATAGATTTCCTCGATGATATGATGGGATGGACGGTATAAGATGACGAATGATAATGAGCTAATGATGATGTTGATGTGACGCATGATGATGTGCGATGATGTATGGTTATGTGATGTGATGCGCGTGATTCGTGTGATGATAATTTCGTGTGCTTGTGCACGTTGTATGCTATGCATGATGTATGTTATGGGTGTGCGATGTTGCCTTGTGTGTTTGATGTTGTATGTTTTATGTTCCTTATTATTATTATGTATGTTTATCTTCCATGGCTTTGCGTTGAACGTTAATGAATGTAATGAAAGTATTATGTAACGTAAAGTGGAAGATAATGAAAAGAGGAACGTAATGAATGAATGCATGCATTAATGAATGAATGAACAAATGAAAGACTTGCAAGCATATGTATGAGGTGAGCAACTCTGTGTCGCAACAGACTCGAAAGAGGTCCTTGTCGCGTACTCTGATACTGTATCAGTCTTCAGACATGAGTCGAGGGTTTGTGTACAGGGCCCGGCACAGTTCTGTCGTCGGACATGAGTCGGGGGTGTTGCATGAGACAGGATCCGGATGAATGAGAAGAGGATCGCGTACTTCGGTACTGTCAGTCTTCGAACATGAGTTGGGGGTTTGTGTACAGGCCCCGACACAGTATCAGTCTTTGGACATGAGTCGGGAGTAGTGCGGGAGACTGAGATAAGATGAAAGAGAAACGAATCGCGTACTCCAGTGCTGTGTCAGTCATCGGACATGAGTCGGGGGTTTGTGTACATACCCCGGCACAGTACCAGTCTTCGGACATGAGTCGAGAGTATGGTGTGAGTTGATGAATGAGAAAGGTAATGATGGAAGGAACGAACGTATGAAATGAACGTTAGCGAAATATCTTAATAATGTACCAAACGTGATCTTTGTCATTCAACCTCAGAAATCGTGGTTGAGTGCCACGAAGAGGGTAAAGTCTGACCAGATCTAGAACTGTATGAACGAATGATGAAGATAATAATGATACTATTCGTATGTACGTATGATGTATGATCACGAACAAATGTAAAGTACTGTATGGTTTTGAAAGAAAGTGAAGAATGGTTTTACGAAAGAAAAGTATGTTTTATTATAAAACTAGAACTCACTCAGCAACGCTGACTTTGATGCGTTTCTAGTTGGCAGGTATGTTGCTGAGGATGGCACGGGACGACTACTCAGTTCTTTTGGAATGGCATCCATTATTATAAGGCTTTTATAATGGAATGTAAAATGATATTATGTAATGAACAGTTGTAGTATTTTACAAGGGCATTTTGATGAAATGAAAATGTTGTTTTGTTTTTAATGTTTCCGCTGCAACGTTTTTATGTAAGATGACAAAAATTATGTTTTGAGTGCGATGAATGACCAGCTGTAAGCGTCCCGGGAACGGGGCCTTACAATTTGGTATCAGAGCCAAAGTTTAAGTGAAATGGGTAAATTTTCAAAATAAACCTTAACTTAAACTGAGAATAGGACAAAAGGGAAGGGATGCCAATCTGAGTAGTTGCGTGCCATCAGGTATTTTTATAAAGTTAACCGGTATTAAATGCGCATGTTATGTGATATGTGTTGCTGGTAGATTTAGATACTGATATAGTCAGGATATGTAATGCTTGGGGTATGAAGAGTAAAGTAAGTGGCTAATCACAACTGGCCACTGTAATTAGGGACTTACTATACTTGACATAAACTAAGTTGTTCCCTTGAATGACCGTGTTGGTGTTTGAATCTTTCAGTGTGTTAGAGGATGGCTGGTGGTAGATCATCGAAAGCTTCATGAGGTGGAGGTGGCGGTGGACGTGGTGCTGAACCACGGGTTACAAAAGGAAGGTCTAGGGCTGAAAGAGTGGTTCATGAGGAACCCGAGACCCCTCATCCGGAGGACGGTGATGAGAGTGCTAATCTGCAAGCCTCGATGAGAGAGGCGGTTGCGGAGGAAGTGCATCAGGCCATGCAGACGATCCTACCGTCTATAGTGACAGAAGTGATAAAGGTTGTTAGAGATAGGGAAAGACAGAAAAGGGGTAGACCTTCGGGCGAAAGGAGACGACCCGAGACTGAAACGGTTTTCTTCGATGACGAAGAGGAAGAAGAGGAAGATCCTGCGCCGGAGGCGGCACGAGGCTGTAACTATGGGGCGTTTCAACGATGCTAGCCCCCAACTTTTGATGAAAACAGCACTGCTGCTACTGTTCACCGATGGGTGAAAGAGATGGAAGTTGTATTGAATATTAGCGAGTGCCAGGAGGATCAGAAAGTAAAGTTTGCTGCCCATTCTTTTGTGGACTCGGCTCTGTGCTGGTGGGACAATATAGTCCAAGCCAAGGGTAGCAGGGCTATTGGGATAATGAGATGGTCGGAGCTGAAGAAGTTGGTTATTAAGGAGTTATGTCCTCACCGAGAGATGGACAAGGTTGAGAGGGAGTTCCTGCAACTGGAGGCGGAACCCTGACACATCAACAGTACACCACGAAGTTCAACGAGATGGCACGTCTGGTGCCGGATCAGGTGACACCTCTTTCGCGAAAGATCAAGAGGTATATTCAGGGCTTGCCGGTGGACATCCGTAGGCACATGATCGCTGGCCGACCGAGCACGTTTAGGTCGGCAGTTGACATGGCGAGAAGGTTGTACGACGAGCGGGGGGCGATGGCAATGACATGCGAAGGGGAGGAGCGAGCCTATGTTAAGAAGGGGAGAGGAAGGCGAGACAATGATGGTGGATTTGGGTATGAAGGTATGGCGTTGAGGGACGATGATTGGAAGAGAATAGAAAGAAAATGAGAAGTATGCAAAAAGTGCGGTAGAGGCCATGAGGGGGAATGCAAGTGGGGATTGAATGTCTGTTTCTAGTGTGGGAAGGAAGTCCACAGGGCGAGGGATTGCCGCACGGCTAAGTGCTACGACTATGGCGAGACTGGACACCTAAGCAGGGATTGTAAGAAGTTGAAGGCAGGAAGCTCCGGTGCAAGGAAAAGGAACAGAGGGTGAAGGCTAGAGCTTTTTCCATGACCGAGAGGATGCTAGAGCGGACTTCGACTTGACGCCAGGTACGTTTCTGGTAATTTAAACTCGTGCATCTATGATTTGAATGCGATGCTAGTAGTAGTCTCGTTCCTACTGCTTTCTGTTGTAAATGGCATGTTAGGAGAAGGAACATCGATGAGCCCTTCGATGTAGAGATTGCTATTAATGAACCCACTAGGTTACCTAGATGCCCTAGAGGATTGAGGGATAGAATTGAGAAAGCGTTTGTTCCTGCTAGACCATTCAGGACAGACTTGGGGGGATAGGCGTACACCATAAGGTGAATGGGTTAGCAATCCATGAGCCGTGGACGTATCGCCTACTTAGCCGATGTAAGGTATGTGGATATACTAATATCTCAACTGTCAGATGTATCGAGACATGAGAAAAGATTATTGGTGGCCAGGTATGAAGAGTGATATGATGGTGTAAGTGAGTAAGTGCCTTACTTGTCTACAAGTGAAGGCCGAGCACCAAATGACATATGGGAAATATTGAGGTGACTGAGGCTATGACTGAGAAGCTCGAAAGGATCAAAGCCCTAATGGAAGTAGCCAAAGATAGACCAGAAGTCGTATGTTGATAAAAGATGTAGAGCGATTGAATTCCAGGTGAGAGACTAGAAAAGAGATGAGACAATATTGCCCGTAATGGTTCAAGGAACAACAGGTTTCAGGGAAAAAACCTATTTAAGGGGGGTGGACTTGTAACACCCGGAAATTTTCTTTGAAGCCGACGAAATAAGAAAAGAAATAAAGTCCAAAGTCGAGGGACCAAACGCGCCAACGAGAGAAAACTTGATGAGTGGGAGTATAAAAGGGGGAGGGCAGCCCACACCCTCCCCATTCTTGCAAAAACTCAGCCAAGAAGAGAGAAAAAGAGGAGAAAAGCTTGGTTCGGGCGGATTCAGACCTGAAAATCGACATGTAGCGGGTCAAATCGAAGTTGTACTCGACAGGATCATTAAGGTGAGTTCTAGGACCCCTCTTTTATATGTTTTTGAATGATTTTGGGGCTGGAACACATCTGAAAACTATTTTTCGGGTTTTTGAGTGAATACCCATTTATGTATGTATATGTATCTGTATGATTCATTTGGGGCTTGATTTCGGGATTGGGTATGCTTGAATGATGTCGTAGTATGCTTCCCTAAGGTTTAGAAGGGTTGATTTGAGCTCAAACGGGGTTTGGAAGAGTTTGGAGGCCGAAAGGTGCGGCTGCAGTTCGGGACGAACTGCATTTCTGCACCAGCTAGGGCTATGCAACCGACTGGAGGTCCAGACGACCGATTGGAAGGCGATTGGGTTCATACACATTAAAGGAAGGCGACTGAGGTTCATTCGCATGAAATTGGTGCGACTGAGGGCCATCCACATGAAGGTCATGCGACTGAGGGCCATCCACATGAAGGTCATGCGACTGAGGTCCATACGCCCGCATGTCATGCGATTGAGGTCCATACGCATGAAAGTATGCGATTGGAGGTCATGTGCCTAGAATGCATACGACTAAGTGTTCCCATGCGCCCAAGAGGTGATACGCCTAAACAGTCCCCATATGCCTGAAGTCATGCGACTGGAGAGTTCATACGCATGGAGATCATGCGACTGGAGCGTTCATACGCATGGAGGTCATGCGGCTGGAGCTCCATATGCCTAAGTGTTGGTGCGCCCGAATAGGGTTTATGCGCCCAGGAGTTTTGAGGGACTTTGAGAGGTGATGGTCGAGATAGATTTCCTCGATGATGTGATGGGCATGGACGGTATAAGATGAAGAATGATAATGAGCTAATGATGATGTTGATGTGACGCATGATGATGTGCGATGATGTATGGTTATATGATGTGATGCGCGTGATTCTTGTGATGATGATGTCGTGTGCTTGTGCACGTTGTATGCTATGCATGATGTATGTTATGGGTGTGCGATGTTGCCCTGTGTGTTTGATGTTGTATGTTTTATGTTCCTTATTATTATTATGTATGTTTATCTTTCCATAGCTTTGCGTTGAACGTTAATGAATGTAATGAAAGTATTATGTAATGTAAAGTGGAAGATAATGAAAAGAGGAACGTAACGAATGAATGCATGTATTAATGAATGAATGAATGAACGAATGAAAGGCTTGCAAGCATATGTATGAGGTGAGTGACTCTGTGTCGCAACAGACTCGAAAGAGGTTCTTGTCGCGTACTCCGGTACTATGTCAGTCTTCGGACATGAGTCGGGGGTTTGTGTACATGGCCCGGCACAGTATCAGTCTTCAGACAGGAGTCGGGGGTGTTGCATGAGACAGGATCCGGATGAATGAGAAGAGGATCACGTACTCCGGTAGTGTCAGTCTTCGAACATGAGTCGGGGGTTTGTGTACAGGCCCCGGCACAGTATCAGTCTTCGGACATGAGTCGGGAGTGGTGCGAGAGACTGAGATGAGATGAAAGAGAAACGAATTGCGTACTCTGGTGCTATGTCAGTCTTCGGACATGAGTCGGGGGTTTGTGTACAGACCCTGGCATAGTACCAGTCTTCGGACATGAGTCGGGAGTATGGCGTGAGTTGATGAATGAGAAAGGTAATGATGGAAGGAACGAACGTATGAAATGAACGTTAGCGAAATATCTTAATAATGTACCAAACGGGATCTTTGTCATTCGACCTCAGAAATTGTGGTTAAGTGCCACGAAGAAGGTAAAGTCTGACCAAATCTAGAACGGTATAAACGAATGATGAAGATAATAATGATACTATTCGTATGTACGTATGATGTATGATCACGAACAAATGTAAAGTACTGTATGGTTTTGAAAGAAAGTAAAGAATGGTTTTACGAAAGAAAAGTATGTTTTATTATAAAACTAGAACTCACTCAGCAACGCTGACTTTGATGTGTTTCCAGTTGACAGGTATGTTGCTGAGGATAGCACGGGGCGATTGCTCAGTTCTTTAGGAATGACATCCATTATTATAAGGCTTTTATAATAGAATGTAAAATGATATTATGTAATGAACAGTTGTAGTATTTTGCAAGGGCATTTTGATGAAATGAAAATGTTGTTTTGTTTTTAATGTTTCTGCTGCGACGTTTTTATGTAAGATGACGAAAATTATGTTTTGAGTGCGATGAATGACCAGCTGTAAGCGTCCCGGGAACGGGGCCTTACAATTCACTATTACTCACATTTCATCGGTGTTAATGCTATAATTCAGTTATAAGAGTTATCGTATGAATAATATTTACTATTCCATGTGATGTGATGATAATGATGAATGATACCTTATAAATATTACCTATAATTAAAGAGGAACATTAATGAATAAAAATAACAGTGAAACATAATAAATGTTACTTGTGCCCTAATGATAATGAAAAGTCTTTCAAGCACTATTGATGAACTTTACTTATGTGAGTCAAATAAGATATTGGACCCTTGTTCATGAGCAGGCAATAAGCCTTGTAGTGTGGGTCAATAGTTAGGGGTTATCTATCATTCTATATGAGGTCTTGATAGGAGGTGACATTTTTTGCCAACTAGATGTTTTATGCTTTTGCTTTGTGCAAGCCTACTTATAAAAAAGGAAGATAATAAACATAATAAATGATGTTATGAATGTCAATGTGATTGTTATGTATGATGGATGTGTGTTCATTAAAAGAAGTTTTCAAATTTATATTTTTTATGTTAATATAAAACTAGAATTCACTCAGCAACGCTTACTTTGTATGCTTATTAGTTGGCAAGTAATGATATTTGCTAAGGATGACATGGGTGATAAAGCTACTTGGCAATCTTATTGTTTTAACATTTTACTTATGTTTTGATTCATAAAGAACAATCTTAATGTTTTTTATTCCGGTGCAATATGTAATTTGACAACTTATTAATGAATGTGATGAATGACTTAAAGTATTTTGCTACAACCTTTTCATATACTAATATATTATATTATGTTTTGTGCTATGATTAACCAACTGTGAAGGTTTACAAAAACGGGGCCTTACTATTATTACCCATCTGCTCCCACACGAGCGATGTGTTTCGAGTTAGTCCCCGTACAATGAGAGGGACCAACTCGTTACAAAGAAAAAAAATTGAAAGACCTAACTATTATAAAGAAAAAATATTTAAGTGATAGATTTTATTGAAAATAGTCCTATGTCTTAAGACAATAGAAAGGTTTCCTTGACCTTACTTATCAGTTATATACTATAAATTAGCAAATGAAAGGAATAACTATCGTTGGGCTCTTGTGGTATTGGCCACTAGATCTTGGATAGTTTTAACTTTACTCTAGATGAATGAAAATGGGCTTCAATCCAAATATCCAAGTGGCCACTAACTTAGAAAATTAATGGATCTCACTATCTCATGTATCCATAACATTTGGATGCATATTTCACATAGGGTGAAGGCAAAATATTGTACAAGTAAACAACCAAATCACGTGCAAGTGAATGACCACGTGCAGGTGAACAAGAACGAGATGGGAGTGTAGTCAAACAAGTGCGGGCGAAGACTTTTTATTACCTGACTTTGAGTATTTTTGAGTAATCATTAGGGTATTGTTGTTATTGTACTTATTTTGAATACTTTGAAACAAAACGTAAGGAATAGTCAACTTATAAGACATTAAAATTGATCAATTGAGTTTTTTATTCTCTTAATTGATCTGACAACTAAAAGTGAAGTTATAGGATTTTTAAAATGGGTCCTAACAAAGAGACATCTTTAAATTTAAATCGACACCCACTTATACGTCGCGTATGGGTTCATACGCGGCGTATAGGTCTCCTTCGTAAATGCCAAGAATTTCACGTCACATCAGTGAGCCTATACGCCGCGTATGGGCTTTTCAGAAGACAAAATTGGCGAAGTCAAATCAGTCATTCAGCGGGTCTATACGCCGCGTATAAGCCTGGGTCGTATGGGTATGGGACGCATCTCCACCGACACCTATACGCCGCGTATGGAACCATCCATGGCTACAGTTTGAGCCCGGTTCTATAGAGCATGCAAAGTGCTCAAAATTCATCCGTATGAAGATCGGTCATCAAAAGGCAGTGGATTGGGAGGTGATGGCCGAACTTGGGGAGCGCGATAGACTCGCTGGGATTATCGGAGATAATACGCCATGGAGTCAATTATTTGAGCTGGCTTTCTTACCTTCATACCGAGAGCTGATGGTGGAGTTTTTATCCACCTTTATTTATATTCGTCCTGATGAGATGGTGGAGGACGATGAGCGATTTGAGATTTCGTTTAGGCTATGTGGACGATTTCATCAGATGTCGATTGAGCAGTTTGTCGTTCTCTCGGGACTTTATTATGAGTCAGAGACCGTTACCCCTCTATTTTCAGAGGGAATTACTGAGATGGAGGAGGCCCGATTGAGAGATTGGTGGCCTCAAATTGTCGGAGGTCCGTTTCAGAGGACTAAGGGCAGGGTCATGGCATTAGAGACCCTCTTATCCGTTACTTGCATCGGATGATCGCCACATCCATCACGGGACGTGGCAAGAGTCGGGAGCGGTGTATCATTCCCGACTTATTTTACCTATATTGTTTGCTTACGGGGACCAGGTGCAACCTGGCGAGATGTTTAGCTGAGTATTACGCTTCATATTATCATCGCCAGGAGCGAGGAGTGGTGTATGGCGACGCGTACATTACGATAATTGCGCGTTGTCTTGGTTATCTTCCTCGCCATGCTGTTGACGTATCTCCTCCGATCGTGCCGGTGAGATTAGATCGTCGTACGTTATTCGGCATGCGTGTTATACGCCAGTTTCCGGGTGGCATACGGTTCTCTCTTCGACCCGGTGAGATCTGGCATCAGGCACCTGTTCAGCAGGTCGGCGATGACCATCCACACCAGCAGCAGGAGCATATTCCGCATGATCAGCCGCCACACGACCAGTCGCCTCCTCAGCCACAATTCCCTCGGCATATTTATAGAGATGTAAGGGTGCATGCACGTATTGAGACATTTATGCAGGAGATTAATACGAGATTACGGGATCAGGGTCGTCGCCTTGATCGAGTTGAGGATCTTATGGATTAGCACGTTCAGCTTGAGATTGCACGAGCCCGTGCTGCTGTATTGATCCTCCAGACTTGCCACCGCCTCGACATTACCCAGATTCACCGTAGTTTTTTATATTATTAGTTGTACTTTTATTTTGTTATGTATTAAAAGTTCGTTATTTATTTATATTATTATTTAATGTTTTCTTGTTTTATATGTTTTATTTGTTAACTAAGATTTAAAATTATCGATTAATATGTTACAAAATATAACTTATACGCAAAGTGTCAACCTTAACGTACAAAATAAAGCCGACAAAAATTTTTATACGTACTAACCGATACGTGACGTATACTCCCTTCACAATACATAAAAATATTGCAGAAAAAATTTGGAAAAATTATACGCCGCGTATGGACCCATCCGCGGCGTATAGTCACACCGACACGAGTGTGACACGGGTCTTGTCAGAAAATACCTTATATGTCGCGTATGGGTCTATACGCGACGTATAGGAAATATTTTCTCTCGTGTCAGTCGACCTATACGTCGCGTATGGACCCATACGCGACGTATACGGTCAACGGGGTGTTGATTTAAAATGGGTGGGTGTCCAAATAAAGCCACCCTAAAGACCACTACCGTTTTATATTCCCTGAAATTGATTATTGAGTTTGACCACAAAAAGTGAAGTTGAAAGACTTTTAAAATTAACCAGTATAGTTTTTTATTCTCTCAAATGGATTATTGAGTTTAACCATCGAAGTTTACTATTTTAAAGTTTTGCCATAACTTTGTTTCTAAAGCTTCTAGTGAGTCGGTTTGATAACGATCAAAACAAAGTAACAACGCATGCGGGAAGAATAACAAAACTCCTGACGTGTAGGGTGGTGAAGAAATACTAGTTAAACTAATTTATTGACATTAATATTTTGGTTATTTTTTATTTTTATTAAATAACTAGTAACCATCACTCACACTCACCTCACCAGGTATTCCATTATTTAATGAGGTCTACATAGCAAACTCACCACCCACGCTCAATAGATATACGGTATACTATACGCTCTTATGGAGTGTTTGATATGTAGAAATTTATGAGAATTAATGATATCGTGTTTGGTTGGCAGGAATTTATTGAAATTAAAATTTGAATTATATTCTTAACGTGTTTGGTTAAAAATGAATTGAAATTAGAATTTGAATTTAAATTGTAATTTGAATTTGAATTGGAATTAATTACCTCAAATTCCTTCAAATAAAGGATTTTAAAAGCCTTTCAAATATTGAAGGATTTCAATTTCCACCGACTCCCACCTCCACCACTCTATCCGCCAACCGACACTATCGACAACCCTTATTGACGCTACCGACCTCTGACCATTGCCGACCTCCGACCACTGCCGACCTTGACTGCTGACACCCCCGACCACTGCCGCCCAATCGTCACCACCCCCGACTACCGCCCGTTGTTGACACCTAACCGTTGATTTCACCCGTCGTCGACAGATCGTCGCCGCCCGCCACCCGCCGACGGAGACCGCCAGTTCACATGATAAATTTTAGTTCCTTTATAAGTTTTTTGTCACTAGAAATACATTTAAAATTTAAATTCTCTTTATAGATTTCAATTTCATTGAATTCCAAAACTTTTAGAAACTATTGAATTTTAAATACAATTTCTTTAAATTTCAATTTCAATTACAATAAATTGTGCGAATCAAACGGCCCCTTAGGATTTTCTATAATTAATTTGAGAGTATAAATAAGAATTACGAACTATGAAAACCCACCCGTGTGGTTGATTCGATAAATAAGAATCATCATGTTTTCTAATCTATAAATATTAATAAAAGAAGTTTTTTTGCCATTTTTCATATTCTAAAACCACATTTTTTACAGTTGTCATTTTTTAGGTATTCTCATTTTATTTTCCCGTCAAAAAGGTATTAAAATAATTTAAAAACTCAAACAATTTCTTTCTTTTCATAAAAACTAATTTGATCAATTGATATATTTTCCTCTCTCATCTACATTTTTAAAAAATCAAACTATGTTTTTAAAATAAATTTTATTAAGTAGTTTTATTAAATCAACCAGAATAATTAGTCTTTTTTTAATAATTAAAAAAAATTTGAAATTTTCTAAATTTAGTTTTATTAAATCAACCAGAACAATTATAAACTTGATTTTTTAATAAACAAGATTTTTATAAATAATAAATTATTATAATAAAATCTTAAAGCAAATATTTAAAAATGAAACTATTTAGATAAAAGATTTAAAATTAGTATAATTTTTTTATCACTTGAATAAGTACGTATATATAATTTTATACATATATTATATTAAAATATTGTACTGTAATTTTTCATGTTTATTACTAACTATAATCGGTTTAACTAGACTATCTATTTACTTATATATCTATCTGTCTATAACATATCTATTGTTTATTTACTTAAAATAGTTATTCATATCCTATTATAATCATATTTTATCTTCAAACTTGATTTTATAATTCATAAACTTTTATTACTAATTATTTAGTAGTTTATTTATTCAACCCATATAATACACGGGATACTAACCTAGTTATAATATAAATAAAATCTATGACGTCACGCGATAAAGTTCTATGCCTTGTCAAGTTAATTTTCTCACCTCGCTCTTAATTATGATCAATAATATTAAAAATAAATAAATATTTGATATTATTATAGATAGTTATTATATATTGACTAGATGAATTTAATAGGAAATGAATTACGAATGGGTCGTTTTATTAGGACACCCCATGATTTTAAATTAACACCCCAAAATTTCTATTCGTGTCATATAGCCTTATACGCGTCGTATATAGGGGGGTTGTATAGGGTTGTATGTGTTGTATAGGGCTATATGTGTCGTATAGCCCTCTGACAGCCCCCTGAATTGTTTCTCGTAGTCAGTGTCGAAATTCGCTATACGTGTTGTATAGCCCTATATGTGTCGTATAGGGGGGGGGGGGGGCTGTATAGGTTATATGGAGCGTATAGCTTTCTGACAGCCCCTTTAAATTTTCCTTGTATACACGGCGTATAGGTGTGTGTCGATTTATAAATTGGGTTGTCTCTTTATTAGAACCCTTGTGGATAACTATAATTTTCGACATGCTTGAAAATTTGAAACAATGAAAATTAATACTAACCCGAAACAGAAATTGAGTACATATTTTTTTATATTAAAGAGTGAATTATTGTTTTTCATCATACACTTAGGTTACATTTGTTATTTTTATATAAAAATTATTTTTTTCATCCGGCTCCCTGATGTTTTATAAAAGTGTTATTTTTTATGCAAAAAAAAGTTAACTCTATTAATTTAAATTGTTAAATATGTAATTTGACAAATTACCCTTTAAACTACAAAACTAAATGCTTCAATTACGTACATAACCACAACCGAGTGAAACTAAATCAATATACAGGGCAAATGATAACTAGAAGCAATGGTCTCTATTATACAACATATTCGCAATGGATTTCCTAACGCCACAAAAAAACGAGGTTCATCATCCTCCCCCAACAAATAAAGCCAATAATCTCATGATTCAATGACGATGAAAAATTCGAAATGAAAAGATCAAATATTTTATGTGGGTTTCGTGAATGAAAGAATAACATAAATTAGGATGTTGACTTTATTTGCAAAGTTAAATAATTACCCCTTTAATGATAAACGATTTAACATTTTAAATAAGTTTATTTGATGAAACTCACAATTTTTAAAAACTTGAAAAGTAAGATGCAAAAAATTTTTTGGATAAAACAAATGAGACCAAACTACAACGGAAAAAACGATAATTCACTCTATATTAAATAATAGGCACATGTTCGAATAAGAAATAATTATTCCTCTTCTCTCTTCCATTTTTCTTTCAATAAAATCCAGCACAAAAACCTTTGTTGGTGAGCACAAACGCATCATATTCGGCTCATGACTCTATTACAGCTTGTTGCTATTATTGTTTCCTATTAATGGGTTGATGATGGCATCGACGCAACCGAACGACCAGAAGATGTACAAGAATCAATTAAATTTTTATAGTTTGATTGGTAGGGGAAACTTTTAGAAAAATAGAAACCCTAGTCTCAAAGAAATATTGCTTAGATTTAAGACATGTGAGGGGGTTACAACACAATTATGTCTCAAAGATTGACAGCCTTAAGAAATGAAAAAAATAAGAAACATTGAAACTGGATCCAGCAATTCGTGGCGGATCTAAAAAACAAGTCCAGAGGCAATGTAATTTTTTTAGTGTACATGCAGTGGCAAAACCAATAATTATTTCCTATAAAGTTACTATTTTTTAATAATTAGCTTCTAATGAAACAACATAGAAAAATTTAGGTTGTTCGATTGAGTCGAGTCGGGTAGGGTCGGAATAGACATAATTAATTTGCATTGTAAAAAACTTACATTTTATATTGTTTCGTACGCATCTTCATCTTTTGATGCTTTTTTTACAGCAAAACGATTTATGTTCTCTAAATTTCAAGTTTAAACAATAACTAGAATCACTAAATTAATCATAACATGTTTGCATTTATAGCAGATTCATATACTCTTTACATCATCTAGTTTTAATTTATTATCATTTACTTTTAAAATAACATTTTAATAAAATTTTATAGAAGTTTGAATATAAGCCAGAATCTCATCATTTTAAAAACATTCCAAAGGTTTCGATGCAAATTGTCAATGTTTATAAATAAGAAAACCATAGAGACATTAGTTATTTTATTTTCTTTCTTCTTTTTCTTTTAAGAATAAATAAAATGTGTATGACTATTAAAAATATGTATTGTTTTGTTATGTTATATACTAGCATTAAACTCACCTACATTGCAATGAAAGACGTAAAATCATGCCAAGTAATATAAATGACATATCATTGTTAGTGACCACCAACAATGAATAAAACCAATAAAATGAAAAAAAATAAATCAAATAAAAAGTAGACGTAAAAAGATTAAACCATACACTTACATAAACAAAAAATAAAACAATAAGTAAATTGATCTAGGATCAACGTGTTATAACGTGAACGTTAAACCATGAAAAATAAGTGAAAAACATTGAATCACACATGCACGTTGCAGTGTGTTAACTTATAAAATTTAGACCGGAATGTATAAAGGAAAATTTGTAAATTTTGAAAAGTATAGAGGACTTGAAAGTAAAAAAAATATTGAAGCTAAATTATAAAATATGTAAAGGTATTAGGTTAAAATAAAAAGGTTAAAGACTAAAAAAAAGTGGGTACATCCCATAAAACACATAATACAACTTACAATACATATAAATAATTAGTATATATATATATATATAATACGATTTGGAACTTATTATTGTATTAGGTTGGGTAACAAGTATTTTAGGTTTTTAAATTTGGTAGTGGGTAATGGGTAATTATTTATGTTTTCATAGAATGTATTGTTTTTTATAATTATTATACTTTTATTTATAAAATTTAAAACTTTCTATAAAGTGTTGAGTTTAATTTTTTTTAAGGGTTATGTAATTTTCTTTTTAGGGATAACATAAAACCGAAACTTTCTTTTTACATAATATCACAAAAAAAATTACACTACTCGTAACAAGTTGAGGGGTAGCGGAGGCTACCCCTCAATTATATATATGTCCGCCCCTGCCAGCAATCACGTTTAAATCGAAATAAATTTTAATTATTTTAAATAATTTCACAATTATCTTCAAAGATTTCATTATTTTCTTTTAAGATTATTAATAAGTTTGACATGTTGCACTAAAATAATATAGTTATTATATATAAATTAATTAACAACTTTAGTGTGTATTATAAGTTGTATTATATGTTTTATTTGGTTATACTTATCTTTTTTATTTTTATATTTTATTTTTTGACTTTTATATTTTATTTTTTGACTTTTATATTTTAACCCAATACTTTTATATTTTTATAATTTAGCCCAACAATTTTTGATTTTCAACTTTGGTCTCATATTCTTTCATATTTTATATATTTTTCAATTTCTGTTTCTGTCTAAATTTTATTAGTTTTTACACAGCGGCGCTCATGTATGGTTCAACGTATTTACACTTATTTTCTTCATTTATGGCCCCGTTGCAGCGCGCTGGTCATAGATCGATTTACTTATCGTTTTATATGTTTTACGTTTCGCCTGCGTGGTAAAACATTATTACATATACTTTTCATTCGATTTTATTGTTTTTCGTTTTTTATGTATTTTTAATACGAGTGTTTTATGTGTTGGTGGTCATTGACGATGGGGTGTCATTGATGTTAATTGATACGGTTTTATGCCCCCGTTGCAATGCGAGAGGCTTAATCATAGTTACTTTTAAACTTTACAAACACATGTGTGTGTAATTTAGTTTTTTTATACTTTTACCTAGAGGTGGCAAAAAAGTTCATGAATGTGATTTTGGGTCGTAATGAGTGTTTTAAAATAGATGGGTTAGAATGGATTTAATAAAAAACACAAGAAGGTCAAGATGGATTAAAAACTTATTTGGAAAAAAATAAACATAGATCAAGATGGGTTTTTAAAATTAGAGCTTCAAGTCACAATAAGTCAAAGTTTCTTTCACTCAAATTGGTCACCTTGGTCGAGTTTTATCGCGGACCACCACCATACCACCATCGAACCACCACCACACCACCACCGGTCCACCGCACCACCACCGGTCCACTGCATCTACACTCTCCCACTCCGTCAAGTTTCATCGTGCACCACCACCGCACTATCACCGCACCTACAGTCGAGCTCCACATCAGTCTCCACCTTCGTTGAATTTAATCGCTCACCACCACCACACCTACAGTCGGGCCTCCGCTTCATTATCGCACCATCATCGTCGCTGTATTGAATGTACCACCCTTTATAGATGAAGTCGTATATGTATCCTTTTGAGATCGTAAGCATCTGTCTATATGTGTTGTTGAATTTTAGAAAACTAATAAAATAGTATTGGTTTTTCTAAAAATGATCCATTTTGATCCGAACCCATTCAGGCCCGAACTCATTCTGACCCGAACCCATTCTGACCCGAACCCATTCTGACCCGAACCCATTCTGACCCGAACCCATTCTGACCCGAACCCATTCTGACTCGAATCCATTCTGACCCGAACCCATCCTAACCCAAAACATCCAAACCAAATCCATCCTAACCTAACAATCAATTCAATCCAACCCACCCATTTTACTCCCTTTACTTTTCCCTATGGTGTCTTACATAAATTTTTTTAAAAGGCTAGTTTGTTTTTAGTTATTAGTATTACTAAGTTTGTATTATTCATCGATTTTTTTTCGACTTTCAAGAAAAGCAAATCCTTCCGCGTAGTCTTACATAAATAGGTCCCTACAACACCTTTAACGGAGGATATTAAATGTTCACAACTTCTCATCATTAACGTCACATATATCTATATTAATTGTACTCTTTGTTTTCCGGTCGGACAAAATATCATCCCAGATTCTCGCGATATATTGTCGGTCACCTTAATGGGATTGCAAATTTAAATTAGAGAAAATAAACTGTGGTATTCATGTTATAAAAATGTGGCACGCGATTTTTTTATGTTGCAATTTTGTGTTCAGTAGTTTTCCAATACAATTTAAAAACTTAAATTTTAGGTGGAATGACGAAATTAATCAGATTTATGGTTTTTAAATCGATCTAAATCCACCCTGAAATTCTAAATTTATTTTTTCAGTTCTTAATTTTAACCCGACTCTGAATACAAATTGTATTTAGCTTATAATATAATTGAAAATTTCAATCTCATATAACCGAAGGAAACATAAACCAACACGATGAAAACCTTTAAATAAGAGGATATACGATTTTGCTGCGTGTCATTTGTTTGATTAAATTGCTATACTTTTTTTATTTTTTGAACGAAAGATGTATGACCCGGCTCAACTCTGAACATTTGATCAAAGTGAGACTTGAACCGAATACATTTTCACATTTACATGTTTTGCGTATCTCATTTTAAGCATTTGAGCTAAAAATCATTGATGATTAAATTGCTAAATAAAATTAAAACAATTAGTTAAAGGGCTCTTGAAAGTATTTCAAACGTTTACGATACTATATATTGTTAATCTAATAATACTATTTTTAGTTATGATAATCATATAAAACACGCATCAAGAAACTTTTGCTTAATTAAACCAATCATGAAGTCTAGCAACTGATTGAAACATTGCATTTTTCAATCCCATCAATGAATTAATGCCGCGTGGTTATTAGATGAGTTCTTACAACTATATCGCAATTTAATAAAAAATATATTTTTTTCATTGTTAAAATATAAACTTTACATATCTATATTACTATATAATACATATTTTTGGATATAGATGTAATTTTGTAAAGCATACAAGTTTTGAAGTAACATTTACAAATGAGTGTAAGACATTTAAGAAAATAAAATAAAGAATTAATTAAAATAAAAAGACACTTTAAGAGAAATATAGTAAATTTATCCATTAAATTTTATATATCTTAATATTTTTATCATTTTCTCTTTTATGTGTTTAATAAACATTATTAATACATTGTTTAATAATATGATAATATTTAATTCACTTCATTAAATTTTATTTTATTTATAATACCATAAATTGACATTTAAATTTTTATTTACCAATTATATTTTTATAACTAAATAGTATTTAAATTAATTATGATTTTACTTTTAAGTATAAAACTTATATATATCTTCATATTTATAATAACTATAATATTAATATTTTTCTAGTGGCATATTATGAATTTATCTATATCTTTTATAATAAAAGTGAAAGAAGAATCCAAATGATAATTTTACATACGAAATAAGACACCCATATGAAAAGTAATGCTTAAATTTCAAAAAATTAATCATTTTATTTCATTTATGTCGTTACAATAACGTATAGCATATGATACTTATAATACAAATACTAAAGCATATACACTTGCCCAAACAAAACCGCCATTTACTTTCAATATTGTTCATTAATTGCGATTGATCACTAATCTATTTTCCTCTTTTCCTTGCCGCTTGTTAACAACTCAATAACAATCAAGATGGTAAATTGTGGTGACAATTTATCCATTAACTTTCTCCGATCTATGCAAATCACCACCGAAAGCTGCATCCGATGATCATAAAACTATAACATACATTCATAAAACAACCCCCCAAATATATATAATAAGTGATTTCCAACCACAAAAATCACTCATGCTTTCACAAATCTTGTTGTGATAATATAGTTATTTTAAATAATTTGTAATATACGTAATCATTTTCCTTCATTCAATTTTTACAATAATTATATTTTTATTTTTTAATTTACGTCATAACGCACCGAGCCGATACTAACTAAAATCAAATTCCCCCAAAAAATCACCCAACAACCATACCGCCACAACGTGTGGCCATTTCCACTAGTATGTATATGTAATTTATAATTTACTAGATATACTTATACGAGCTCATATATGGGCATATATAAGTTTAAATGATATATAGAGACATACACAATCCCTCACATGGGTGTATACACTCTTTTATAAAAAATATCAAAATCATTCTTAAACTTGCGCGCATGTGAGATTCGAAACTAAAGCTCATAAACGTATATCACATCAATTTACAGTCGTAGATCTTATATAAATTGTGGGTTGATGAGTTAGTAGATATGCGTATTGATAATCTCTAATTACTAATCAAAGAAACTAATGTTGTCAAGTAACAAGTCATTAAAAATGAAAAAGAAGGCAAAGGTGAGTGAGTTGATCACGAATCCATGTACTTTATTATGACTTGTCATTAACTTATGATTGAACACTAACTAAAAAAGAGAGACACAAACTCCGTGTCTTCATTGGAACCCATTCAAAAACGTAGTTTCACATACACGCATGTAAACATGTGTGCCTACATACGTATTACACGTGGTCATCTATAGAGATAGGATCTTGTATAAAGGACTGTATTAAAGCAAATTGTATAGGAAGCCACCAAAAGTTATAATCTCTTAACCCCTTATATGTTTCGTTTTTTAAAATTTTTTAAACGTGTAAATGGTTCTTTAAGAATTTTTTAAAGGTTTAGAGTTGTCTACAATATCATTTTTATTGTCAATAAATAAATAAATCCTAACTCTATTCTCATGTGAAAAATTATAAGTTATAGAAAAGTTCTTCGAATCAAGCATGCCTTGAATTCAATCTATGTTTTTTAAGTAAATTAAGAGTGTCTTCATGACTATTACTATTTTGTGTTTTTTTCTGATAATTGACAAATGCGAATTACCGGTTATAAAAACATAATTTATCGTCACCAGATAGAACGATTGATATGTTGCATATCTATCATTTGATCAAGCTAAAATGAAATCTCGTTTCTTAATAAGTTGGGTTTACCTCCAAAATTATTTTAGAAGTAGCAGAGGTTACGAGCAATTATGTCTATTTTGTGTTCTCCTCCTTTTCCTCATCACGTTGCTTTTGGCAGTTTTTTTATTTCTCTAGATTGCCTCCTCATGTTGCCCTCTTTCAGCGCTCATTTCAATAGAAGATATAAGCATTTTCGTTCATGAATTTTTCGAATTCGTTAGTTTTTTAAATTTTGTGGATGATACACAAAGAAAATGACTATCTGATGGAAAGAAGGATTTGTCAGAACAAACCAAATGGAAAAATTGAACTGGTTTCGATTGAGACTGAATTCAAATCACATCACAGGCTTCATCTTTGATACTTGAGGTTTTGTACATAAGACAAGTCTCCATTTCGAATTTTTTTTATATTCTTGTGATCCTAAAACACCCGGCTACTAGATGCATATTAAACGAGTTACAATTGTTCGTTTGATAAAGTATTTATCTTTACTTTTATTATCTTTTACATATATGTACATATTTATATCAACGGAATAAAACTAAACTAAAACTAAACCTAATAACAAAACTATTACTACTACTATCACCACTACCGTTGCCGCTGCGGCCGCCGCCCCCGCCCCCGCCTCCGTCTTCCCATTGACCTGTTACTCTTCGTTCTTTTTTCTTTCCTTACGGCCTTATGTCTGCATGACTTGATGCACTTCTTCTACAACAACCTCCTTTACTGAGGCTCTCAAATTAGCACTCTTATCACCGCCCTCTGGATGAGGAGTCTCGGGTTCTTCATGAACCACTTTTTCGACTCTAGGTCTTCTTTTTTTGGGCCACGGTTCAGCACCACGTCCATCACGATCTCCACCCCGCGAAGCTTTAGATGATCCACCACCGGGCATCCACACACACACTGAAAGATTCAAACACCAACGCAATCATTCAAGGGAACAACTTAGTTTATGTCAAGTATAGTAAGTCCCTAATTACAGTGGCCAGTTTTGATTAGCCACTTACTTTACTATTTATACCCCAAGCATTACCTATCCTGACTACATCAGTATCTAAATCTACAAACAACACATAAACCACATAACATACGCACGTAATACCGATTAACATTAAGAAAATACCTGATGGCACGCAACTACTCAGACTGGCATCCCTTCCCTTTCCGTCCCATTTTCAGTTTAAGTTTAGGTTTATTTTGAAATTTACCAGTTTCGCTTAAACTTTGCCTCTGATACCAACTTGTAAGGCTCCGTTCCCGGGACGCTTACAGCTGGCCAATCATTGCACATAAAACATATATTTTCATAAATTTAAAGAAACATTGCAGCGGAAGCATTAAAACAAGCATTCCATTACATTATAAAAGATTTTACAAAATAATATAACATTCATTATAAAATATCGTTTGTTCGCATTATAATGCAAAAACATTATACAAAAGAATGCCATCCAAATGAGCCAAGTAGCCGCCCCTTGCCATCCCCAGCAACTATTACCTGCCAACTGAAAACACATAAAAGTCAGCGTTGTTAAGTGAGTTCTAGTTTTATAATAAAACATACTTTATCTTTCGTTTAAAATCGTTCTTTACAATTGTACGTGATCATGCACTATACATACACATAGATAATATCATTATTATCTTCATTATTCATTCGTTCAATCCGTACATTCATCACTAAGTCTTTACTTTCATTTGAACCAATGTCATGTGCTTCATCCCACCATCATGCATAAAGCGGGTACTGGGCCTGAGGTCTTTCATAGACCCTGAACATTGTGCACAAAGCTGACTCCAGTACCTAGGGTAAGAGGCAAGGGTCCCATACATATAGTCAATCATAAGGATTGAACTCCAGTGTGCATCCTTCTGGGGTAATTAACCCACACAAAGTTGAGCTAACACCCTTCATTGGGTGTGAACCTCCATACATATGCTTAATCATGTAGATCAAGCCCCAGTGTGCATCCTTCCGGGGTAGCTAACCCGCACACGGTTGAGCTAACACCCTTTATTGGGTGTGAACCTCCATACATATGCTTGCAAGCCTTTCTTACTTTCATTCATTCATTAATGCATGCATTCTTTCATTACGTTCCTCTTTTTATTATCTTCCACTTTACGTTACATAGTACTTTTCGTTTCATTCAATAACATTCAATGTAAAGCCATGGAAAAGTAATCATAAATAACAGGGAACATGAATATACATACAACATCACCATACAAGGCACCCTTAACATACATAACATACCCCATACATACCATCATGCATAAGCACCATTCATACATCATCATACATGCCCATCATTTATCTATGACCCAAAAAGTCAACTTACATAACCCCTGGGAACCTCCCAAGTCAAAGCCTACATCTACCCTTTCCCAAAATCAAAAAGCATTCAAGTCCTTTCGGGCGCATGAGCCCTATTTGAGCGTATAGGCACAATACAGTCGCATTGCCTTCCGGGCGCATGAGAACACTTAGGAGTATGGACACTATGGGGCGAATGAACACTTAGGCATATGGAGAGTCTCCGGACGCATGGGCACTATGGGGCGTATAGACTCTCAGTCGCATAGCCTTTAGTCGCGTAACTTTCAAGCGCATGACCTTCAGTCGCATGACTTCCATACGTATGACCCTCAGTCGCATGGCATTTAGGTGCATGGACTTTAGTCGTATAGCATTCAGGCGCATGGCCTTCAGTCGCATGCCTTTCAGTCGTATGGCCTCCAGTCGCATACCATTCGGGCGCATGGACTTCCAGTCGCATGAGCCCTAGCTGGGTGTAGAATGTAGTCTCTTCGAACCTGAACTGCAGATTTAGGCCTCTGACCCTTTTCTAACCTGTTCTAAGCTTAAACCACCCATCCTAAGCCTTAGAAACACAACCATAACATCATTCTCAACATCACAAGCCCAAACATGAGCCCCACCCATTCGCACACACACACAAACACATATGAACGAGTTCAACACCCAACACAACCAAAAACAGTTTATGTATGCATTCTAGCCCCAAAATCGGTCAAAAATGTGTAAAAGAGGGGTCCTAGAACTCACCTTAGCAGCCTCTTCGGGTAGAGCTTCCTACAAACCTGCTTGACTTCGACTTTTGCACCTTGATTCTTCAAAAACCCGAAGCTTTTGACCTTTCTCCTTTCTCTCTCTCTCTCTAGCCGAATGAAATGTGGAGAATGAGGGGAGAGTGGGTTGCCATGCCCCTTTACACCCTCTTTTCCAAAGTTCTCCCCTTTTTGGCACATTTTACCCCTCAACTTGGGTAAAATACTTTTTTTCTCCTTTTTCTTTCTTTTCTTTAGCTTCAAAGAAAATAACCGGGTGTTACAAGTCCACCCCCTTATATAGGTTTCGTCCCCGAAACCTGTTATTCCTTGAACAACATGGGTAATCCTGTCTCATCTCTTCTTCAGTCTCCCACATAGACTCAGATCCTTTTCTGTGCTTTCACTGCACGCGCACAAGTGGAACCACTTTATTCCTCAACCTCTTCTCCTTACGGTCAATTATCACCACCGGTTGCTCCACATAATTGAGCTATTCATCCATCTCAATGTCCTCCAGTGGTACAACCATATCCTCGTCTGTCAAACATTTCCTCAAATGAGATACGTGGAATGTTGGATCAATTCCACTTAACTCCTCCAGTAACTCCAGTCTATAGGCCACCTCTCCTATTCGAGTAATGATTCGGAAAGGCCCAATGTACCTTGGGCTCAACTTGCCCCGCTTTCTGAACCGAATGATACCCTTCTAAGGGGAGACTTTCAACATAACTCTATCACCCACCTGGAACTCAATCGGTCTACGTCGTTTATCAGCATACGACTTTTGTCTATCTTTAGCTGCCTTCATGAAGGACTTGATCCTTTCTAGCTTCTCAGTCGTAGCCTCGACCACCTCGACGCTCCCTAACTCTTTATGGCCGATATTACCCTAACACACGGGTGTTCTGCATCTCCTACTGTATAACATCTCATAAGGAGGCATACCAATACTGGCATGATAACTGTTGTTATATGAGAACTCAGCTAACGGTAAGTGGTCATCCCAACTTCTTCCAAAATCAATGATGCATGCCCGAAGCATATCTTTCAGCATCTGAATTTTCCTTTCTGACCGACCATATGTCTGGGGATGATAAGCCGTGCTAATATGTAACCTCGTCCCCATTGTATCGTGAAATTTCTTCCAGAATTTGGACGTAAACAGGGTGTCACGATCAGATACAATAGACACCGACACACTATGACGAGTTACAATCTCTTTAATGAATAGATCTGCCAGCCTCTCGGATCAATATGTCTCGCGAATCGGTAGGAAGTGAGCACTCTTCGTCAAACGATCAACGCTCACCCATATGGCATCATACCCTTTCATGGTACGCGGTAGCTTCGTAATAAAATCCATGGTGATGTGCTCCCACTTCCACTTTGGTATTTCCAATGGTTGGATCTTTCCATACGGCTTTTGGTGCTCAGCCTTCACTTGTAAACAAGTAAGGCATTTACTCACATACTCCATCACATCACATTTTATACCCGGCCACCAATAGTCTTTCTTCATGTCTTGATACATCTTTGTAGTACCAGGATGAATAGAGTACCGAGTCTTATGAGCTTCATCCATGATCTTCACGCGTAGATCCCCAAAACGAGGAATCCACATTCGTCCAAATCGGGTCCTAATACCGAGAGTGTTTTCACCCAGCTCCACGACCAGACCTCTCATTCTTTCAGAGTTAAGATGATCTTCCTTCAATGCCTCATCTTAAAACTCCTTGACCTGCTTCATCACATCAGAGGTCATGACCAACTGGTAAGCCTTCACCCGAATCAGCTCGGGTCTCTCCTTTTGGCTAAGGGCATCCGCCACCACGTTGGCTTTGTCCGGATGGTAATGGATCTCACAATCATAATCTTTTATGAGCTCCAACCATCTCCTCTGCCTCATGTTCAAATCTTTTTGCTCGAAGAAGTGCTTCAAGCTCTTGTGGTCAGTGAATATGGTGCACCTCATCCCATATAAGTAGTGCCTTCATATCTTTAACGCAAAGACCACGACTGCTAGCTCCAAGTCATGGGCGGGATAATTGACCTTATGAACTTTCAACTGTCGGGATGCATAGGCTATAACCTTTCCTCTCCGCATCAACACATATCCCTACCCCGAGGAGGAAGCATCAGAATAAACCACCAAATCTTCACCTCCATCGGGTAATGACAAAACAGGAGCTTGAGTCAATCTCGCCTTTAACTCCTCAAACGCCTTCTCTTGAGCTTGACCCCATAAAAACTTTACATCTTTCTGGGTCAACTTGGTTAGTGGAGAAGCGATCTTAGAGAAGTCTTGAATAAACCTTCTATAATAGCCCGCCAAACCCAAGAAACTACGAATCTTGGATGGCGTCTTTGGATACTTCCATTGCATCACCGCCTCCACCTTTGTCGGATCCACTATAATCCCCTCGGGATTCACCATGTGACCCAAGAATTGAATCTCGTGCAACTAGAATGCGCACTTGGAGAATTTAGCATACAACTTCTCCCTTCTCAACGTTTCCAACACCTCTCGAATGTGACCGGCATGCTCCTCCTCACTCTTGGAATAAATCAAGATATCATCGATAAGCACAATCACTGATTTATCCAACATTGGCTGAGACACTCGATTCATCAAGTCCATAAAAGCAGCTGGCGTGTTGGTCAAACCAAATGACATAACGAGAAAGTCGTAGTGACCATAACGCGTGCGAAAAGCTGTTTTAGTGATATCCTGTTCTTTCACCTTTAACTGATGGTAGCCCAATCGAAGATCTATCCTCGAAAACCAACTTGCACCTTGAAGTTGGTCAAACAAATCATCAATTCTCGGTACTGGGTATCGGTTCTTTATCGTCAACTTATTCAGCTCGCGGTAATCGATACACATCCTCATGCTACCGTCTTTCTTCTTCACAAATAAGACCGGAGCACCCCAAGGAGATATACTCGGTCTAATGAACCCCTTATCAAGTAGCTCTTGCAGTTGCTCCATCAACTCCTTCATCTCAGTCGGAACATATCGATACGGTGCCTTAGCTTTAGTTTGGGCACCTGGTATCAAATCAATCTGAAACTCGATCTCACAGTCAGGTGGCACTCCTGGTAAGTCTTTGGGAAATACATCTAGAAAATAACACACAATCGATACATCGGACAGTTGTGGTGTTAGTATATCCGCGTCCTTTACATAGGCCAAGTAGGCACTACATCCACGCCTCATGCACTTTCCCGCCACCACTGTAACATCTTGTATTTTTGGTTAGCTAATAGTTAATCTCGTTTATTCTTGTAGGGACTATTAATGCCTTTTCATGAAACTTGTGGGTAGTTGTGTGATCTATTCTTAATCCTTTAATATAAAAGATTATAGTTTATCTATTGTTTTGAACATAAGAATTATGGTAAATAATATTTTATAATAAAAATAATATCAACGTTAATAATAAAAATAATATTAATAATAACAACAACAATAAATGATAACTATAATAATAATAATTTATAAAAAAAATCATTAAACTTAAAAAATGTTAAAACTTAAAGTAATAAAGTTGAGGGGGTGTTTTTGCCATTTTAGAAACTTAATATGGGAGTTTTGCATAAAATAATAAAATGCTTAACTTGAGGGACCATTTGTGTAATTTTTGAAACAAACCCAAACCATTTCCCCTAACCCCGCTTTTCCGGCCAAGCCTCCGGCTACCGCCGGCTATGGCTCCGGCGAGCGTCAAAACGCCTCAAAACACTCGGTTTTCACACACAAACCGACCCAAACCGGTTCGTTTACGTGGTTCGAACCTGAATGCGCACTTTAAACGCGTTTAAACACCGGTTACAAACCCAAATCGATCGAGTAACCGAAACCCATTAATCTTATAGACGTTTAGGCATTAAAACTCTGTAATAATTCAATTGAATGAACCTAAACGGCTATCTAACTACGATTAATCGTCCACACCTCCTAATTACACCTGAAATCACACAAGCAGAGCTGTACGATTACCCCCTCATCGCGAATCTGCTACCATCCGAACCCCATCTTCCAAGCTTCAAAACTCGAAATTGATACAGGGTTTTTCATCCTCGAGGTCATTAGAAACTATCTGTGCATTGAATTTGATTATCATCATCATTTGAGCATCAAACCGTTTACGTGGCCGCGAATTGTTCTTCGTCGTGTTCATCTCGAATTCATCATCAATCGGGTAAACAAACAACAATTATATACGCGTAAACACATGGGGAATCAAAGCCCCATGTTCTTTCCCTTAAACATCTTCGATTTGACCTTCAATTTCGATTCAAATCAAACTAGGGTTCATACGAATTTGGGGCTATTCTAAAACGGATGTTTTTAAGATTAGAGAACCAAGTAAAACCGCGGCTAAGGCCTTGGTTCACTGGTTCCCCACTTACATCCCGAATTAGAGGTCCCGGGTTCGAACCCGGCGACCTCCAATTCAATTGTTTTTGGCTTTTCAGCCTTTTAAAAAATATATAAAATTCTCTAAAAATTATAAAAAGAGATTTTGTAAACTTCGGTTATTTTTAAAGCTATCCTACTATTTTTTCTACAAATTTACCACTTTACCTTAACAATTTTCTTATAAAATAAAATTTTAACAAAGTTATTTTTATAAGAATAGAGTTATATAATATTGGTAAATCATGTACTTATTATTTAAATACTATACAATTAAGGATTAAATATGATAATTATAGAATTTATATATTTTATAATTAACCTTCACAAATTGTTATAAAGGTTTTTAAAATTGGATACATGACATTTTCCTTTTAGATTAAGCTTATATATGATATCTCTAACCAACGTTATTTAACACCGCAAAATACCAATTTGAAACCTTAGCCTCGTTTAACTATTAATTATTCTAAATTGTAACCTTGTAAATATATACTTGTTTTAGGTGCGTTGTGAAGGTCTACGTTGAACGTTGCTTGTTATTATTCTTAATAATCATCAAATATATATTATTTGGTCATGTGAGTTTTCCTTGCCCCTTTTTACCTTTTTCACACTATTTTGGGGTGGAACATGTTATCCTATTATCTTTACACTTGCACACATTTTTAAGACTTGTAAAACGTTATGGCAATTCCTCATGTAAGTTGTGGTTAGTTGGACTTTTTGTGATTACCATGTTATGGCATTATATGTACAATCATTAACTATTGCTAGCCCAGTGAAGTCATAGATCTATGGGCAAGACAAGCCTGCTTTGGTTGACCCAAGTACACTTAACTGATCGTATATACTTTAAACATTTGAGACTTGTAAAATTTTGTCGAGGTTTGATTGTTGCATTGTTCATGACATCCCTAATCACAATGTTCACTAACTTATGACTTGAAATGCCATATTTTATATATGTTATGTATTTAAAACTATGGAATGCTCACCAACATTATTGTTGACCTCTTTATTTTAACATGTTTCAGGAAATGCCCAAGTTTGATTATCTACACACTGAAGCTAGCACATCTAGGGATGGACCTAGATTAATAAATAAAATAGGATGAATTGTTACATTTTATGTTACGTTTTTTATATCCTTTGAGACTTATGTTTGTAATGTGACAAATGAAATTTTGTGTAGAATATATATTTGGATTATTAATAGCGTTATGTGGCTATGAACGATCTTAACTCTCACTCCTCGACATTTCCGCCGTCAAGGTTGGGGTGTGACAACCGCCATTGAAATCACTCTCGGAATCATAGTGACTCAATCACCATACTCCCGTCAGGCGCTGTTAACCGAATCATCTTCTTGCGACACATAATGTTAGCCTCGTAGTTCGCTAACCAATCCATCCCAAGAACTACATCAAACCCACCTACGGTCATCATGAATGGTTTAACAGGAAACTTATGACCTTCTAATTCCACGTCACAGCCTTCTATCATCTCAGAAATCTGGGTAGACTTACCTATGGCAGTTTCTACATTAAAGGGCGCATCTACACTCTTACTGCTAACAGGCAGTTTAACACAGAAATCAGCAGAAATAAAACTTTTACCAGCACTAGAATCAAATAACACAGAGGCTAAAGTTTGGTTTACTAGAAACGTACCTGATACGACATCAGGGTCCATCCTAGCCTCATATCGTGTCATCGTAAACGCTTTGGCGCTCGCCCTCTGTCCTTCCCCTCCAGCCTTCTTCACCCCCGAACCTTCAGCCCTTGGTTTCTTGCAATCCTTACTCATGTGACCCTCCCCGCCACAATTAAAACATCTCCTTGCCTTGCATCCCCTCACCATATGACCAGGCCTCCCATACTTGAAGCACACGTTCAATCCCAACCTACATTCCCCAATATGCTCCTTTTCACATTTGTCACACCTCTTCGAACCCGTACTAGATGTGACCAAACGGTGGTCATCCACCCGTGCACTCTTGTTACTTGTCGGGGCACCACTCTGACCAACCCTCTTCCCATTCCAATTCCGGTCACCACCACCCTTCTTGCTCACCTCAGCCACCACCACCTCTCGCTCGTCGTACAACCTCCCTGCCAAGTCAACTGCCGACCTAAACGTGCTCGGTCGGGCAGTGATCATGTGCTTGCGAATATCCGCTGGAAAGCCCTGAATATACCTCTTAATCATTCATGACGTAGGCGTCAATTGGTCTGGCACCAGCTGTGCCATCTCATTGAACTTCTGGTGTATTGCTGATGTGTCATTGTTCCCGCCTCTAGCTACAGGATATCTCTTTCCACTTTATCCATTTCCTGGTGAGGACAGAACTCCTCAATTACCAGCCTTTTCAGCTCTGCCCACTTCATCCTTCTAATTGCCCGACTACCCTCGGCTTGGACAATATTGTCCCACTAACACATGGCCGAGTCCACAAACGAGTGGGCAAAAAACTTCACCTTCTGGTATTCTCAGCACTTGCTGATATCAAGTATCGCATTCATTTCTCTCACCCATCGGTGAGCAGCAGCAGCAGTGCCATTACCGTCAAAAGTAAGGGGCTTGCATCTTTGGAATGCCCCGTAGTTTAAGCCTCGTGCCTCCTCCGGCGCAGGCTCTTCTTCCTCTTCTCCATCATCGGAGAGAACCGTTTCAGTCTTCGGTCACTCCCGTCCTCCCAATGACCTGTTTCTCTCCTTTCTTTTTCCTTCCCTTACGGCCTTTATCACTTCGGTCACTACAGACGGTAAGATCGTCTACATGACTTGATGCACTTCTTCTACAACAGCCTCCTTACTAAGGCTCTCAAATTAGCACTCTCATCACTGCCCTCCGGATGAGGAGTCTCGGGTTCTTCATGAACCACCTTTTCGACTCTAGGTCTTCCTTTTTTGGGTTGCGGTTCAGCACCACGTCCACCACGATCTCCACCCCGCGAAGCTTTAGATGATCTACCACCGGCCATCCACACACACACTGAAAGATTCAAACACCAACACGTTCATTCAAGGGAACACTGAAAGATTCAAACACCAACACGGTCATTCATGCAACTGAAGGGTGTCCACACGCCCAAGTAGGGCTTGTGCGCCCGAAAGAGCATAGTTTAACTTTCTGACTTTCGGGGAGATGCGTAGAGGTAGGCTTTGACTTGGGAGGTTCCCGGGGGTTCATGTAAGTTGACTTTTGAGGTTATAGACATTATGATGGGCACGGACGATAATGTATGATGTGGTGTGTTATGATGATGTATGATGTATGTATGATGTATGTTATGCATGTATGATGGTGCCCTGTATGATGATGTTGACTGTTTATGATGATGTTCCTTATTATGTATGTTTACTTTCCTGTGGCTTTACGTTGAATACTAATAAATGAAATGAAAGTATTATGTAACGTAAAGTGAAAGATAAAGAAAGAGAAACATAATGAATGAATGAATGCATTTATTAATGAAAGAAGGAAAGTAATGTAAGTTTTGCAAGCCTTGTATGTCGGGACACGCCCTAATATAGGGTGTTAGCCCAACGGTGTGTGGGTTAGCTACCCCAGAAGGATGCACATCGGGGTCCGTCTATATGACCGATCATTTGTATAGAACCTTTGTCGCTTACCCTAGGTACTGTGACCAGGCTGCTGTGGGGCATGACGGAAGGTCTATGATAGACTTCGGCCCAGTATCGGCTTTATGCATGCTGGTGAGTATAGCACATGATAATGATACACCTGAATTTACCCCTAGGTACTGTGGCTAGGCTGTTGTGCGCCATGACGGAAGGTCTATGATAGACTTCAACCCAGTATCAGCTTTATGCATGACGGTGGGGTAAAGTTCATGGTTTTGGATGGAATGAAACGAAGTAATAAGGAACGTATGAATAAAAGTAAGAAAGTAAGAAAGTAAGAATGAATAAGAATGATAGTAATGAAAGTGAATGGTAATGACGCATGATGAATGAAAGAAGGTATGAACGAATG
Organism: Flaveria trinervia; assembly: GCA_025506515.1. Classification (NCBI taxonomy): domain Eukaryota; kingdom Viridiplantae; phylum Streptophyta; class Magnoliopsida; order Asterales; family Asteraceae; genus Flaveria; species Flaveria trinervia. The sequence goes on from CM046441.1 coordinate 64,942,737, forward strand.
ATGAAGATAATAATGATATTATCTATGTGTACGTATGATGTGTGATGATATGCAAAAGTAAAGAACGGTTTTAACGAAAGATAAAGTATGTTTTATTATAAAACTAGAACTCACTCAACAACGCTGACTTTTATGTGTTTCTAGTTGGCAGGTAATGTTGCTGAGGATGGCACGGGGCGGCTACTCAGCTCTTTTGGAAGGCATCCATTTTTATAATGCTTTTGTGATGTAATGCAACATGTATTTGTAATTTGATAACGATGTATTGTTTTACAAAAGCTTTTATAACGAAATGAGATGTCTATTTTGATGATTCCACTGCAATGTTTTTCTTTAATTTAATGAAAATATATGTTTATGTGCGATGATTGACCAGCTGTAAGCGTCCCGGGAACGGGGCCTTACACGTATGGAGAGTCTCCAGACGCATGAGCACTATGGGGCGTATGGACTCTCTGTCGCATAGCCTTCAGTCGCATAACTTTCAGGCGCATGACCTTCAGTCGTATGACTTCCATGCGTATGATCCTCAGTCGTATGGCATTCAGGCGCATGGACTTCAGTCGTATAGCCTTCAGGTGCATGGCCTTCAGTCGCATGCCTTTCGGTCGTATGGCCTCCAGTCACATGCCATTCGGGCGCATGGACTTCCAGTCGCATTAGCCCTAGCTGGATGCAGAATTCAGTCTCTTTGAACCTGAACTGCAGATTTCAGCCTTCGACCCTTTTCTAACCTGTTCTAAGCTTAAACCACCCATCCTAAGCCTTAGAAACACAACCATAACATCATTCTCAACATCACAAGCCCAAACACGAGCCCCACCCGTTGGCACACACACAAACACATACGAACGAGTTCAACACCCAACACAACCAAAAACAGTTTATGTATGCATTCCAGCGCTAAAATCGGTAAATAACGTGTAAAAGAGGGGTCCTAGAACTCATCTTAGCAGCCTCTTCGGGTGGAGCTTCCTACAAACCCGCTTGACTTCGACTTTTGCACCTTTATTCTTCAAAAACCCGAAGCTTTTGCCCTTTCTCCTTTCTCTCTCTCTCTAGCCGAATGAAATGGGGAGAATGAGGGGAGAGTGGGCTGCCATGCCCCTTTACACCCTCTCTTCCAAAGTTTTCCCCTTTTTGGCATATTTTACCCCTCAATTTGGGTAAAAAATTTTTTTTCTCCTTTTTCTTTCTTTTCTTTAGCTTCAAAGGAAATGGCCGAGTGTTACATGAGCTCATTACAAGCTCCTCTTGATCATAAAAAACACAATAATGACGGGGCGAAGATGTAAAGGCAGAATAGCGAGAGAGTCTTCCAGCGAAACAACATTGAATGAGGCCAAAAGTGATTAAAAAACGATGACGGAGAAAGAAATAAAGCGAGAAGCACTTCATATGAATGTAACCAAATCGACTTGAGCTTTCTAGACTTACAATGAAAGACTTTGCTTTGCGAAACGCTAGACCGGGACGTGAAGATTTTTATTAAACCGCATGACGCTTTTCCTAAACCGATTAGGAGTTTTATTTATAAATTGAGTTTAATTATATTATTTATTTTTTAATGTTTTTATTTTAATGTAGTTTTTAATTTTGGTTTGTAACTTTTTAATTTTTTTAAGAAGATATTTTGTAAAAACTTAGTGTGGCATGTCATGCCAAGACTGTCTGGTTTATGTGATATAACAAAATACGAGTTGTAATTATATTGTGTAGTGTTTTGTGTGTGGTTAGAGTGCCTCCCCCACCCTTACACTCCTTTTTATACTATCTACTAACCATTAACCCAACGTCAAAAACAAAAATTAACTATTTACTTCACATGTTACCATCCCTTTCAAGTTACATAGCAAGTGCACATATCTTACTTATGAGAACATTCGTATAAGTTTGCCCATCTTAACCTCCATTTCTAAATTATCAGGAAAACATTAAAAAAAAATAACTTTAGTCTTACATTAGGTGCCCCGTCATCATTTCATCTTTTGTAAACCTTAATGATCTCTAAAATCAGAAAAGATAAAAGAACATAAAAAACACTTATCATCATCATATTTTTTAGATAAAAGCAAGCATTTTTGTCTATAAAGTACACTTTTTCAAAACAAAATTTTTAAAGCTATGATTTTTTCCTAAAACAACAAAACCTTTTTATTGAAATATTATAAAATCGGTCTTCTTACAATTAAAAGTTTTTTCACAACAAAAAATTGTAAAGTTAATTAAAACTTGGAGTATTTAAACAACGAGATATTGTAAAATAAAATAAAATTCTACAAAGCATTAACTTTTTAAAACAAAAGCTTAAAAATAAAAAAAAATATTTTATCAACTAATCAAACTACTTACTCATATATAATTTTATAACTCTACATTAATAAATATTTTATATTTTTCTTATTTAATACGTGTAATACATGGGGTTATACATTAGTATAATATATAATGTTAGCATAAATGTTTTACTAAAATATTTTTAATAAATTAACAAGTCACCATCTTGAATACTTATAAAAACTTAGAAAAACTAAAAACCTAATCAAATTCAACTATCTAGATCGACCACGAGAAATAATTATTATTCTCTTCTTATATTATAAATTTAAGTACTTCTTAATTCAATAATTTGTAAAGATGTTTTACATAAAATAAAACTAAGTATTTTGATTAAAAATATACTTTTCTATAAACAATAATTTTTTAAAAACTATGACATTTTTCTAAAACAAAAACATTTTTAAATTATAAAATATTTTATAAACATCATTCTTTTTAAAAAAACAAAATTTTATATAAAACCACTTTTTATAAACTAAAATTTTAAAAAGTTACTAAAACATAGAGTTTTAAACAACAAGATATTGATAAATAAATAATTTGTTCAAAGCAATATTTTAAGCGAAAGTTTTAATAATGATAAATATATTTAATAAACTAATTAAAATAATTACTCAGTACATGATTTCATCCATATTTTATATCAAAATAGCGCTTTATAGTTTCTAACACTTCACCAGTATATGTTTAGTATGTTATTAATTAAACTCGTGTAATACAAAAGTTTAGTCTAATATATTATATAATTTTAGCACAATTGTTTTACTAAAATATTTTTAATAAATTATCAAGTCACCATCTTGAATACTTTCAAAAGCTTAGAAAAACTAAAAACCTAGTCAAATTCAACTATTTGGGTCGACCACAATAAATTATTATTATTCCTTTTTTGGATGATATTTACATCTGAAAATTAAGATATATTTGGTTGTATGCCTGCAAACGGCAAATCATTCTAATCCACTCAAATCCCTTTAATGGATTTTGTTGTTTTGTTTATTTAGAAGAACAATATTACCACATTCCAATGAAATTTGTGTTCAGCTTGTTTTATCCTTTTCAGAAAAATAAAATGGTTGATAAATATTGTTAAGTAGGAGCTTTAATTTCGATTAGGGTGTAAATGAGTAAAGGTGGGTTGGAACTTGAGATCCGGTCATTTAAACTTTAAATGATGTCGAGGTTGAATAAACCTGAGCTTTACATATCGAGTTTAGCCAATCCTGATCATTGTTGTTGTTTGCACCTAAGCCAACATCTGTCACCTCTAATACATTGATTTTTACTTGAATTTGGGGCTGTTTCATCTCTTGGTCTGCTTATATCTCTCTAGGCTTTTATTTTCTTAGTTTATTTCATTTCTTCTTTGAGTCGTAACATAAACATAGTCCCTTGCACACATTATCTCATTTCTTCTTTGAGTCATAACATAAACATAGTCCCTTGCACACACTACTAGTTAATATTAGATTTAACCTGTTTTTACTTTATCTCTCTCAATATTTCGTTAGCTAACTTACATATGCGTAAACATATATATAGATATATTCTATAGGTAATTTCGAAATATGTTGATTTTGTAGGCAATTTATCTTTGGAATGTGTCAACTTTTTAGCTAATTTTGAAATGTTTTGATTTTTAAGCTAATTTATCAACTTGCTAGCTATTTTGTTATGGAACATTTTGAAATGGTAATTTGGTTGTGTAACATTAAGGAAAGGAAATATATATGAAAATACTTGTGAAGAACACATATATGTAAATGACATGTTTTATATTTTGATTACATATATGCTAATCATAGTTATATCAATGAAACATTGGGTTATTATTTTTAGTTTTGTTGTATAAATTTCATTATAAATATGTAGATTGAATCCACTAACTTACATGTATGTAACTTACATACTGTTAACTAGTATATTTCAAATATACTAATTTACACATATGTAAATTGCTTGAGTTCATATAATATCCATAAAATTGTCGTATTCGTAACCTGTTATCCTATATGTGTTGATACATATATGTACCTAGATCCTGATCTGAATGTAATATGTCTTACACTTATGTGATTATTGGGTACTTAATAAAATACAAAATATTTGGTTGTGTCTAAAATGTTTAATATTTCATTAATGAGTTGTTTAACGTATATTGACTTGATTATATAGGTTTGTGATTGTTTGAAGTGTTATGCATAATGTTATAATATTGAATACATTCAAACTTGGTGAAGTGAAGTTCTCATGCGTCCGACTAGACCATGCGCCCCAACGGTGGTCATGCGTCCGAATGGCCATGCGACCGAGTGTCCATGCGCCTAAATAGTTCATACGCCTGAACAACTTCATGCGTCTGACTCAGTCGCACGACTGAATACTTAGTTGTGCGAATGGATCAACCGCATGGCTCAATCGCATGAATGAACCATGCTAATGGTTCAGTCGCCCGAATGAGCAACCCTAACCTATAAATACCACCTAATTCGTGAAAAAACGTAAGCATTGAATCCACTTCGACTCCAGACGTACCCTAGCCGTCTAGAAGCCTCTAAGTTCGTACTCCAAGTTCATAGAACGTTGTAGATCGATTCCTAATCGATTCTTGACGTTAGATTCAATACATTATTGTGTCTACGTGCGTTCTCACTGATTGGATCGCCAATCAAATAGGATTCCGCACTATTTGGTTTGGTTTAACACGTTAATTAGTTGGTGTTTGGTCAAATACTAGATCCTAACAAGTGGTATCAGAGCTATTGGCTCTTGAGTACGTGTTGATTCAATCGTTTTGATACAAAATTGTGTTTTTGCATCAAAAAACGCAATCTTTTTGTGCCTAACGGAGTCTTGGACGTTTCCTGATCGAAAAGTGTAGTTTTTCCGGCATACGGCTATTAGGGTTTGGTAAAATTCAAGTTTTTACGGCCAAAACAAGTTTAACCTACGAATTATCAAACTTCAGCAGGTTCAGTCGCACGATTGGCTCAATCGCACGACTGAGTTCATTCGCATCCTTCAACCGCACGATTGAACTCTTTCGTACCCTCATTCGCACGACTGAGATCTTCATTCGTACTGCTCGACCGCATTAGTTTATTCGGACGACTGACTCATCCGCATTTGTTTAGTCGCACGATTAAACCATCCGCACTTGTTCAATTGCCCGAATAAGCCCAATCGCATACCTTCATTCGTATTCATTAGCAGCTTGTTAAATAGTAAAGTTAAGTGAAATGGAGGATCAGTTTTCAGCATACACAACAAGTAGAGATACACGTATTCAGAATCTACTGTGTTGGAGAACGAAGTGGGGATTCATAATAAACCCCCAAAACTTATTACGCTGAATGACTACCCACAATGGAAGCAACGTTTCGAAATCTACTTAAATGGAGTAGATACAAACTTGTGGGAGGCAATAGAGTCGGGGTACAACATGCCAGTAGGAGCTGATGGAGTAAAACTTACTCTAAGTGGCATGTTGGATGCACAGAAGGTAAAACACAACGCTGAGAAGAAAGTGTACGCCTTGCTTACTCAGTCTATTCCGAAGGATATTTTCCATCATTATTCGGAGTATACTCAAGCCAAGAAACTTTGGGATGCGTTGGAGAAGAGGTATGGCGGAAATGCCTCTCTGAAGGCTATCAAGGCAAAAGCCTTGAAGAAGGAGTTTGACAACTTCTCTTCAATGGGAAAAAAGGCATTGATGATGTGATCAATAGATTCCACCACTTGATGAGTGAGATGCACACTCATGGAGTGGTTACTTCGATGTAAGATAAGGTATCCAACTTTGCTGATGGATTACCAGAAAAATGGGGTTCGTTTGTTTCAAATCTCAGACAGAATGGAATGCTCTCGAAGTTAGACATAAATGACTTCATTCTGAAACTGAGAGAAGAGAAGCTTAGGATGAAGAGCCCAAAAGGAAAACTACGATCATAATCCTGCACTTACAATGCTACTCCTTCAGTCAAGACATCTGGAGCACCACTGCAAACCGCCTTCATCTCAAGCGCAGGAGTTCAGCACAACCCTCAACTTCAGGATCCGAAATGTTAGGGTCTTCTAGCACCCAATATATGATACCTGAAGCTAATGCAGCAAAGCTTAAAACCGACAACCTCGGGAATGTAACTGTGGAGGTGGCCAGAGAACATATGGACCTTTTAGCTGTGGTGGTTCAATCCTACGATGGATTAATTGCTGGAAAGATAGGTAACTGCCACCTGGCAGATGAAGATTATGAGCAGGTGGATGAAATGGAGTTGGAACGTATGGACATAATGTGGGCTCTGGCAAGTGCTGTCCGACGAGCTAAAAAGTTTGTCAAAAAGACCGGACAGAACCTGGTTGCAACAAAAGACACAACCTTTGGGTTTGATAAGTCAAAGGTTACATGTTTCAACTGCGGTGAGAAGGGACACTTCAAGAGGGAGTGTATAAAACCAAAGAAGACAGGTAATGGAAATCCCTTCTCGTCATTTAACCGTCAAGACAAGGCCACAGCTAGTAATGCTGACTCATCAAGTAAGGATCCAATAGCCTTAATTGCTAATGAAGATGAAGGACAGGACTGGAGCTTTCGGTTCATCTCACCAGGAGAGTCCAATATAGCTAGTGTGGAGGATATTGATGACCATTCTGCAAGTGAAGGAGATATAGCAGTAGAGCTTGCAATATCAAATTCTGAAGATACTGCAAATGTGGTCAACTACCTACCTGATGAAGAAAAATCTGCATCATCATCTGAATCACCAGAACCAGAGACAACTGAGCCAGCACTCATGGTTGATTCTTCTTAACATCCCAGGTAAGTACTACTGACCAACTGTTTAATAATCATGCTTGATTAGAATGTAATAAATTTAGAGAAGTTATAGATTCAAAATTTTTGAGGCTATTAGATCATAATGATAGCTTAGTGAAGGATCTGGAACTGTGCACAGAAGCAAATAGAGTATTGAAACAAAACGAGCACCGTTACAAGGAAAAGATAGACCTATTAAATAAACAGCTTAGGGAAACTGAGGTAGTTGCCTTTAACCAAGCAAATGACATTAGGTACTATCTGAACTCTTTTGAGGACACTAAGAAGCAAAATACAATTTTAGAAGTAGAAGTCAATTCATTAAAACAAAAACTACATAGTTGGACAAGCTCATCACACATTGTCCAACACTTAGTAAGAGAGAGAAATAATAGGGAGGGACTGGGATACAAAGTGGTTCCACCACCACCTGAGACCTTGATGAACACCAAAAGTAAACCAATTAACAATAACCCCATCAAGGATCACGTGGTGTCTACTCCTCTTGTTAGCGATCCGGATTATGTAAGTAAATCAAGTGAATCCGACGCTAAACAAAAGGAGGCCACTTCAAAGGCAATAGGAAAGATGCCTTGTGTTAACCTGGAAAAAGAATTCAAAAGGGTTAGTTTAAAGTCAAGGTCAAAAAAAGTCAAACAAGAACCTAAAAAGACTATAAAATCTACTCAATCATGTGCATCATGTCACAGTCTAGGGAAACAAGACATTAAAGATGTAAAACCAGGTAAAGCAATTAATTTTGTAAAACCAACTCATACATCTAACAAAGTAGTGCCTCAGTCCAAACACACTAAGGTTGACCGTGTGACAAGTATATCTCCACTAAAACAAATAAGTCGTAAAGTTGAAAGGAGATCCTGCTATAATTGTGGAGAGGATGGTCACATAGCATCTCACTGTCCTTATTACCAGACACCGAGGAAGAAAGTTGAACTTTCTGCATCTACATCTATAGATCTTTTAAGAGGAACTCAGTGACGCCTCCTAAAAGGGATTGTGAACCCAAAGTTCAATCCATCAGCCAGTCGTCTGTTTATCACAAATAGGCTTTACACAAATCTGGATTATGGAAAGAAAAAACCTCCTCAGTGCCTAAAAATAAGAACACACAGAATTCTGATCAATCCTTAACCTCAAAGGGTCAGTGGGTTGAGTTTGTGATATGTGATGCCTCAGGGAAACCCAAGCCGGTTAAGGCTTGGGTTCCTAACATGAACTAATGTTTTCATTGAATGTGCAGGGTGTTCGCTATAGTTTTGAGATTAACACGTGGATTGTTGATAGCGGAGCATCCAGGCACATGACAGGGAACAAAGCTCTCTTATCAAATGTCAGACAAATTAAAGGAGGGCATGTTTCATTTGCTGGAAACAAAGGTGGGTATATCACAACCCAAGGAGAAGTAGGAAATGAGAAGGTTAAGTTTGATAAGGTAAACTTTGTCCAACAATTACAAAATAACCTACTTTCTGTCTCTCTAATCTGTGATAAAGAATTCAAGGTATTTTTTGACAACCAAAAGTGTTACGTACTAAATAAGGAATACATGATCCCGGAGGACCAGATCCTTATGTCAGCTTCAAGATATCATGATCTTTATGTCTTGGATCTATCAAAGGCATCCACAACGGATAGTGAAGTCCAATGTTTCTTGTCCAAAGCTACTGAGAAGGACTCCATCTCCTGGTATAGGAGAATGGGCCACATAAATCTGAGAAAAATGAATCACTTGATCCAGAATGATCTTGTGAGGGGAGTAAATGTCAAAAACTTCCAACTCCCGAATTTCTGTGTTGCATGCAAAAAGGGTAAACAGACGAAGAAGTCTCACAAGGAAAAGAATGTTCATTCTATAGACCGTCCTCTTGAGCTTCTTCACATGGATCTGTTTGGTCCAGTCAGTACAAGAAGCATCGTTGGCGACTTGTATTGCTATGTAGTTACTGATGACTACTCAAGGTTCTCTTGGGTAATTTTTTTGAAATCCAAATCAGAAACATTTGAATCCTTCAAGGAAATGGTAACTACACTGGAATCCCTATACAAGCTGAAGGTACGACAGGTGCGCTCAGACAACGGAACCGAGTTTAAGAATCAGAGGATGGAGGCATATTGCAAGGAAAAGGGAATTGTGCATCAATTTACCTCAGCCTATACCCCTCAGATGAACGGCGTTGTTGAACGAAAGAACTGCAGCTTGATAGAGACGGCACAAACAATGCTGGCAGACTCGAAACTACCTATCCAATTTTGGAATGAAGCAGTGGCAAATGCATGTTATACTCTTAATAGAGTTTTGGTAGTTAAACGCCATGGAAAAACATGCTATGAGTTATTACAGCGACGTAAACCTAACTTGGAATATCTCGAGCCGTTTGGCGCTCCGTGCACCCTGCTGAAGAAGACTCAGGAGGGAAAATTCAGTGAGAAGGTTGATGAAGGGATATTTCTAGGATACAACATACCGAACAAGAGAGTTTACAACAACTCAACATGTCAAGTAGAGGTATGGTGCAATGTTGATGTTCAGAGATATATCACACCATCTGCTGGAAAAGGGCCTGCCTACTTCTTCGACTATGATGGATTCTTCAAGACCTTCCACATACCTGCTCCAGCTTCAGAAGACGAGTTGGAAAACAAGATGATGTACGATGTATTGAACACACCATATCAAGATTCAACAAGTCATGATACTACCAACTCAGGGGGAGCAGATGATGCGAGTGATTCTTCCTCTGATGAAGACAATAAAGAAAATGAGCAGATCAACCAGGATGTGCAGGTTCCGACTTACACAAGTTCACCAACACCAACAAGTGATACTTCAGAATCATCAGAACCTCAGACTCCTACTGCCTCCGACCTAGAACCAAATACTCATCATCTTGACTCTGAGGTGGTTGTTCTAACAACTCCTGGATCACGTCCAAATGTCTATCATCCATTGGATAACATTATAGGAGATGTGAGATCAGGGGTTCAGACAAGAAATCAGCTATATTCAGCTGATTATGCCTCCGTGATGGAAAAAGGATACCTTTATGATGGTGCATACTGCTGCTTTGTGTCTCAGTTTGAGCCAAAGTATGTTAGTGAGGCATTAAATGATGAAGCTTGGGTTAGTGCCATGCAAGAAGAACTTCTTCATTTTAAGAAGTTAGGTGTATGGACATTAGTCGATAGACCTAAAGGTGCTAAAGTCATTGGCACAAAATGGGTCTTAAAATGCAAGAAAGATGATCAAGGGGTGATCATCAGAAACAAGGCTCGGCTTGTTGTTCAGGGTTTTCGACAAGTTGAAGGTATTGACTACAATGAAGTATTTGCACCAGTGGCAAGGATGGAAGCCATCCGCATCTTTCTTGCCTATCATCTTATATGAAATCAAAGTTATCACTTGATGGAAGAGTGCATTCCTTCATGGGGAGATCAGAGAAATAGTGTATGTCAGTCAACCCGAGGGATTTGAGGATCCATATCATCGGATAGAGTCTACAAACTCGACAAGGCTCTTTACGGGCTTCATCAAGCTCCAAGGGCTTGGTATGAGAAACTTTCAACTCATCTTGTGAAACACGGTTTTCGCAGGGGAGTAATTGACTGCACACTTTTATCAAAGAAAAAGATGGAGATCTACTGCTAGTACAGATCTATGTAGATGACATAATCTTCGGTTCAAAGAACGAAGAATTATGCAAAGAATTCAAAGGAGTTATGAAGGCGGAGTTTGAGATGAGTGCCATGGGGGATGAAGTTCTTTCTCGGTTACAGGTGGATCAGACACCAATTGGAATCTTCTTACATCAGACCAAGTATGTAGGGGATATTCTCATCGGTTGACATGGAGAATGCTCCTCAGCTGGCACTCCACTAGCTACAAACCATGATGTGGCACCCGATGAGAACATGATCTGGTAGATGCCACTATGTACCGAGGGATGATTGGATCTCTCATGTATCTCACTGCCTCAAGACCAGATATCATGTATGCTACATGTTTATGCTCACGATATCAGGCAAAGCCTAAGGTGAACCATCTATTGGGTCAAAAGGATATTTCGTTATCTGAAAGGCACACCCACACTTGGGTTGTGGTATCCTCATGATGATGACTTTGAACTTATAGCGTATAGTGACTCAGATTACGGCGGCTGCAAGATGAACTACAAGTCTACATTAGCAGGGTGTCAGTTCTTTGGGAGAAGATTAGTAACCTGGTAGTGTAAGAAGCAGACCTCGGTTGCTTTGTCAACCTGTGAAGCCGAATACGTTGTTGCTGCAAGCTGCTGTTCCTAAATCATATGGATTCAACAGAAATGCGGGATTACGGTTTGCATTTCACTTCCACCCCTATATTTGTTGATAACTCTGTTGCGATTGCAGTCACTAAAAACCCGGTCCAACATCCTAAGACCAAAGACATCGGAGTCAAATATCACTTTCATACATGACTGTTTTGAAAAGAATTTAATCGATGTGATAAAAATAACACTGATTTTCAACGCGCTGACCTCTATACAAAGGCTTTTGACAAACCACGTTTTCTATATCTGTTAGAGGTCAATGGCGTTAAGAAGAAAAGTGAGGTCATTCCTGAAGATGATCATGTATAGTCTGATGTGTCGCGTCTAGTTCTTTTTTTTTAAATTTTAGTGTTTTAAGTTTAATTCTCTTGTTTTGTTAAATGATAGTTTGTTAATTACATTTAGTGTCCTTTCTTGCTCCTTAAAATCCTAAAACGCAAATCCTTAGAGGTTTTAGTATTTTAGGGGGAGAATAAGTATGAAAAAAAACGAGGGAAAATGAGAGGCAAGCCGATACTAAATAAGTGTGATACCGATTTAATGTGTGGAATATGATAGTACACAGGTACAAACCATTTGGGACTTTAAAAAATCAAAATTGAAAAAGATGCAAAGTTCAAGTATAAGTCTGTGTAGTCTGAGCAATATAAAAGGAAATATGATAGTTAAGCTAGCTACTACTAAGGTAACACAAAGAAAGTAGACCTAGAGGTTGCTAGATCACAACTGATATGTCGGTAGATTTAACAAGATAGATGACTAGACCTTTTGGTGATCTCAAGATTAAACTAAAATGGTTACTAGCTATGGTAACACCTTATCCCTGGTTAACACAATCAACAAGATTCCAATAAGGGGTGAGAGCAAAATAAACACCACAAAAGTGTGCGTAAGACCAAAGCATGAGCAAAAGCACATGAGAATTGCAAAGACAATAAAACTGATAACCTAGGTTGTTGGTGAGATTTGTGCTAAAAGAAGAAAAATTGCTCAAACAAGAAGATAGATTATGTGCCTCTCTGCTGTGCAGTGGGACTGACCTGAGGATAAGCATAACTTATATATTCTTGAACTCATTGTTGTTTGCCGCCTCTCTGCTGTGCGATGGCACTGACCTAAGGATTGGATTCTCTTTGAAAGATTCTATGAATAGTCGCTTCTTGAACACTACCCTAAGACCGCTCAAAATCTCCTGAGAAATGTTGATTACCATATGAGTGTGGGATCCACAAATGCTTGTTGAAATAAAACAAACCTTAAAACGATCATCAAACTGTGTTGAAAGTTTGTGTATGGATTTAAGAGGACAAGTATACTGACAATCACTGTGGCTAAAATTCTTGAAAGTTCAAATCTGTGTGGGGACCTAAGAGTACTAATATGATTTCCTAAATTTGCTAAATGACTCCAGATGAAATACAAGGAAAGAGCATCAAAGTTATTTTTAATAACTTGTCCTGAATGATTTGAATATCCAGTATGATTCCAACTTAAAGTGATCCATGTATGGTTTAAATGATTGAGGCGGTTCTCTCAGAATAATTATTCCTTAGAACTACATCTTAGGAATTAACTCTCACAAAAACACAAAAACATATCTTAGTTTGTTTAAGTTTTCAGTATTATTTCTTTTATTTCTGTACAAAGTTTGTCAAATTCTGTAGGTTAGTATTGGACTATGTCATGGAAGTTAATAAGGGACCTTATCATCTAAAATGTCACGTCTGAGGTGACCACAAGTGCTTTCAAACAACAATTAGGTCACATCTGAGGTGACTAATCAGTTAAAAGGATCACATCTGAGGTGATCAAAAGTTTTTCAAGTTAAAATGATCATGTTTGAGATGATCAAATGATTATAATGTTAATTCAACAGTTTAAAGCGTTTAAATGTCAAATGGTCAGAAAGTCAGAAAAATTTCAAGAGTATGACCCATTCGCACGACTGGACCATGAGTATGGACCAACCGTACGAATGGATCATACTCATGCCTTTTATAGCCGAATGGACAAGCGTATGGACCATGCAACCGAATGGCTGATACGAATGAGCCATGTCACACCCCAACCTTGACGGCGGAAACGTCGAGGAGTGAGAGTTAAGATCGTTCATAGCCACATAACGCTATTAATAATCCAAATGTATTTCACACATAAGTTTCATTAGTCCATTCAAATATAAGTCTCAAAGGATATAAAATCATAACGTAAAATGTAACAATTCATCCTATTTTATTTATTAATCTAGGTCCATTCGTAGATGTGCAAGCTTCAATGTGTAGATAATCAAACTTGGCATTTCCTGAAACATGTTAAAAAATAAAAGGATCAACAATAATGTTGGTGAGCATTCCATAGTTTTAAATACATAGCATATATAAAAGATGGCAATTCAAGTCATAAGTTAGTGAATAAAGTGATTAGGGATGTTATGAACAATGCAACAATCAACCTCGACAAAATTTTACAAGTCTCAAACGTTTAAAAGTATATACGATCAGCTAAGTGTACTTGGATCAACCAAAGCAGGCTTGTCTTGCCCATAGATCTATGACTTCACTGGGCTAGCAATAGTTAATGATTGTACATATAGCGCCATAACATGGTAATCACAAAAAGTCCAACTAACCACAACTTACATGAGGAATTGCCATAATGTTTACAAGTCTCAAAAATGTGTACAAGTGTATGATAATAGGATAACATGTTCCACCCCAAAGTGTGAAAATAAACAAAAAGGGGTATGGAAGTACTCACATGATCAATAATATATATTTGATGATTAATATGATAATAACAAGCAACGTTCAACGTAGACCTTCACAACGCACCTAAAACAAGTATATATTACAAGGTTACAATTTATATAATTATGGTTAAACGAGACTAGGGTTTCAAATTGGTATTTTGAGAGTTTTAAATGACGTTGGTTACAGAGATCATATATATGCTTAGACCAAGAGAAAAATGTCATGTCTCAATTTTTAAGGAATTTAAATCCTTTATAACAATTTGTGAAGGTTAATTATAAAATATATAAATTCTATAATTTTCATATTTAATCCATAATTGTACAGTATTTAAATAAAAATTACATGATTTGACAATATTATATAAAGTCTATTTTTATAAAAATAAACTTTGTTAAAAAAAATTTGTTAAGGTGTTTAAAGTGATAAATTTGTAGAAAATAATAGGATGGCTTTTAAAAATAACCAAAGTTTACAAAACTCTTTTTATAATTTTTAGAAAATGTTATATATTTTTTTTAAAGGCTGAAAAGCCAAAAACATTGAATTGGAGGTCGTCGGGTTCGAACCGGGACCTCTAATTCGGAATGTGAGTGGGGAACCAGTGAACCAAGGCCTTAGCCGCGGTTTTACTTGGTTCTCAAATCTTAAAAACACCCGTTTCAGAATAGCCCCAATTCGTAAGAACCCTAGTTTGATTTGAATCGAAATTGAAGGTCAAATCGATGATGTTTAAGAGAAAGAACATGGGGCTTTGATTCCCCATGTGATTACGCGTATATAATTGTTGTTTATTTACCCGATTGATGATGAATTCGAGATGAACACGACGAAGAACAATTCGCGGCCACGTAAACCGGTTTGATGCTCAAATGATGATAATAATCAAATTCAATGCACAGATAGTTTCTAATGACCTCAAGGATGAAAAACCCTGTATCAATTTCGAGTTTTGAAGCTTGGAAGATGGGGTTCGAATGGTAGCAGATTCGCGATGAGAGGGGTAATCGTACAACCCTGTTTGTGTGATTTCAGGTGCAATTAGAAGGTGTGGACGATTAATCGTAGTTAGATAGCCGTTTAGGTTCATTCAATTGAATTATTACAGAGTTTTAATGCCTAAACGGCTATAAGATTAATGGATTTCGGTTACTCAATCGATTTGGGTTTGTAACCGGCATTTAAACGCGTTTAGGGTGCGTATTCAAGTTCGAATCACGTAATCGAAACGGTTTGGGTCGGTTTGTGTGTTAAAACCGAGTGTTTGGAGGTGTTTTGAAGCTCACCGGAGCCATAGCCGGAGGCTGGCCGGAAAAGCGGGGTTAGGGGGGAAAATGGTTTGGGTTTTTTCAAAAATTACACAAATGGTCCCTCAAGTTATGCATGTTTATTATTTTATGCAAAAACTCCCATATTAAGTTTCTAAAATGACAAAACACCCCCTAACTTTATTACTTTAAGTTTTAACATTTTTAAGTTTAATAATTCTTTATAAGTTATTATCATTATAGTTATCATTTATTGTTGTTATTATTATTAATATTATTTTTTTATATAACGTTGTTATTATTTTTATTATAAGATATTATTTACCATTATTATTATTTTTATGTTCAATTCAATAGATAACTATAATCTTTTATATTAAAGGATTAAGACTAATAATAGATAAACACAACCACCCACAAGTTTCATGAAAAAGCATTAATAGTCCTTACAAGAATAAACGAGATTAACTATTAGTTAACCAAAAATACAAGATGTTACAAGCCATTCGACCACGTGAGAGGAGGCGAATGACCAAGTCACACGACTCAACTCTTGTCGCATGACTGAAGGTGACCGACTGTGCCAGTCGCACGACTGATACTCAGTCACACGACTGATACTCAGTCGCACGAACAACTTGTGCGACTGGACTCAGTCGCACAACTGTAGGAAACCCTAGTATAAATAGTGGGATAGTCGGTCGCAATCACTCACCACCCTCAAAATCGCCCCGAGACGCACCAACTATCATTACTCTGCCAAAATTTTCATTAGATCATTATATACCATTAATTCTTGTGCACTGACGATTCCACTGACTATACAGGTACAACGCGGTTCAATCCAATCATATTTCATTCAATTTGACTCCAACATCGACAAGTTCGGTCCAAACCAAGAACCGAGCCTTGTTTGACAAAATAACCTAATTAATCCAAGCAATCAATGAAATTAATGTTATTAGATGTTAAGTATAATGATTGCGAGTCCAATGAACCAAAACATGATGTCTAATCATAAGAATTGGTCAAAACTTAAATTTGAATTGAACAGTAGTCTGTCATGCGAATGGACAGGCTGATGAACTTCATTTGCACGACTGGGTAGAGCGAACAGCTATGTCGCACGACTGAATCATGCGTGTGAGATCAGACGCACGACTGATATACACGATTAAGTATACATACGGGTGAGCTTAATCGCATGACCAGTCGTACGTATGGAATAATTCGCACGACTAGATCTAAGTCGCATTACTCATTCGCACGACTAGATCTCAGTCGCATAGTCTCATTCGCACGATAGATAAAAAAAGGAAATATTTTTAAGTCCAAGTGATTCGAGATATTCTTAATCAACGGATACTAACGTTTATTTTTTTGTAACAGATGGCGATTCGGTGGACAATGAGCACCAAGCACAATATCTGAGCTCATCTGGACCAGTCATCCAGACATGCACCTGACTTTGCTGGAATCATCTCTTTTCTTAGGCGCTCAAGAATCTCTCACGCAATCTCAACTCCATGCACACCATACCATTCTATTCAGCAGGCCTTCTGGGAAGGTGCTGTAGTTGATAGAACCTCAGAGCCTCATCGAATCCGTAGTTCGATATTTGGAGAGGCCATTGAGATCTCTGAGGATGATCTCAGGACAGTGGTGTAGCTTGGGGACGATGCTGAATGCCCCACACGACTACACCCCCTGACTATTAGAGGTTGTTTCCTGCGGGCCAAGTATGCTGGGGACATCAATGCAGGGGTGCTCAACAAGAGCAACCTGTGTCCCCAGTTCAAGTACCTTGCTCACGTACTGCTTCAGTGCTTAGCGTCTCGGAAAGGAGGTTTTGATGAACTGTCCGATCAGATCCAGAACGCATATGCTGCACTGGTGCTGAACCATCCGTTCAGCTTCTCCAGGATGATCTTCACCTACTTGGTGGAGAACATTGAAGGGAAAGGGAAGGAGGGCTTCTGCATGTACCCTCGCTTTATGCAGATGATTATAGACCAAAAGCTCCCTTCTTGCGAAGGAGAAGGAGGACGCGGTGGTACTCCAGGTGATGGACGATACCACCTTGGGCAGGATGAAGGTTTATAGGGGGAAGCAGGTAAAGCCCCCTGTGAGGAGATTATTTGGGCATCTGGCCCGGGAAGACCACGTGGCGCCGGCTAGGCGTAAATGGCGTCATGTTGATAGTGACTCTAAAGAAGAGCAGCTACAGCTCCCTGATGATGACTCCGATGATGATAGCGGAGATGCTGGAGATGAAGGACCCACTCAACAAAGGGGTCCCACTACTGATATTCCATCTCCAACATCTGCCCCCACTGGAGATGGAGCGGAGACTGCTGGGTTCCACCATGATTTCATGCCTGGTGAGGAAGAGGAGGAGTCAGATCAGGAGCCACTGACTCGGACTGTGGGAAGTAAAGTCGTTCCCACAGAACGAGGGCTCCGGGCGGTTGGTGAACGCCCACGCGATTGGGAGAGACTACTGATGATCTTACTTATACTCCTGATCTGCCAAGCCACACTCTAGGGGGAGCATCCTCCTCGAATGGATCGAGGAAGAAGAGGATGGCTCAGCCCCATGGCTTGAAAATAAAGAAATGCAGAATCACCTTTATCACCACCACAACCACCACCACCACTACCACCATTCCACATACCACCACTACCACCATTCCATCCACCACTACCACCAGTTCATACACCACTTCCACACCCACTCCACCAGATACACACTTCCCATCCACCACCACTACAGCTCATCCACAGCCATCCACTCGATACCAACCCCAATCTTCTCTACATCCACTACCACCACCACAACCCATGGAGTTGGGACCTCCTCATAGGTCCCACCTGTTTTTGGATCCGCTTACCCATCTGTCGGGTTGGAGGAGCAGTTGGCTAACCTTAACAGGTTAGTGCTGAAGCTGCTGGCGACGGATGAACAGTGAGCCTCTCAGCTTAATCAGCTGATGGAGCTTAATGCATCCCAAGCCCAAAGGATAGAGGCCCAGAGCCAAGAGATTACTGAGCTGATAGAGATGCATACATCCTCAATACAGAGGATACAAGATTTGGAGGCCTAGAACAAGAAGCTTATGCTGAGACTGAAGGGATCCAAAGATGAGCCCCTAAAGATCCGAGAAGGAGACGGAGATGATGGTGATGATGATGACAGTGATGATGATGAAGATGATGACTGTGCTGATCAAGGGGATGACACTGATGCAGGTGATAATGTTGATCATGATGATGATGATGAAGAAGGAGATGCAGCTGCATCTACATCAGCTCAAGGTCAAGAGAGGCGCACAAAGAAAAATCAAGACCAAGGAGCCCATCATCTTCTGCTGATCCTACTTACACACCAGCTATTCAAGACAAGAGTAATGCATAGTTGTTTATGTTATTTAAAATATGTGTATTTGAATATTGTATCTAATTAATGTAATTAATATTTATGGTTATTATTAATGTTTACTGTTCTGTTTGTTGATTAAATGATTGATGTGTTACATGTTTTAAATCAAGCAGATCCTAATTTTCAAGGAGATGAATATGATATTGCTCCCCTCCAAGATCAAGACTCAACTCACAATGATTCTTGATCTGCAAGGGATTGTCAGGAGATCAATGAATTACACTCCTGAAGAAGGAGAAACAATTCATGATCTCACTGACGAGCAACTGGCTGAAATATTCCGACTCAATCCTGATGAGATTGTGAAAGATGCTCCAACTGTGCAAAAGGAGAGTGACGATGAGCTTCAAGATGTCGATAAGATCGAGATTGAAGATGTCAGTGCATAACACTATCTAGAGTACACTGACAATGAGGGAAATGTCATTCCAAATCTGGAAGAAACTCCTGTCAGTGACACTTTTGAGACTCTGGATAAAATGGAGAAAGAGTCAGAAAAGGATAAAGAGAAGGCCCAAGCCTCAGACGCCGAAGTCAACATCAAAAAGGCTAAATGGACAGCATGTTTTGAAGAAATCAGAGCCCAACGCAGAGCTACAACGTCAACTGTCTACACCAAACTGTATAAGTTAAGAAACATCAAAAGGTGGCAGGCAGGATCATAGTGTGGGCACATTTTGCAGACCTCAACGTTTACGCGGTTAAACGTGAAAAGGGAATAGAGTACTTCAGATTTCCACACGATCTGAAGACTCTTCCAGGTTTTGAGCTCAACTAGTTAGCAAAGTTAAACTTGCTATATGCTGACCCTCGTAAGATGTCAGGCTAGTTTGAAGCAGCTCTGAAAAGGGAGTACCACACCAGATGGGTCAACTTCAAACCTCGACAACCAACGAGGTACATCAGAAGATCTGAGGTTGATGCCATAACTGGCAAACCTAGAGTAGTGCTGAAGTGGAGTCCACCACGTACAATGTCAAAGATCCCACTACGTGAGATGCCACAGGACTTCACTCCACACTTCAAATGATGGTACTACGATTGGAGAACGGGAGAGGCCGTAATAGTCTTGAACAGGAATGGCACAATGGAAACCATAAGGGTGTTTGACCCGATGTGGCTCACCAACTTGTCAGCACAATATGTTTATACTTTGTACAAGTGGCCACTGTTCTACGACTCACAGGATATTGTACAAGCTTTACAGTTCCAGAAAGTGATAAGACTCTGTTTTGTTTTTGAGATAAACACAGGAGTCACCAAAGAAGCTAAGTACAAGAAGTTTGAGGAAATCATGAAAAATGTTAGACAATATATAGATCTAGGTCCAAGGGGGAGTTTGTTGATACATATATGTACCTAGATCCTGATCTGAATGTAATATGTCTTACACTTATGTAATTATTGGGTACTTAATGAAATACAAAATGTTTGGTTGTGTCTATAATGTTTAATATTTCATTAATGAGTTGTTTAACGCATATTGACTTGATTATATAGGTTTGTGATTGTTTGAAGTGTTATGCATAATGTTATAATATTGAATACATTCAAACTTGGTGAAGTGAAGTTCTCATGCGTCCGACTAGACCATGCGCCCCAACGGTGGTCATGCGTCCGAATGGCCATGCGACCGAGTGTCTATGCGCCTAAATAGTTCATACGCCTGAACAACTTCATGCGTCTGACTCAGTCGCACGACTGAATACTTAGTTGTGCGAATGGATCAACCGCATGGCTCAATCGCATGAATGAACCATGCTAATGGTTCAGTCACCCGAATGAGCACCCTAACCTATAAATACCACCTAATTCGTGGAAAAACGTAAGCATTGAATTCACTTCGACTCCAGACGTACCCTAGCCATCCGGAAGCCTCTAAGTTCGTACTCCAAGTTCATAGAACGCTATAGATCGATTCCTAATCGATTCTTGATGTTAGATTCAATACATTATTGTGTCTACGTGCGTTCTCACTGATTGGATCGCCAATCAAATAGGATTTTACATTATTTGGTTTGGTTTAACACGTTAATCAGTTGGTGTTTGGTCAAATACAATATGTAACTTAAGTTAATATGTTTGTTATTGATTTGTTACATTAACAAGTTGATGTGATGTAAAACAATATAATTTACTATGTTTCTTTTAGTACTAATGTTGATACGGTAAAATATAAATACACTAGCTTACATATATGTTATTTGCAAACTGGTAGCATATATTTTGCAAACTACAAATGTTTTACTTGTACGTAAATTGCGTGATTATTCTTTAGATTTAATAAATGAATAATTTAATAAAAGGTGCATGAGATATTCATTTAGGATTTTGCATGTATTTAAATCGTAGAGATATGAGATAGGAGACAAGAGAGAAGGGAGAAGAAACATGAAAAGAATTAATTAATTAATAACAAACTAAAAAGAGAACACATTTTTTATTAGGGTTCAAGTCTCAGTCTGAGTAAAAATGTTTAGAGTTGAGTCATGTGGTATTCTTAGCAATTAGTTTCCTTCTGTGAAGATTGGGGGTGTGGTCCCGGCTAAGAAACGGATAGGTGGGTCCAATTAAACATATTTTAGTATTTGCACTTTTATCTTCTTTAATCATAAAAATTAATTGAAGTAATCAATGGTTATCATTAGCTTTGAATGTTTCAAAAATAAAGCTAATTCTAAACAAAAATTAACCTTGTGTATGTACATACAGATGTTTCCCTAAAAAATATTGATTTCCTAAAAACACTAAGAAATAATCTTAGTATTATACTTTTCAATCAATTGTTAATATGAAAATATGACAAAAAAAGTGAAAGGGTATTTGGTTATGTACTCGCTTTTTGTTGACTTTTTTGAGTTTCTTTCAATATCTTTTTAAACGTTTATAATTTTTTCAATTAATTATTTTAAAACAAATACAAATTACATCATAAAATCATACATTTTTCTCTTTGAATTGAATATAGTATTGTTATAAAGTTTTCAATTAAAAACCAACTGATGCAAACTTGTGATGTATAATAACATTTTTGTGTTGTGTTACATTAAAACAATACTTTTTGCTTTGTATTACATTAAAATAACATTTTTCTGTGTTGTGACGTTCTTCTTTAGAACATGACTTTCTATGTTATTTTGCGTTAGAACAACACTTTGTGTGTTGTCTGTTAGAACAACACTTTGTAAGTTGTTTTAAGTTTGAACACGTTTTGTATTGTATTATGGTACAAATTTGTATTGGTATTGTAAAAACAAAACCTTTGTAATAGAATATATTTTGTTTTATTTTTATGATAAACCATGCTATTTATTACATTAAAATAACGTCTATTGTGTTACACTGAAATATGCTAGATTTTTGTTTTGTGTTAAAACAACGTGTTTTGTGTTATTTTTATGCAAAACAACATAAAATTCATACATTTTTTAAAACAATTATTTTAAAACAAATACAAATTACATCATAAAATCATACATTTTTTCTTTTTAAATTGAGTATAGTATTGTTATAAAGTTTTCAAATAAAAACCGACTGATGCAAACTTGTGATGTATAATAACATTTTTGTGTTGTGTTACATTAAAACAACACTTTTTGCTTTGTGTTACCTTAAAATAACACTTTTCTGTGTTGTGATGTTCTGTTTTAGAACATGACTTTCTATGTTTTTTTGTGTTAGAACAACACTTTGTATGTTGTCTGTTAGAACAACACTTGTGTGTTGTTTTAAGTTTGAACACATTGTGTGTTGTATTATGGTACAACATTGTTGTTTTACGTAAAGCAACATGTTCTGTGTAGCTTTAGGTTAATTTGTATTGGTATTGTAAAAACAAAACCTGTGCAACAGAACATATTTTGTTTTATTTTTATGATAAACCATGCTATTTATTACATTAAAATAACATCTATTGTGTTACATTGAAATATGATAGACTTTTGTTTTGTGTTAAAACAACGTGTTTTGTGTTATTTTGACGTAAAACAACACGTTCGATTATGTTTTACTGTTTCTGTTTTGTAATAGATAATGCAGCACATTATTATGTTTCATTGAAATCCAAAATATTTTTATGGTGTAAACAAATAATCCATCATATTCAAGTATATTTAGAAAAACACAACAACTATGCATAATATTTAATATAACATAAAAACTTAAGAACAAAAAATTCAGCACATTGTTGTGATGTAGAATCCAGATGTGCAGTAGATGTGCTAAATTAGAATTCAACATATCGTAATTCAAATTCAGCACATCCTTTGCTTTACTTTTAAAATCCAACACATCTCTTATTTTTTCCTCAAATCTAGCACATTCAATTTTATGGTGAGCACAACTCTATATTTTAGAAGTTATGAGATAATATTTTTGTAGCTACAAATCATTTAAGATTGAAAATCAACTTAAGTCACATGGTCAAATGATGTGAATCAACCAAAATTTCCAAAGGAAACAACAGCTATAAAAAAGAAGGAGAGAAAACACCATCATAACATATAAGTTTCAATTCTAAATAGTTTCTTTTTTCAAAAATCAGAACAAGATGGTTGGCAAGCTTGAGGATAGTGGTTGCAATGGCCAGAGGTCGATGTAAAAGACGAGAAAGCTTGAAGTGGTAGTACGTCGTCATGGTTGGTGGGTATACTATTCTACAATTCCTTTGACTTGGAGGTTTTTAGGAAAGGGGGAGAGGTTTTGCTTGAGATTAGAGATGCAAGAATATGTACTACATTTTGTTAAAGGAATGTAAAGTTTTCTTTTTGATAGAAATGTCCTTAAGCGCTAATTTTTTGATTATGCCACATGTTAGGTTATTATTGATTCGTAGGTTTCTTAGAGAAAACTTATTTCTCATTTGAATATGTATAATATGAACTTATAAATACTTAAAAACACAAATGTTGTAATTATAATTCTCAAATATAATAGATTAAATTTACTGTGAATTCAAACATTTGAATTTGTATTACAATCTTGATGTTTGAAAGATAAAGTATTTATAATCTTTGATACAATAAATTGAGTTTACTATTAATTCAAACATTTTGAAATTGTAACAAGGGTTAAATAGTTAGTTCTTATATGTACCAAGTCACTATTCATCATTTATGGATTTTATGTGGGTAGAACAGAAAGAAAGATTAATAATAGTTGATTATAAAAGTATAGAAGATTAAACTCGCGTTTCGCCGCGGTACGATTTTAATGTATACAAGAATGGCACAATGATAGTTTTTGAGGTTATAAAAGTTGAAAGATTTAATTTGCTATTATACACTAATACTAACCACCGAAAAATATTGCGTACGAAACAACCGATAAAAAAGTATAATAGAAAAAAACCATAGTAAATAAAACAACTCGAAACAGATAAGAAAAATAACGAATAAGTAAATTGTGACTTTATTCTAATTAATGAGCTCAGTTATAAATTGATTAAAAGATTTTTTGACAAATTAAACTCGAATTCTTATGAAGTTCAGGTGATTAAATATAAATTTCATATAACTCGAAGGCTTAAGTATAAAGCTAAAAAAATAGTTCAGTTGAATAAATGTAAACTTAACCTAACTCGAAGGCTTAAGTATAAAAATTTTCAAAACAGTTCAGATTATTAAATGTAAATTTGACATAATTGGAACTATTAAGTATAAAAATTAAAAAAAACAAAATGAGTAGGTATTAATTTGAAAAAGAAAAAAAAGAGAGAGAAAGTGTTGTGTTTAATTTAAAAAAATTCTTAAAGGTTTAAATGTAAAAATATAAAAAATAAAAAAACTTTTTTTATTAGTTTGGAGAAAAAACTATTGTGGTGACATTGAGAAAATCGAGTCTCTTTTTCAATTTGCGTAATCTTTTTATTTTTAATATATAATGATATGTCGGATGTTATCAAGTCTTTTTTCCAACTTGCATTAAATACAAATATATTTTGGTATTATTATTATAGGTGATTGTTGATCGCTTGACGAAGAGTGCTCACTTCCTACCAATCCACGAGACATATTCATCTGAGAGGTTGGCTGATCTGTTTATCAAGGAGGTTGTAACTCGTCATGGTTTACCGGTGTCTATTGTGTCGGACTGCGACACCCGGTTGACATCCAAATTCTGGAAGAAATTTCACGACGCTATGGGGACGAGGTTACATATTAGCATTACTTATCATCCCCAGACTGATGGCCAGTCAGAGAGGACCATTCAGACATTGGAGGACATGCTTCGGGCATGTGTTATCGATTTTGGGGGAAGTTGGATGACCACTTACCGTTAGCTGAATCCTCATACAACAACAATTATCATGCTAGCATTGGTATGCCATCTTATGAGATGCTATACGGTAGGAGATGCAGGATGCCTGTCTACTGGGGTGAAATTGGTTAGAAAGAACTAGGGAGCGTCGAGGTGATCGAGGCTATGACTGAAAAGCTCGAAAAGATTAAGGCCTTCATGAAGGCAGCCAAAGATAGATAGAGTCGTATGCTGATAAACGACGCAGACCGATTGAGTTCCAGGTGGGTGACGGGTTATGTTGAAGGTCTTATCTTGGAAGGGTATTATTCGATTCAGAAAGCGGGGCAAGTTGAGCCCGAGGTACATAGGCCCTTTCCGAATCATTGCTCGAGTAGGAGAGGTGGCCTATAGATTGGAGTTACCAAATGAGTTAAGTGGAATTCACCCGACATTCCATGTATCTCATCTGAGAAAATGCTTGGCAGATGAAGACATGATTGTTCCACTGGAGGATATCGAAGTAGACGAACGGCTCAACTATGTGGAGCAACCAGTGGCAATCATCGATCGAAAAGAGAAGAGGCTGAGAAATAAAGTGGTTCCTCTGGTGCGTGTATAGTGGAAGCACAGGAAGGGATCCGAGTCAACATGGGAGACTAAGGAAGAAATGAGACAGCATTACCCATGTTTGTTCGAGGAATAACAGGTTTTGGGGGCGAAACCTATTTAAGGGGGGTGGACTTGTAACACCCGGTTATTTATTTATTTTGAAGCCGACGAAAGAAGAAAAAAGAAATAAAGTTCAAAGTCGAGGGACCAAACTCGCCAACGAGAAAAAGTTGGGGGAGTGGGGGTACTTAAAGGGACAGGGCAGTCCTTACCCTCTCCCCACACTCACAAATCAGCCAAAAAGAGAGAAAGAAGAGAGAAAAAGAGAGAAAAGTCGGTTCGAGTTGGTTCAAGAGAGCAAAATCGTTGAATAGCGGGTCAAGTCGAAACTCTTCTCGTTGTGGTCATTTGTGTGAGTTCTAGGATCCCTCGTTTACATGTTTTTGAATGATTTAGGGCTAGAATACATCTGAAAATCAGGTTTTTGAAGTGTGTGTGTGTGTGTTTGACCTGTTTATGTATGTGTGGGTATGTGTATGATTCGTTTGGATCTCGTGTTTGGGCTTGTGTGTGCTTAAATGGTGTTGTGGTATGCATTCCTAAGGTTTAGGATGGTTGATTTGGGCTTAGAATGGGTTTAGATGAGCTTGGAGCTCGAAAATGGCATATTGGGTTCGGGATGAACTGCATTCTGCACCAGCTAGGGCTAGGCGGCCGAATGGAGGCCATACGGCCAATTGAGGTGCGATTGAGGTTCATTCGCATGACTGAGGGTTCATTCGCATGACTGAGGGTTCATTCGCATGACTAAGGGTTTATTTGCATGATTGAGAGCCCAGTCGCTTAAATGCCCATTCACATTAGTTTCATCCACATTAGGTCCATTTGCATGGGAATCATCCGCATGGAGTCCATTCACATTAGTTTCATTTGCACGATTGGGTGTTCATCCGCATTAGTCCGATCGCATGATGTTTAGTCGCCTGAAGGCCATGCGACTGAAGGGTGCCCATACGCCCAAGTAGGACTGGTGAACCCGAGGAAAGTGTAGTTTATGTACTGACTTTCGGGGGAAAGTGCAGATGTAAGTTTTGATGTGAAAGTTCCCGTAAGTTCATGTAAGATGACTGTTGAGGGCTTAGAGTGTATGTTGGGCATGATGATGATGTTGCATGATTATGCATGTTATGTATGTATGATGTTGCCCTGTACGATGATGATGACTGTGTATGTTATGTTCCTTATTATAATGTATTTTTATCTTTCTTGTGGCTTCACGTGTTATGTTAATGAATGAAATGAAAGTATTACATAACGTAAAGTGAAAGATAAAGAAAAGAGGAACATTAAGGAAGAATGCATTCATTAATAAATGATGAAAGTAAAGAAAGTCTTGTAAGCCTTGTATGTCGGGACACGCCATTAAAAGGTGTTAGCCCAACGGTGTGCGGGTTCGCTACCCCGGGAGGATGCACATTGGGGTCTTTCTTTGTGATTGACTATTTGTATGGAATCATTGTTGCTTGCCTTAGGTACTGTGGCCAGAGGTGCTGGGCACCGTGAATGAAGGTCTATGATAGGCTTAGCTCCAGTACCATGAGCATGAAGGGCATAGCACATGACAATGGTATACCTGAACTTTATCTTAGGTACTGTGGCCAGAGATGCTGTGCACCGTAAATGAAGGTCTATGATAGGCTTAGGCCCAGTACCATGATCATGAAGGGTAAAGTTCATGGTTTTGACGAAAGGAAAAGATGTAATGAACGTACGAATGAAAGAATGAATGTGTGAACGAATAATGAAGATAATAATAATATTATCTATGTGTACTATGATGTATGATCGCATAAAAGTAAAGAGCGGTTTTAATGAAAGCAAAGTATATTTTATTATAAAACTAGAACTCACTCAGCAACGCTGACTTTTATGTGTTTCCAGTTGGCAGGTAATGATTGCTGAGGATAGCACGAGATGGCTACTCAGCTCTTTTGGATGACATTCTTTTGTTTAATGTTTTTGCATTGTAATGCGAACAAACTATGTTTGAAATGAATGTTGTATTAACTTGCAAAAGCATTTGTAATGATATGAAAAGCCATTTTTATGTTTCCACTGCAATACTTTATTGAAGTCAATGTAATTATATGTTTTACGCGCAATGATTTACCAGTTGTAAGCATCCCGGGAATGTGGCCTTACAAGTTGGTATCATAGCCAAAGTTTAAGTGAAATGGGTAAAATTTCAAAATAAACCTTTACTTAAACTGAGAATAGGATGGAAAGGGAAAGGATGCCAATCTGAGTAGCTCCGTGCCATTAGGTATTTTCGTAAGGTTAACCAGTATTTATGCGCAGGTATGAGGTTATGTGTTGTTTGTAGATTTAAATACTGATGTAGTCAGGATAGGTAATGCTCGGGGTGTGAAGAGTAAAGTAAGTGGCTAATCACAACTGGCCACTGTAATTAGAGACTTACTATACTTGACATAAACTGAGCTGTTCCCTTGAATGACCATGTTGGTGTTTGAATCTTTCAGTGTGCGTGTGAATGGCTGGTGGTAGATCTTTGAAAGCCTCTCGTGAAGGTGGTCATGATGGGCTTGGTGCTGAGCCACGACCTAAGAGAGGAAGACCTAGAGTTGAAAAGGTGGTTTCTGAAGAACCAGAGACCGCTCACCCGGAGGGTGGCGACGAGAGCGCCAATCTGAGAGCCTCAATAAAGGAGGCTGTTGTTGAAAAAGTCCAATCAGGTCATGCAGACAATCTTACCGTCTGTAGTGATCGAAGTTATCAAGGCGGTACGAGAAGGGGAAAGAAAAGAGAGAAACAGGTCCTTGGGAGGACGGGAGCAACCGGAGCCAGAAACGGTTCTCTCTGATGATGAAGAAGAAGAAGAAGAAGAGCCTGCGTTGGACACGGCACGCGGCTGTAACACGAGGATGTAACTATGGGGCGTTTCAACGATGCAAGCCCCCTACCTTTGATGGAAACGACACTGCTGCTGCTGCTCACCAGTGGGTGAGAGAAGTGGAAACTGTATTGAATATCAGCGAGTGCCGGGAGGACCAAAAAGTAAAGTTTGTTGCCCACTCTTTTATGGACTCAGCTCTGTGCTGTTGGGACATATAGTCCAAGCCGAGGGTAGCATGGGAATTGGGAGGATGAGATGGTCTGAGCTGAAAAAGTTAGTGATTGAGGAGTTTTATCCTCACCGGGAAATGGACAAGGTCGAAAGGGAGTTCTTGCAACTGGAGGCGGGAACCATGACACACCAGTAGTACACCACAAAATACAATGAGATGGCACGTCTGGTGTCGGATCAGGTGACGCCTCTGTCACGAAAGATTAAGAGGCACATTCAGGGTTTGCCAGCGGATATTCACAAGCATATGATTGCCACCCAACCGAGCACGTTTAGGTCGGCGGTGGACTTGGCAGGGAGATTATATGATGAGAGGGTTGTGGTGGTGGTGGCTGAAGGTGGCAGGAAGGGAGGAGGTGATCGGAACTAGTAGAGGAAGAGGTTCGGTCGGGGTGATGCCTCGACGGGTAACAAAAAGGCACGGGTGGATGACCGTCGTGTGGCCACATCGAGTGTGGGGTCAAAAAGGTGTGGCAAGTGTGGAAGGGAGTATGCGGGAGAATGTAGGTTTGGGTCGAATTTGTACTTTAAATGTGGGAAGGCGGGGCACATGGCAAGGGACTGTCGTACGGTCCGATGCTTTAACAGTGGTGAAGAGGGTCACATAAGTAAGGATTGTAAGAAGCCGAGGGCGGAGGGCTTTGGGGCGAAGAAGACGAGGAGTGAAGGACCGAGGGCGAACGCCAGGGCATTCACCATGACACAGGAGGAAGCCAGGACAGATCCTGATGTTGTGTCCGGTACGTTTCTAGTGAACCAAACTTTAGCTTCTGTGTTATTTGATTCGGGTGCCAGTAAAATTTTTATTTCTGCTGCTTTCTGTGCTAAGCTGCCTGTTAGAAGTAAACGTGTTGATGCACCCTTTGATGTAGAAACTGCCATAGGTAAGTCTATCAGGATTTCTGAGATGATAGAAAACTGTGATGTGGAGCTAGAAGGTCATAAGTTTCCTGTTATACCATTCGTAATGACCATAGGTGGTTTCTATTGGTTCTTGAGATGGATTGGTTGGCGGACTTCAAGGCGAACATTGTGTGTCGCAAGAAGATGATTCGTTTGACAGCGCCTAACGGGAGTTTGGTAGCTGTTTATGGAGATCGGGTCACAACGATCCCGAAAGTAATCTCAATGGCGGTGGCGGGAAAGTGTATGAGGTGTGGATGTAGCGCCTATTTGGCTTATGTAAAGGATGTGGATACGCCAGCACCACAACTATCTGACGTACTGGTTGTGTGTGACTTTCCGGATGTGTTCCTAGAAGACTTACCAGGAGTGCCACCTGACAGAGAGATTGAGTTTCAGATTGATCTGATACCGGGTGCCCAACCTGTTGCCAAGGCATCGTATCGGTTGTCTCCGACGGAGATGAAAGAATTGATGGAGCAACTGCAAGAGCTACTTGATAAGAGGTTTATTAGACCGAGTATCTCTCCTTGGGGTGCTTCGGTCTTATTCGTAAAGAATAAAGACGGTAGTATGGGGATGTGTATTGACTACCGTGAGCTGAACAAGTTGACGGTGAAGAATCGATACCCCTTACCGAGAATAAATGATTTGCTCGATCAGCTTCAAGGTGCCAGTTGGTTCTCAAGAATAGATCTTTGATCGGGTTACCATCAGCTAAAAGTGAAGGAGCAGGATATTCCTAAAACAGCTTTCCGCACACGTTATGGTCACTATGAGTTTCTTGTCATGTCTTTTGGTTTGACCAATGCGCCAACTTCTTTTATGGATTTGATGAATCGAGTGTATCGGCCGATGTTGGATAAATCAGTGATCGTATTTATTGATGATATCCTGATTTATTTAAAGAATGAAGAGGAGCATGCCGGTCATATTCGGGAGGTTTTGGAGACGTTCAGAAAGGAGAAGTTGTACGCCAAATTCTCCAAGTGTGCATTTTGGTTGCGTGAAGTTCAGTTCTTGGGTCATGTAGTGAATCCTAACGGGATTATCGTGGACCCAGCAAAGGTGGAGGCAGTGATGCAATGGAAGTCTCCAAAGACGTCATCTGAGATTCGCAGTTTCTTGGGCTTGGTGGGCTACTACAGAAGATTCATCCAAGACTTTTCCAAGATCGCTTCTCCACTAACCAAGTTGACCTAAAAAGATGTGAAGTTTGTATGGGTCAAGCTCAAGAGAAGGTGTTCGACGAATTGAAGGCAAGATTGACTCAAGCTCTTGTTCTGTCATTACTCGAGGGAAGTGAAGACTTGGTGGTTATTATGATGCTTCCTACTCGGGGTTGGGGTGCGTGTTAATGCAGAGAGGAAAAGTTATAGCCTATGCATCCCGACAGTTGAAGGTTCATGAGGTCAATTATCCTACTCATGACTTGGAGCTAGCAGCCGTGGTCTTTGCACTAAAGATTTGGAGGCACTATCTTTACGGGACAAAGTGCACCATTTACACTGACCACAAGAGCTTAAAGTACTTCTTTAAGCAGAAGGAGCTGAACATGAGGCAGAGACAGTGGTTGGAACTTATAAAAGATTATGATTGTAAGATCCACTATCATTCGGGCAAAGCGAATGTGGTGGTTGATGTCCTTTGCCGAAAAGAGAGGCCGAGCCGATTTGGGTGAAGCAGTATCAACTAATCATGACCTCTGACGTGATGAATCAAGTTAAAGAGTTTCAAGATGAGGCATTGAAAGAAGATCATCTTAACTCTAAAAGAATAAGAGGTCTGGTTGTGGAATTGGGTGAAAACACACTTGGTGTTAGAACCTGATTGGGACGGGTGTGGATTCCTTGTTTTGGGGATCTACGAGTGAAGATTTTGGATGAAGCTCACAAGACACGATACTCCATTCATCCAGGTGCCACAAAGATGTATCAAGACATGAAGAAGGATTATTGGTGGCCTGGTATGAAACGTGACGTGGTAGAGTATGTGAGTAAATGCCTTACTTGTTTACAGGTGAAGGCCAAACATCAGAAGCCGTATGGGAAGGTCCAACCTTTTGATATACCGGAATGGAAGTGGGAGCATATCACCATGGATTTTATTACGAAGCTGCCGCGTTCCCCGAACGGGTATGATGCTATATAGGTGATTGTTGACCGCTTGACGAAGAGTGCTCACTTCCTACCAATCCACGATACATATTCATCTGAGAGGTTGGCTGATCTGTTTATTAAGGAGGTTGTAACTCGTCATGATGTACCGGTGTCTATTGTGTCGGATCGTGACACCCGGTTGACATCCAAATCCTAGAAGAAATTCCACGATGCTATGGGGACGAGGTTACATATTAGCATGACTTATCATCCCCAGACTGATGGCCAGTCAGAGAGGACCATTCATACATTGGAGGACATGCTTCGGGCATGTGTTATCGATTTTGGGGGAAGTTGGGATGACCACTTACCATTAGCTGAATTCTCATACAACAACAATTATCATGCCAGCATTGGTATGCCACCTTATGAGATGCTATACGGTAGGAGATGTAGGACGCCCATCTGTTGGGGTGATATTGGTTAGAAAGAACTAGGGAGCATCAAGGTGATCGAGGCTATGATTGAAAAGCTCGAAAAGATCAAGGCCTTCATGAAGGCAGCCAAAGATAGACAGATGTCGTATGCTGATAAACGACGTAGACCGATCGAGTTCCAGGTGGGTGACCGGGTTATGTTGAAGGTCTCATCTGGAAGGGTATTATTCGATTCAGAAAGCGGGGCAAGTTGAGCCCGAGGTACATAGGCCCTTTCCGAATCATTGCTCGAGTAGGAGAGGTGGCCTATAGATTGGAGTTACCAAATGAGTTAAGTGGAATTCACCCAACATTCCATGTATCTCATCTGAGAAAATGCTTGGCAGATGAAGACATGATTGTTCCACTAGAGGATATCGAAGTAGACGAACGGATCAATTATGTGGAGCAACTAGTGGCAATCACCGATCGAAAAGAGAAGGGCTGAGAAATAAAGTGGTTCCTCTGGTGCGTGTATAGTGGAAGCACAGGATGGGATCCGAGTCAACGTGGGAGACTGAGGAAGAAATGAGACAACATTACCCATGTTTGTTCGAGGAATAACAGGTTTTGGGGGCGAAACCTATTTAAGGGGGGGTGGACTTGTAACACCCGGTTATTTATTTATTTTAAAGCCGACGAAAGAAGAAAAAAGAAATAAAGTCCAAAGTCGAGGGACCAAACTCGCCAACGAGAGAAATTTGGGTGAGTGGGGGTATATAAAGGGAGAGGGCAGCCCTTACCCTCTCCCCACACCCACAAATCAGCCAAGAAAAGAGAAAGAAGAGAGAAAAAAGGAGAAAAATATGTTTGAGTTAGTTCAAGAGAGCAAAATCGTCGAGTAGCGGGTCAAATCGAAGCTCTTCTTATTATGGCCATTTGTGTGAGTTCTAGGACCCCTCTTTTACATGTTTTTGAATGATTTGGGGCTGGAACACATCTGAAAATCGGGTTTTTGAAGTGTGTGTGTGTTTGACTCGTTTATGTATGTGTGGGTATGTGTATGATTCGTTTGGGTCTCGTGTTGGGCTTGTGTGTGCTTGAATGGTGTTGTGGTATGCATTCTTAAGGTTTAGGATGGTTTATTTGGGCTTAGAATGGGTTTAGATGAGCTTGGAGGTCAAAAATAGCAGATTGGGTTCCGGATGAACTGCATTTTGCACCAGCTAGGGCTAGGCGACCGAATGGAGGCCATACAGCCGATTGAGGTTCATTCGCACGACTGAGGGTTCATTCGCACGACTGAGGGTTCATTCGCATGATTGAGAGCCCAGTCACTTAAATGCCCATTCGTATTAGTTTCATCCGCATTAGGTCCATTGCATGGGACTCATCCGCATGGAGTCCATTCGCATTAGTTTCATTCGCACTATTGGGTGTTTATCCGCATAGGTGTTCATCCGCATTAGTCCAATTGCATGATGTTTGGTCGCCTGAAGGCCATGCGACTGAAGGGTGCCCATACGCCCAAGTAGGGCTGGTGAACCCGAGTAAAGTGTAGTTTGTGTATTGACTTTCGGGGGAAAGTGCAGATGTAAGCTTTGACGTGAAAGTTCCCGTAAGTTCATGTATGATGACTGTTGAGGCCTTAGAGAGTATGTTGGGCATGATGATAATATTGCATGATTATGCATGTTATGTATGTATGATGTTTCCCTGTACGATGATGATGACTGAGTATGTTATGTTCCTTATTATAATTTATTTTATCTTTACTGTGGCTTTACGTGTTATGTTAATGAATGAAATGAAAGTATTACGTAACGTAAAGTGAAAGATAAAGAAAAGAGGAACATGAAGGAATAATGCATTCATTAATAAATGATGAATGTAAGAAAGTCTTGCAAGCCTTGTATGTCGAGACACGTCATTAAAAGGTGTTGCCCAACGGTGTGCGGGTTCGCTACCCTAGGAGGATGCATATTGGGGTCTTTCTTTGTGATTGACCATTTGTATGGAACTATTGTTGCTTGCCTTAGGTACTGTGGCCAGAGGTGCTGGCATCGTGAATGAAGGTCTATGATAGGCTTAGGTCCAGTACCATGAGCATGAAAGGCATAGCACATGACAATGGTATACCTGAATTTTATCTTAGGTACTGTGGCCAGAGATGCTGTGCATCGTGAATGAAGGTCTAGGATAGGCCTAGGCCTAGTACCATGAGCATGAAGGGTAAAGTTCATGGTTTTGACGAAAGGAAAAGATGTAATGAACGTACGAATGAAAGAATGAATGTATGTACGAATAATGAAGATAATAATGATATTATCTATGTGTAAGTATGATGTATGATCGCATAAAAGTAAAGAACGGTTTTAATGAAAGCAAAGTATATTTTATTATAAAACTAGAACTCACTCAGCAACGCTTACTTTTATGTGTTTCCAGTTGGCAGGTAATGATTGCTGAGGATGGCACGAGGTGGCTACCCAGCTCTTTTAGATGGCATTCTTTTGTTTAGCGTTTTTGCATTGTAATGCGAACAAACTATGTTTGAAATGAATGTTGTATTAACTTGCAAAAGCATTTGTAATGATATGAAAAGCCATTTTTATGTTTCCGCTGCAATACTTTATTGAAGTCAATGTAATTATATGTTTTACGTGCAATGATTTACCAGCTGTAAGCATCCCGGGAACGGGGTCTTACATATACATGTGTGTATATATACATATATTATATGTATGTATGTATGTATGTATATATATACATATATATATATATATACATATAATATATATATACATATACATACATATATATGTATATATATGTATATATATGTATATATATGTATATATATATATATATATATATGTATATATATGTATATACATACATATATATACCTATATCTATACATATATATATACATATATATATATATATACATATATATACATATATATATACATATATATATACATATATATATACATATATATATACATATATATATACATATATATATATAGTGGAGGGTTCAAAAGAAAACCTTATTTTAATAGAAAACTAAAAAAACCACTAATCCACCATTGATTTGTGTAATCAATGGTTGAGATCATACAATGGCAAAATGGTAAATAAAATGGTGTTTAGAGGATCTAACTATAAGGTCATAAGGTATAATAGGAAAAAAACACATTTGTAAATCATATGAAAACTCTTATTTAATTAACTATATCCTTATAATCACTCACACATTCTTTTCTCTCTATATTTACATCATCTCTAACTTACTCTTATATTTTATCTCACCAACATATTTATAGTTTTAAACATCACATTATACTAATATATATATATAGTGAAGGAATCGATCATAGAAAGATCAAGAACACAAACAAATAAACAAAAGCCGAGTTATATATATGTAATCACATTAAACAACATACAATTTCAATATGTAATAGTGTGTTACGTATATGTAACATTGTGTTACACACTTATGAAGCACTATGTTACGTATACGTTACCCAAACAAGCTCTAATTTAACCATCAAATCAAATCTCAAATCTTATAACAATTTAATTCATGTTGATATATCGTGCTATGTATATACAATCGTTTTCATTCATGTATATGTTACTATCACTTATAACAAGTGGAAAACATTTATTTAACCTGAAAATTTACATATATATAAATGTGGTTACATATATGAAACTTGATGCTGAGTTAAATAGACGTAGTACTAAACATAAGTACTAGAATCTAAAGAAGATTATTGTAAATAAAAGTGAAACCATGGGTAACATGTGTACGTATACGTAAGCACATGTATGTATCACCTTATTTCTATAGTTTTACTTAGTTTATGTATATGTAAGTCAACTAAAGTTATAAAGAACCTCACATATATCAGAATGAACGTACAGATGATAAAATTTCACATATATATAACACCTATAAACTCAATGTTATTGAGAATCTTTGAAACCATAGTGGTCTGTATATGTAACAACAATATTGCGTATACCTAACAATGGTGCTACATATATGTAACATTGTGATGTTCTTCATGTTTAAACCATACATTTTGTACAATCAGATTTGAATGTCTATTGTTCATCCCCAATCTTCATCTTTTGAATAGCAGTGTAATGTATATGTGACGTTAGTGTTTCAAATCTTCATCTTCTTAATCTTCATCTAGCATCAACCTGATTCATATCGAAACAACCATAATATATATATATATATGAAAACTAGAGTTTGTTCATCCCCAATGTTCATCTTTTGAACAGTAGTGTAACGTATATATGACATTAGTGTTTCAAATCTTCATCTTCTTAATCTTGATCTAACATCAACGTGATTCGTATCTAAAGAACCATAATATATATGAAAACTAGAGTTTGAAAAAACAATTGTAAAACAGTATATCATGGATCTAAAACTTGGAGAACTAAACAGGGGATAAGGAATTTTTAAATGTGAAATGGGTTTGATCAAGGAGTCAAACGAATCATTCTGTTGTGTGTATCTTGAAGCGTTTTCCATTGACGGTGACGTTTGCAAGTGGCGCATGGTGGGTGGCAACATTGAAGATGTGAGCGGTGATGGTGTTTTGGGTTGGAGATAATAAGAGATGAGAGAATTAGGAATCAAATATTTAAAAAAAAGAGAGAAATCAGGGTTTTAAATTTATTAAAATTAAAAGAGGGTTAAAATTACTTTATTAACCTTTTAATTAAAAGATAAAAATAATTAAAAGAAA
Source organism: Flaveria trinervia (assembly GCA_025506515.1). Classification (NCBI taxonomy): domain Eukaryota; kingdom Viridiplantae; phylum Streptophyta; class Magnoliopsida; order Asterales; family Asteraceae; genus Flaveria; species Flaveria trinervia. Next base: position 64,979,874 of record CM046441.1, read on the forward strand.
CTTTTTGGATTGGTTGAGAGTGGTTTTTATGATTTTTATTTATAGGTTTGGTTTCATTTTATCCATCCCCTATATATACATATACATATGTATATGTACATATACATATACATATGTACATATATATATACATATATATACATATATATATATACATATATATACATATATATATATATAATATATATATATATATATATATATATATATATATATATATATATATATATATATATATATATTTTTACATATAAATATAGGGTGGAGTATTTTGAGAATAATTTTTTGTGAGAACTCTAAAAATCAACACAAGCCACAGATTTAACATGACATGCAAGTCACATGTTATTTCTATGTTTTTTAAACATTCATAACTTTTTTCACGATATTATTTCTTTTAAACAATTTCACTATTAATTATAATATTGTTTATCTTTCCAATATGCACCATATTGATATCATTTTTTAATATCATCCACCCATTATGTGCACATGCATAATCGTGTTATACACATGTGTAAATATGGTATTACACATGTGTAAACAAATTTCATAAATAATGAATTTTTCTTTTCTTTTTATAATTTTTTATTAAGGAGGAGAACGAGAGAACATTTTTGTATATCTATTTTTATAATTATACGTTATTTTTCATTTTATAATATTTTATTATGTTTTTTTTATTTACAATTTTGTTATGAAAAAATGTCACAGAATAGTAAACAAGTTTCAAAAGTGTTTTAGTTTAGTCACTCATGCATATTTTTCTCAAATTGGACCTTCAAACGATCAAATTGAGTCATTATGTGGAAAATACATGGGAGTTAGAATTTTCAATATATAAAATTATATTAAAAAATAAAAAAAACATGTTAATTATGAAAAAAATAAAAAAAAGTGCCTAAAATTTACGTCAACGTTCTATATCAACGTCAAAAAATAGAAAAAAGTATTTTCTAACTGAATGCAAAAGTATAACATGCTAAAAATATGTTATGACTTTTATTTGTATAAAATATAAAAATGAGTTATCTGATTGGAACACTTTTAAAACTTGAGTTACTTAATTGGAATATTTTTAAAAGTTGGTTACTATTTTACAAAGTTACCTCTTTTGTTATTGAAAACTTATGGCTCACATTGGTTAAATAAAATTTTCATATGAACTCTCCTCTATAGATATATATAAAAATGTCACTTTAACCTTTTTGAATTTTAAAATCCTCGGATTTAGCTTTTGTAAATTTTTAATTCAAAAAATTATTTCTTACATTCTTATTTTTATCTACATGTTAGTCTAATTTTGAGTTCGTTTATGTTTTGATATAATTTTTATTTGGACTCGAACTGTGTCAAACATAAAACGTTTGCATGTTAATTTTTATGTAAACTTTGAGTTGATTTGTTTTTCGACGAAAATTTTATTTGAAAAAAACAAAATCAAATATAATATGTTTCGGTTGATGATATAGATCCGAAACAGTTATAATTTATACTTAATCATGTCGCGTACCCGCTCTTGTTCAAATGTGCAATTAGATATCTTAAAACATAATCTAAGGTTTGATGTAAACATTTTGTATCCATATAAATGAAAACGAAACCCCTAAGCAATATCACTACTCTCTCCCTCCCTCTCAACCTCCTGTCAATTCTTATCTTCTTCCTCTCCGTACATCTCCTCCGCCGTCGCCGACCACCTCCCAACGACCTCCGGCGAAAACTTCCGGCCAAAGCATCCATCTTTTTCAACATTCCCCTTTTTGATGGAGTTCTAAACTCCAAAATTTTCCAATTTTTCGTTGTCGGTGGGTCTTAATTTCACTCGAATATCTAATTCCCTCGATACCCATTTGGGAATTGAGATCGATCCCACTTTGGATTCATGATCCACTTCCCAAATGTGTTATTCAATCTCACTGGGTTTTGTATCTACCAAAGAAATCTTGTCATTTTGATATGTGTTGTTAATTATCCCCTGTGATTCAGTTTACACTTATGACTATAATTTGATTGTAGTTGGATCGTGGTTAACCTTTGTTCCCTTAATTAACATAACTATTGATCTCTAAAATCATTATCTGTTCTTGAAATTTCGAATTTTTATACAATCATACCCACTTCAGATCCTTCATTTGTGCCCCTTTTGCTGTACCCATAAGATCATTTATAGGTTTTTGTGGGGATTAACAAATTGGAAATGATATGAAGAACAGAATTGGAACAATGGGATTGAAGACAACTACAAGGTCTCCAAGAATGAAGGTTTGGATAATCAGGGGAACAACAATGGTTTTACTGTGGACTTGTTTGGTTCAGTTAACAGCATTAGGGGATACTTGGGGTCCTAGGGTTTTAAAAGGTTGGCCTTCTTCATTCACTCAAGATTCTCATTCTTTAGATGTGAAGTTTTTGCCTGCTGATTCTGCTAGGGTTCTTCCACCCAAGAGTGAGTGCTGATTTCTTGTTTGTGTTGTTAATTTCATCTTTATGATGATGAAATGTAGTATAATGGCAATAGTTATTATGGGTGTGTGTTGAATTCTCTTAATTTTGATAAGAACATGATAGATTGATGTGGAATGCAGGGGTTTACCAGAACAATGGTTATCTAATGGTATCATGTAATGGAGGACTCAATCAAATGCGATCTGCGGTATGTGTTTCATTTTAATTATATACATACACGCATAGGTGAAAATTGATTTTTTTGTTTTCTGGAAGTCTGTCATGAAACAAAGAATATTGTTAATTTGTTAACTGTTTCTTTATCATGTAGATTTGTGATATGGTTGCAATTGCAAGATTCTTGAATGTGACTCTTATAGTTCCTGAGTTGGATAAAACATCTTTCTGGGCTGATCCAAGGTATGGCAATTCATGTCATTATTTCTTGCAAATCGAAAGCTGTATGATTTGAATTTGGTTATGACTTGCAAACTTGAATTACAGTGAGTTTGAAGACATTTTTGATGTTGATCATTTCATTACGTCCCTTAGAGATGAAGTCCGGATACTTAAACAACTTCCTCCTCGGCTTAGAAAGAGAGTGGATTCTGGAATTGTGCATACCATGCCTCCCATTAGCTGGTCTGATATTTCATATTATCATAACCAGGTAGAATCTTTATTTTCCTTGAATCTAATGTATGTTGGTTAAATTTTCATTTATTTTTTATAACTAGATAGGAAATATATCGTATTGTTATGGTATTATTTGACAGCTTTCATTTAGGGTAAAGTCTTATAATTGTGTGAAAATGTAACAAATAATCAAACAAACGTACTTAGTAAAATCTCACTCAATACTTGTGTCATCGCTTCATCCATTCCATTCATTAGTTATTTATGTATAGACAACCAAACTTACTCTCTCAGTTATGGTTTTGTTCTCTCCATGTGCAGATTCTTCCTTTGATTAAAAATACAAAGTCGTGCATTTGAATAGAACAGATACTCGGCTTGCCAATAACGGTCAACCTCTTGAACTTCAGAGGCTCAGGTGTCGAGTAAATTACGATGCTTTGAGATTTACTCCTCAGATAGAGTACTTGGGTAGGCGTGTTATACAACTTCTGAGACAACATGGGCCATTTCTAGTGCTTCATTTAAGATATGAAATGGACATGTTAGCATTTCTGGATGCACCCAAGGATGCAATCTTGATGAGGTGGAAGAGCTTACTAGAATGAGGTTTGACCTACTAATTTGACTGATTAGTGTTTTGGATGTTTGGTAATACCTTTTCGTGTGTAAAGTTCAGTTCTTGTTTGGCAGATATGCATACCCATGGTGGAAAGAAAAGATTATAAACTCTGAATTGAAGAGGAAAGACGGATTGTGCCCTTTGACTCCCGAGGAAACGGCCCTTACACTTAGGGCACTCGGCATTGATAGGAACATCCAGATTTATATTGCTGCGGGTGAAATATATGGCGGTCAAAGGAGAATGGCTAGTCTTGCAGCCGCTTTCCCGAAGCTGGTTAGTAAATGTGCTACAATCAGTTGTGTTTGATCAAACATAATTATTTTTCGTGTTAATAGCAAAAATGACTATTCTACCCTTGACGCCCTTACAGGTAAGAAAAGAGACTTTATTAGGGGCAGACGACCTTCAATTTTCCCAAAACCATTCGTCACAAATGGCAGCACTGGACTATCTTGTATCGTTGGAAAGTGACATTTTTATTCCCACTTATTATGGGAATATGGCCAAAGTTGTAGAAGGTCATCGCAGGTACAAAAATCTAATCTTTTGTCATTTTTTCTTACTTTATATACGATTTAAACATGTATGCCTAAAAGTTAAATCTTTTTCAGATACTTGGGTTTCAAGAAAACGATATCACTAGATAGAAAGCTGTTGGTTGAACTAATAGACAAATATACGAGTGGATCATTGAGTTGGGATGAGTTCTCGAATGCTGTAAAGGATGCACACGCAACACAAATGGGGCAGCCAAAAAAACGAGTGGTTATTCCAGATAGACCTAAAGAAGAAGATTACTTTCATTCAAATCCAGAAGAATGCTTACAGCCATTAGAGACTAAACCTGTGAGCATTTTATGATGACACTTTTACGGATTACTTTACTTGGGTCTAAAGTTGGAAGATTATGGTTAGTCACCCTTGACCCAGTGGTGCACCAAGCGGGTTGATCTTGACTTTGAGCCTGTGATTGTGTCGGTGGGAGGATGGAGATGTTTAGAAGAGCGTATTTTGGTAGAGTTGATATGCGGGTTTATTATTTAGTATCTTTATTTTTTTCCTTTTAGTTGCATATTATTGCTAATAATGCAAATAATGTATAGGAACTGCCCTGATATTGCAGGGTTATATATTGGTCCTCATAACTACTGATATGTACATGCCCATTTGAAGTATAGATTAGTTTTTGCACGTATACATACGCCTTACATGAATACATGATACCGCGGTTGTAATATAGAGTTGACTTTTTATGGGTTGGTACTGTTTGGGGGCTATTGAAGATTGTTTAGTTGAAATTGAAAGTCAACTTAGGGATTATGTAAAAGAAGCAACTTTTGTAATTTGTTACTTGGAATGTTTATTTCATGACTGGGAATATATGTATAATCTGGATTTGACTTTTTGTGAAAAGTCAAATGTAATATTTCCTTTGAATGGAGGCTATTGAAGAGTGAATTCTAGTTGAAATTGGAAGTCAACTTTGAAATTATGAACATGAAGCAACTTCTGTAATTTGGTATTTAGAATGGATAGATTTCATGATTGGGTACCATATATATGTATAATCGGATTTGACTTTTTAGTATAAGTCAAATGTAATATTCCCTTTGAATGGAGGTTATTGAAGAGTGAATTGTAGCTGAAATTACTTCTAACTACATCTATCATCTATCTTGAATTCTTGATAGATGTTATGTCTTAATAATTAGTTATATAATATATTATGATGTCGGTTTATATATAAAGAAGAATGGTATGATGATAGCAACTTGTGATTAATTAAATTAAGAAGTATTATATTTTGTTTTATGATAAAACTAAGAATGATTCAAAACATTCTAAATATTAAAATATTATGTTTATTTAAAAATAATTAGGTATCGAAACCACATCACCCCTTCCACATGGGTGAAACATAGTTTCAGCAAGAATTCGAACCCATATCACTCTTCTATTCCGCCGTCTCATATAATTTTTTTGTTTCGTCTCTCCATTCACTAATGGCTACATCACCTTGATACACTCCGCACCACCATCTCTCACCTTCTACCTCGGCTCATATCGTTTTAATAGCAACCTGTCTCAACTCCATCCCGACTTCACCCCCTCACCCTTACGTGTTACTTAATACTTATTTAGTGACATAAGTGAATTTTATTCAAAAGCATTAGTAAACAAATAGAAAAATAAAAAAAAGAATTATTTTGTAATAGAATAAAAAAGACAAATTTAATCAATTTGAAAAGAAAGAGGATAATATCAAGTTTTTCTTATTAATAAAAATGGCTAATTTATATATAATCAAGTGAGATGGATACAACTTGGACAAAAACACATCGTGTACAAATAATTAAAAACTAATTTAGAGTTAGACAATTATAATTACAGTTATAACTATCGTTTTTGATTTTGTCACTTAAAAACATTTTTGATTTTGTCACTTAAAAACGGATTTTAACCGATCCTTTTTCTCTATCTCTCACACAACATGTGATTATCATTTATATACTACATATAAGCAGTTGTGTTCTCATAAGCCTCACTTGTATTAGGTTTCGTATTAAGTATACCAATATATATATATATATAATGGATAGATGTTTGATAATAAGTAGAAAATCTTCTCATAAAATCAATATACACATAGGTTTAATATGATCAATAAAAATTAAATATTTATACTTTTATGGATGACAAATCTAACTCACTTCTACTTCTATAATAATTCAAACATTTCATCGCATGTGTTGATTTAAACCTAAAACTTTCTGTCTGAGAATCAGAAGCTTCTGCTCAGTATACTACTAATAAATATTTTTATATAATTTAAAAACTAACAGATGAAACATAATTATGAAACATCATTTTCATAATAATTTGAAAAGAAAGCCTTTGCACAATCAATTAAACTCTTGAACATTATTTGTGGATTATTAAATTAAGTGAGTTCTAATTTGGGGTTGTGTAGCTTCCAAATGGCTAGGCCATGATGTTAAGGATTATCTAACCAAGCCACTCCCACCGATACCCAAATAATTCATAACTTTTTTTACATAAATATTTTAAACCATTAAATTTAGAATACTAACTTTGTCTATGATTGTATTACATAAACACAAATATTACTAACTAGTTTTAATAAACTTATGTATTACACGGATGAATAAAATAAAATATTAATATAATAAAATTTATTATTTATATCATGATATCCTAATAAATAATAAAACAGTAACATCAACTTTTTAAAATTTTGTTTTTAAACTTTTTTCAAAAGAATAAACATTTTGTTCTAAAAGAAACCGTATAAAAACGTCAATATTAAATTTTTTCCTATTATAACTCTCAAATTGATTATTTTTTGTTTTTAAAAAATAAATTTTTAGAATTACCAATTTTAAAAAATTTCATATTTTAAAAATTTTTTTTATGCTTTAGAAAAAATTATTATTTTATAAAAATTTATTTATTTAGAAATAACATTAATAAATATTTTTTTAATTTTTTTTAATCTAAAAAGGTGTTAAAGAATATTATTATTAATTAAGATAATTATTTAATATGAGAGAGAGATTATGAAATTTTGATGAGAGTGATTGTAGTGCTGACATATGTCATACCAACAATTTGTTATTAGTATAATTAGTTTTAATAAACTCGTGTAATATACAAGTTCATAAAAATATTAAATACAATAAAAGTTTATTAATTATGAAATCGATATTCTAAAATAAGATATGAATGAAAATTTTTTATAATGAATAAAATAAAATTTTTATTTCAAACAAACGTTTTAAAAAATATCATACTTAAAAATTTCTTATTATAACTCTCAATTTTAATTATTTTTTGTTTATAAAAATTTTACTTTCTGAAAACATCATTTATAAAATATTTTATATTTTTAAAAATGTTTGATGTTCTAAAAATTTTCTCAATTTTATGAAAAATATTTCTTTAGCAATAACGTTAGTAAAAAGACCCCCTTTTTAATTTATTAAAAAACTATTATAATCTAAAAGAAACTAAATAATATTATTATTAATTAATAAGATTGTTAAATAAGAGAGAGAAACGGAAAAAATTGATGAGAAGAATATACTTTTTATTAAAGTAGAGAGATTGATAGACATTGATATATAGGCACATATACATAATTCATAGATTTTATACATGCTATAAAGAGGTGATTAAATCTAATTCTGAACTATTATAATTTATACGTCAAAAATTATTATACTTTACAAAAACGGTAGATGATAGAAAAGGAAAGATTTGAATTAGGCCCATTTATATTGATAGTGTGGGTGGTAGGTTTAGCAACCACTGATTGGTCTCGATGATACATAACACTTGTTGCATATTGGTATGGCTATGAGTTCTATATATATGGATGGTGTAACGTCCCATTTTTCTAGAATAAGTTAGATTTTTTTTTTAAGTTTTGAGGGCTAAAATGACATTCTGGCATATCTAAAAGGGGAAAGGGATTAAAGGAGGGTTCAATTCTTATTCTTTAGACTGGGCAGGGCACATTCGTCGTGGCCATACTATGCACGGCTGGCCCTACGAGAGCGGTGGGCGATCGTGTAGGGCCCGATCTTTTCAGGGGTTTGAAGTTTTTAATAATGTTATATATATATGTGTGTGTGTGTATTTTTTATATAAAAATAAATAAATTATTAATAAACCCACTAAAAAGACCTAATAACATTTTAATTATTTTAACCTATTAAACTTTATCTTAGAGCTCATTAACATTTTAAATACTTTAGCCCAATACCATTTAACCAATCTAAACTCAATTTAATATGAAAATTTGTTCGAGAACTTTGTTTTCGAAAATTCTAATAGAACTTCCTAATTCGTTTAATTAGTAAGTTAGATTATTTTTATTATAGGGGCCTATTTTTTGTTCACGCCCCATGCCCAACATCTTTTGAAAATTCTCAGGACCAGCCCTGATACTACGTCTCATGACATGACATGATAACACTGTCGCCACCCAAAAATACGCCACATGGCATGGTAAATCGGCATTCTCTTGTCGTGGTTTTGCACAAAAACTCATTGTGTATGTGGATGTGATGTGAGTCCCACTCCATCCTATACGAAAAAAGGGTGTCACCACCCTGACCCTACATTCTGTTGCTCGCGGATGAAGAAAGAAATAACGAGAAGAGATAAAGTGCAAATATCAAGTTAATGATTCATGTTCTAATCTTAAACATTATGGATTTCTGATATTCATTATTAAAAATGAATATTAAACTAAAGTCTGAATCTTGAATTTATATTCATAGATTTGAGGATAGAGGGAGAGGGAGAGTATCATTTTAAGGTTTGTTTAAACTTCAAAGAAGATGGGTTTTATATCTCTTTATTTTATGTTTCTTAATGTTTTGAAGTTGGTATTTACACAATATTATAGATGTTACATTTTTAAGTTGGATAAAACTTAAATGTAAACATATTATCTTGATATAGACTATTAGATTTCTGTTAGAATAAGTATGCTCCCGCACATGTTGCGTGGGTAATTATACCACGAACTTAAATACGAAAACCCGAATACATAAAATATACTAATGACTATCACTTCGACTTCGAACTCGAAGACATCAAGCATATCGTATGAAAGAAATAACGTTAATATAACATAATAAACTTTACAAACTTGTCGAAAAAACTCAAGTTTTCACACGTTTTATGAAACAATTTAAATAAATAGGTATTTAGAATATTTTTTAAATGCTAAAATAACTTGACAAATCATATAAGGCCAAATATAAAAATTACAGAACTTCTATGGCCAAAACACAAAAAGTATAGAGAAGACCATGTAGCTATAGATAAGTAATAAGGGTACATTCGTCGTTAAAGTTGAAAGTATTGGATATTAAATGTTTGATTATTGATAATATCAACATTGCTATCAATGTACGATCTAAAGAGTTACACTTTGAAAACAACAATATTAATGTCTAATTGTTATACGCTACATTTCATGAAGCCCGGAGTAGATAAGTGGTTGTTGATTATTTAGAAAAATAATTATTTCTTAGCTAATTATTTAATAGACTAAGTAATCAATAAAATGGTAAACTGATGAAATGTTAAAAGTTTAAATGTTTACGAGTTTATTTAATTAAATGTTAAATTATAACTACGATTGTTGTTGATAATTAACTGATATTATTAAGGTCATTAAATGATAATTAACCAGGGGCTCAAAGTGTAAAAAATAAGATTAAAATTATAAAAAATTTAGGGAAACCCTAATCCCCACTTGGTTGATATTGACCCCCCGCTACCACTCGGCCATCGAACACCACAACCCGACCACCACCGCAATCGCTAGCTACCACTGCCATTGGCATTGATTTTGTCATGTGTTGCAATTGTTGCAAGTTTTATTCGATTTTGTTAACCGCGTCAACCAGCAAGATCGTTGTTACATCAATCATGTTTAATTTTTGGTTTGGTCGTTAAAAGGTATATCTTTAAACACCCTATGGATGCGTTTATGTTTTGTTTTAATCGTGTGTAATTGGATGCGTGATTTAGGTATTACTTATGATTTAATTAAATGTTTAAAATCGCTTTCATCCTTTATTAACTTTTAGATTTTGTAACTTTGATATAAAAATCACAGCTTACCGGTGTACATTACCCAACAAAAGAATGCTACTCCTTCACATTGTGATTGCATTGTTAAGCCATTTTAACTTTTCAATCTTGTCATTTTTCTACCAAACTTTACACTGCTTTACTCGCAACAAAAGAGCCCAAAGGTCTCAAATTAGCCTCTAAACATCAATCCTAGTGTGACGATATGCAAGATGAAATTCTCTCTATTTATTAAAAAAACATTTAGATTCTTGTTTCGAGACCAAAAACTACAAACGTGTTAGCTCCAAGTGGGTGTTTAGAACCAAATATAACATTGATGGCTCCATCGATCACTACAAAGCATGGCTCGTAGCTCGTGGTTATAGCTAAAGACATAGGTTTGATTTTTCAGACACATTTAGTGCTGTTGTAAAAGCCACAACTGTGCGACTTGTGCTCTATCTTTCTATGACAAACTAATGGAACCTACATCAGGTAGATGTCAAAAACGCGTTTGTAAATGACAATGTTAATAGAACTGTTTACATAGAACAACCTCTAGGCTTCATTGGCAAACAAAAGCCTGATTATGTATGTCGTCTTCATGGAGCATTATGCATTCTAAAGCAAGCTATGAGAGTTTGATTTCAATGATTGAGGACTTTTCTTAGTCGTTATGGCTTCATTTGTATCTAAGTAAACACATCGTTGTTGGTCTTCTTTGCGGGTCTAGTCATTTGTACCTCTTAGTATAATTCTATAACAATATACTCACTGGGCTTCATGTCTATTCTACATTTTGTTGACAAATTGCAATCTGAATGTGCATTTAGTCAAAGATCTAGATAAACTAAGCTACTTTTTGAATTTTGAAGTATCCTACATGAAGATAGTTTATTTCTAACTCAAACCATATATGCCACTGATATTCTCACTCATGTGGGTCTTCTTGATTCCAAACCATTAGCAACTCCTCTTGCTACTAATAATGTCTTTTTTAGCAATGGCATTGCATATTCAGGCCTCATACATTATTGACTCTTGTTGGAGCGTTAAGAGCATCTCAATATAACTCGCATAGATCTTTCATGTGCTATTAACTAGGCCAGTAACTTCCTTCACTCTTCAATACTTTTAACAATTTGTAAACTAATTTGGGACCTTGTTTATACTAACTATGGAAGATAGATAATTTATACTCTATGTTAAAGAGGTAACATTTGGACTTGCTTACCTAAGGTTATGTTCATAATAAGTAGTAAACTCTAATTTCTTTGTTAAAAAAATATCATTGAAAAACACGTAAAGATGTTGGTCTTCCATCTTGCTGACTTGCTCTCATCAAACTCTCATTCTTTATTCATAGACATAGGCTTTTAAAATTACTCAAAACTATAAGAAGTTTTGTCAGAATAAAGCTAGCGACAACTCTTTGGAGTCTATCTTGGATATACGGATCAATACTTATTAGGTGCTTTTTAATACATACCCACAAGCCTTTGGGTAGTTCCAATTAGGTTCAACTACACATTCAGCCTTTCTTTTTAATCATTCAACCCATTTTAGTAGACTTGGGCAAAAAGAAGAATACACTCACCCTTTTGAGTATTTTTGAACACTTTTGGGGAAAAGTAAGATGACACGCTTCCATTGGTTGTTTCTTTGGGTAGTTTTGGATGCTTAATAGAAACAACCCCACCACCCTCACTTATATCATCGGTGTGCAAACAAGTATATAACCAATCACACAACGTTCGCACCACTTGAAGTCACCCGACATTTTTGATACAATAATTAAGATCCTGTAGCGTAATTGAGGGTTATCTTAAGAATCAATATATACAAAAATAACCCCCAACTCTTTGGTTTAAATCACCCCTACATCTCAAATGATCACCATGACAACTTTATAATATCATCACCAAAACTCCAAAAGCAATAAAGAGCATTGTAACATAAATAATAATTCATAAATTGCGTTTCAGTAAATAACTAGTGACTCAATTCTCTTCCATCGTATAACTTTGGCTTCTCAAGAACTAATGGAAGCCCGCCTATAGAAATAACAATGAATAATAATAATATAATCAAAATAATATGTCAAACTATTCTGTGCAATGGCCCCTACCCTCCCCCAAATCCCAAAAATAGAAAAATAATGTACACCGTATTTTGAACACAAAAGAAAAACAGGAATGATCTTTAATAAGGTCAAAGTGGATCCCATTGAGAAAAAATGAGTAGTGATGATACCAGATTTTAGTTAAATGTGTCTTCGTAAATGATTCGGGTTTAGTTTCTGCTTGTCTTGAACCTTTTCAATGCTTGATCACTTTTCTCGTCCCATGTGCTCGCAAGTCTTGAACGCGCTAGCGTTACATCAATTCCTGGAACTTCGTTTTTCTGTTTGCAAACACACAAAACGTCTGTCAGACGAGTTGGATAATGGGTTAAAGAGGGCAAAACTGTGTTGAACCAATTGACCCCAAATACTTTTTTTTCAAGTTTTTAAATAATTAGTGTCATGTATGTTTATGAAATATGTATTATTTCAATGATTATCTAGCTTTTTGAATAAAGTTAACCAAGATATTTTGTGCATCAAAAATAAAAATGGGGTCACTTTCGACTTGTTTTCCTTTTAAGCTATAATTCTTTTTAGTTTACCTATTATAAATAAAACATAACCCAGACCGACCCGTTTGCAAGTAAATAGGTTGAAACTGACACCTCTACACGTCAAACAATGTACGTACCTTAAGAATGGTGGTTGAGGAATCATGTGTAGTAGGGTGTGCTTTTTTTCCTAAGTCAATTTGTACTGATATGTTGGCTTGTGACAGGTCTACACCGGAGTTCTGTAGCGCTTGTGTTAGTGTACTCAGTAACCTGTTTGTATACAAATACGCGGTCTACATGTTATTAGTGGCACAAATAAAAGTTACAGTAACACCCAAGCTCAAAGTAGCCGCTAGCCCCATTAACCTATGAATCTTGATGGATTTATTAGTAGCCAGTAACTTAAGACTTGAGCTGTTTAAATAGATTCTTACCCTTGTGAGTAGATGGTTGAGATGCTAATAGTGCCACTTTCAATTGTTAGGTCTTGATCTTTCAGCTTATCGTTAGCATCTGTGGTGCAATCAGTTGTACATGATCTGCTCTGCCATAATGGGGATGCTGTATTTGCTGTCTCGGACGCCAATGTCAAAGGATGTGGAGCAGTGACACTGGTGCTTCCACAGCCAGGAGAATATACATTTGGCTGCAAGGGTGAAGGGAAAGGAGATCCATTATTGGTCAAACGAGCGTGTTGACCAATTTGTTGGTGGGAACTCAAGTCAGAATCTAATAGGGGTTGACCCTTTTTGGGAAGGTTTATGGCAACACTGCCCTTGTTGACCAACGCTGGTCCAGACATGCCGTTTTGGACTGCTTGTTGACCCATGAAACCGTCAGTTAGTCTTTGATAATTGTTCTGCTGGAATGACAGTAGATAGTGAAGTTAGAATCATTGTAAAATTTCATCCCTGTTGCATTTGTTTGTGACAATGAGTCGACAGAAACAATACTTGAAAGCTTGAGTTTACCATGTTAGACTTAATATTTAATTTATCCTATGTTAGCATTATTATTAGTTAAGTAGAGACGGTTATGGTGGTTAAACACCAACCGACATCAAGGGGACACACCCTACGCTTAATATAAATAGGGATATAACCCTCATTTGTAATCTGATGATTTGTATGTAAAGCAAGTTTCTATAGAATTCTCAATCATCCTTCATACCATAGGTATTGTTGTTGGTGGTTCATTATTCCATCCCCGCAAGAATCCTCAAACTTGTGCACCTTCTCTTGTAGAAATTGAATGTATTCAATAACCTAGAAAATTCATAACTCAGATGTTTGACCGTTATAAGTTTGGGTGAAGATAAAGAAATCAGAGATGTTTCTCATAGTGTACCTCTAACAAAAATGATGCTTTATCTCTCTTTTGATCACCATGAGGAATGAGTTCTCTCAATGTCGAAAATCTGCCCAGGTATTAAAAGATCATATATCAATCTTAAAGATGATCATAGTAGATTATTTAACTATCATGCCCTTCTTGAGGGTCAAGTAGGTTGGGTTGAACCACAAATATTTCTTTCTCCGTTTCTATAATTAGTTAGTATTTTATGTTTTTTCAATAATAATATAGTTTATATACTTATATGATTTAGGAGGGTGGAAACTTTAAAACTTAAAAGTATGTTTGGGGCGACTTTCAACACGTTTGACCTATTCCACTCCTTCGAGTCCTCATCATCTTTTAGTTAATTGTTTTTGTTAACCCGTTAGAGATGAACCATAAGCCAAATTGATCATTCGTAGGTAAATAAGCCAAAATTGCCAAATCTAGTGTGAACATACCTGTCATTGATTTTGCTTCTTCTACGCTGCTCGGTAGCAGAATGCTTAGAACGCGGAGTGTTGGGCTTTTGATCATGGTGTGTTGTGTCTACTTTAACAGACAAAACACCTATCAATTTACAGAAGAATTTGTACATTCTGAGAATATGATTACTATTTTGTGTGTGACAGAGAAGATACCAAGAATATAACATATACCTTTGTAGTGTGAGGATGGCTCTTTCTTGATAAGAAACTCTTGTTCTTCATCATCCTCATCTTCTTGCCCACTTTTTGCTGACATTAACATATCAACAAAACTTGAATTCTTCTGGACTGATGATGGACTGCAAAATAACCAAAATACTATTAAATAAGCGATAATGAATGCTTATTGATATATCAGATACAGAGTGTGAAAAAACCAACAGACCGAGAAGAAGACAGAGAACTGATGGTCGTGCTCGGATGGTTATGGGCGGATGAAGACTGTGATGGCCGCTCCACAGATGCCATCCATGGCACTCCTCCCATCTTCATGCCCCCTTCTGTTACCAACATTCGGAAAATATCGTCATTAGTTTCAGAAATGTATAGAAAGCTAAGCGACGAATAATATACCTCTTATTACATGCCTGTTTCCAGCAATATTCTCCTTCCCTGTCTTTCCATTCTTTACAGCAGATTCTTCCCACAGTGAAAAACCACTCCCTGTGTAAGAACTGCAGTTTGAATTTTCATCATTTTTGTCACTGCCACTAGATTGTGCAGCTGTGATAAGGACCCCTTCAGGCTTTGGCATCCTTTGGCCTTGATTTATACAAGAAATGTGACTAATACTGTATGTTCCAATCCCACCTGGAAGAATGTGTTCTACTGCAGTTGGGGCAGCTGGTGGGAGGGACCTCGCGGTCGATGGTTCTACTTTATTTTCTTCTCTAGACACATTTTTCCCTACTCGTTCCAGTGGTTGCAGAAAGTCATGTGTTTCAAGGTAGCAGCCACCTATTGCCAGTCATGTACATTAGCTAGATGAAAATATACCAAGTTCTTTGTATTGATTTAAATTCTTTTATAGCATAAGCAAACAAATATATCTATTTATTGATTTTGGAAAGATATATTTTGCAGTAAGAGGGGCGAAGACCAGGGAGAGTGGGAAGGGATTTGGAGCCTTCGATTGGAACGCGTCCTAGAGTTTAAGATTTTATAGTTTAGGTATAAGATGAAAATATTAAGGGGCCGTTTGGTTCGTAAAATATTTTGCAAAAGAATTAGAATTGGAATCTTGTTAAAATTGATAATGTGTTTAGTTGGTTAATTTTGAGTGAAACTAGAATGTTAATTTTGAATATTCTACGGAGAAGTGAAAGGAACGTAAATTCCAATGAATGTAGGAATATATACCGATTCCAATTTCAACTGTTAACCAACCAAACAAGATTTTGAATTAAGAATTTTTTCAGTTCTATAATTTTAAGAATTTTGTAATCAAACGCAGCCTAAATTATCTAAGAAAAGAGAAAGAATACATTTATGATGTATTATACCAAACAGTAAATTGTAAGACTTAAAATATACATCACTTGCTCATACTATAAAGTCCGACCCATTAATTTTTCACCAAACCCGACAAAGATATTTATACTATCTTTGTGTCGTCCTTTCACTTTTTATTTCAACTTCACCCTTTTTCTACAGTTAAGCCAAGTGTGGTTGATTTTCACTTTCAGTGATTTAGTTTTTACATCAGTGCCTAACATAGAGTCCAATTTACTCATCTGCAATACATCTCTAACTCAGCAATATTTTTAATTCAAAGTGGATAATTAGTGGATTATAAATAATACTGAATTAAATATTTTAAAAATAAACAGGGAATAGTTTGTTTACCTGGAGGGTTAGGAGATGGGTCATGCTGGGCAGGTGAATAAAGTGAAAGAAAGTCATGCGTTGGTTTCCTAACTGTAAATTCAACAAAAATCAACATCACACACACACACCATCATAATTCTCATAATTTCATAAATAATTTTTTTAAAACCTGATCAACAGCCAGCTAGTTAACCGCGAACCGAAACTAAATGCCACCTTAAATAATAAAACTAGTTATATATATATTCATAATAAAATATGAAAATAATGCATGTTTTAATGATAATTTTAATCTTAATAATATATAAAGACTTATTTAGATATATTACGGATCTTGAAATACGAACTCAATAAAAAATTTGAGATTTTAAAGTTAAAAAATAAAAATAAACTAAAAATTTGAAATCCAGAACGACGACCCGCTTCGGTTCACCGATCCTGGTCGATTTAAAAGGAATGAGTCCGTATAAACATAACCGGACCCGTTCTATGATTGACCCGTAAACACTGCTGATAACAATAACTCCCATCATGTTGTCAACAGTGCACCCTCACCTCATCACCTCAAGTCTCTACCTATGCTAATGTGCACGTGTAAACAGAGATGTAAAATTGGTGGTACCTTGGGCCCCATAGGGACGTGGTTGAGGAAGCTCCATCACGATGCACAGATTCTGCTTCTCCTCGTGTCAAACGGATCCGATCAATTAGGGCAAAATTGAATCAATTTCGCTTTTGCAAAATCAACGAAGGTGAAACGTCACGGATCCCCAGATCTAGCACCACCGCCCATGTGGATGACGTGATTGCGATTGTGGTTGCGGTTGCGCCTCCTCTTCGTGAGCCTCGGAGGCGCATTCACCACGTAACTCCGATTACCTCAGATTAAATAGATTCCACCACCTTCACACATCAATAACTCGATAATAAGCACAATTGTTACAAAATGCTTGCAGATTGATTGAAATTCATGTTCACTCATTCATTCTCTTAACAAATTTTCGGAGAAAACACGTTGCGAACTTGACAGAATTACCTAATTGTAACAATTCATGTTCATAAGCGAACAATTTCAACGTAATCATAAACAACGCACGGGACGCTAAACAATCCTTCAAAATTCACCGATACAAAACTCTAATCGAGTAATCGTAGCTTCCGTAGCATAATCACGACTCAAACACACACACACACAGAGATCAAATTCAAAAGTAAAACAAAAACAACAACACACAGATTCAGGAATCTCGATCGAAAGCAAAAAGGAAGTAAAAGTGAAACAATCACACATACCTTCAATCGATCAGAACTCAGATTCTCCGCGAAATTCAGCTACTACAACACGTTTTAAAGCAATTTCTGCAAACAATCCGATTCCAACAGACACCAATCGGATGTTTACCGGAATTCATCAACAAATCTCCTTCTCGGGCGACTATATACGACAGCGAATTGAATTGAATTGAATGAATGATACCTTGTTGTTGTTGTTGATGAAGGTGTTGTAGAGGTGAATTGTGTGTGTATCTATGATTATGATGAAGATGAAGTGATGATGAAAGATAGATTGTCAGACCAGATCTCTATTTCTCTGAAACAAAGGTTTTGAGAGTGTGTGTGTGTGATTTGATAAATCGTGTGGTTTATATGGTCTCTGTTTGGTCGTTAATAGAATTGGATGAAAAGTTATAACGCCGTTGGGGTTAACGTTCGTTTGACTCCGTTCACGTTCATACTGGCATGACGCATGCGTTTCTTTTGTAATTTTTATGAATATACTTTTTTTCTTGGTTATTATATATTTATATATTTATAAGTATGTAGATCTAAATAATAATAAATATAAAAATAATTATATCAATAATATTATATCAGTATTATTGATATGGTACCTTTTGGTGACATGACTTGTAAGTTGCATACACAATTTTTGTTTCATTTTAATAAATAAGTATATGTTAAGTTTTATGTGTATTTTAATGGTGAAATAACACCTACGGTAAAATAGTTTTTAAATCTATAGACTCGAACTTGCAATATAATTGCGCAAACATCAAATTTTAGAAGGTCAAGAGTTGTGTACTAAGAAGTATTTGGTTTCAAGTAATCAGTTTTTTTTTTCATTTTAATGAATTATTGTTTTCTTTCTTATGGTGCGGTCATAGAATTTTTTTTTGGATCTAACTCACTAACGCTTTAAACAATTGTTATTTTCTTTTAAAAGAGTTAAGTACATTAATTTAATATGTTAAACCATGTAATATTAAAAGGGGTATTATGTAATTTTGTAAATAAAACAAAATCTTAATTTACATTAACGTATCGTTGTTAAAATTAAATTTATCTGTTATTGTTTCGGTCACGAAACCTACATCGGACATTTCATATATTCAGATCTTTGAACCTTTTATCATGACTGAATCATGAGATTTTTGGTTTCATTGGTTGAAGAGTATGATGAACCTTGTTTTTTTGTGGCGGCAGGAAACCCATTGCCAAATGGTTGTATAACAAAGACCATCGACTTTAATTAACATTTTCTTATATCTTGATACAATTCCACTCAATTACAACAATTCGTTCTTTTTAATCTAAATAAGTTATATAGGTTAGGTTAACCATAGAGTTTTGTATCAAGTTTTTTTATAACTTTTTCAAGGATGAAATCTGTACTGATTTCTAAGAGTGTAAATGATTAGGTGAGTTGAGTATAATACCGTTTAAATTCGACCGTTTTAAATTTGCAGAACACAAAAGTGGCATGTTTAACATTTATTTGTTGTATTGCGGATATATTATTACCTTTCATAGTTATAGACTTTATTATATATAAGTATTTAGTTATTGCCACATATAATAATATTTATTGTGTATTCTTTTTACACTTGGGTAGTCGGGTATTATAGATCAGAAGTTTTTTTTTTATATAAAAACAGAAGACAAACAGACAACAAACTGTCCCGCTAACTTTTTTTGAATAGCAAAACTAAGTTTCTTAAAAACTATATTCCTTAATCTTGGGGTCGTAACACTACTATGCCACATGACTCTTAAACTCGACTAAGTAGCTCCACAACCTCAGACGCAATAAACCAATAGTATCAAATGTAAGGGTATAAACACGTGTTGGTTGTCAAGACACGCTTTCTTGTATTTGTTCATTTTACACGTTGCAGCTTTTAACACACTCTGACCCATCATGAAAACACTACTTTCCATCCTATAATATGATAAACTCTTGTCATAAATTATATATCATATATATATATAATACTTTATATTTACTATGAATTAGATTATGACTCTAGTTTTATTTTTATTAAACCAGCTACTTGATTAAGAGTGTCTTGTTTTAATTTGAGTTTATGAACGGGATCTTAAACATTACAAAAGAGTCAACTCACATGTCGTTTTCCCATCTTATTACCAAAGAATCACGTGAGATTTAATGGTAAATAGCAAGTTGAGTTAATAATAAAAAAATGTAATGGTGGTTAAGCCGTTAACTTTAAAATGAAAACAAATTAATGGACGATTAGAAAGCTCCTTACCCCACTTCCCATGTGATCCTCCACTCTAATCCACCACCCCATCCCACTAATTAATTAATCAAATTTAGTTTAATAGTCACTATAATCCCTAACTCTAATCTATTTAAATATCAACTTATATCAATATTTACATCATCCCCACATATAAAACTAATGATATATTGCAAGAATATTGATAATTTGACCTTCATGTTTAGAGGCTTAAATATTTAACAATAAAGGAAAAAACATATCAGTTTGGGCTATTTTAATCCTTGATATCTAATGTCTCGGGCCAACTTAAATACGCCTTAATAAATATATAAAAGCCACACGTTTTAACGATTAATAGGACTTGATATATCAAGTTGATAGATGCAAAAGAAAATAAAACCTACATTGACATTTTGTTGTAGTTACATTAATATTTGATTAAGAAGATAAGAAATGGGGGCCACAAAAGATTTGATTGTAAGAGAAGACAGTCAAATTAATAATTGTGTTTAATAATTAAATATGAAGTGTTTTTTAATTATTTAAATGTCCATAACTTGCAAGTTCGGAAAACAATGACTTAATCCACCCTTATGTCAATATGATTATGGAATAGATTCTAACATAAAATATGAGGCCACCACATTTAGGTTCATGAACACACCTCCCTTTTTCCCTTTTATTTTTAATAATGTTATTTGTTCACTTAAAATATTAAACACAATAATTATGTAACATGGAACACTATATTGGATTAATTAATAATAAACCTAACACGAATACTAGAAAAAGTTGTGCCTATCATCTTGCAATGATTATGGCACCCATTTTTTTTAATTCTTTTTTGTTGTTTTAATCAAACACACCGTCAATTAGGTGAAAAGACACACATGTGTGTGCATTGAAGGAAAAAAAACATAATTTCACCTAGTTATGAAGAAACTATATCTGTGTATTGAACAAATCATAAAACATTAGGTGTTAATCATATAAAATAAATAATAAATGAAGCTTTATATATATATACACACATAAGGAAAAGTAAATATGATGCTGGTATATATCTAAGTTTAGATGTGAAACCATTTAAATTTACTTTGTTTTGTTTAATCTACATTACGACTATGTTGTTTACTTTACGGTCTTCACCAACTCCCCAATTCAATATGCCATTCTTATATTTTCACATCATCACATATTTATATATTATTTCTATATCCAAATTAGCTTTTACAAGAATACACTTTTTTATATTTCGCATTAATACATTAATATACTAAAATATAATAATAATAAAAAATAAATAAGAATTAAAATTACATGAACTAAGTGTAAATCACATAAATTACTAAAAGATAACTAATTAAAACATAAACATAACAAATTAAACATTGAATCAATCGAGTACCTCGTATCCGCATTATGCTTGTCTTCCTATGGTGATGGTTCGACCGACGATTTAATGTATTTTTATTGACATCGTTATCGACAGTTAATGGATCACTCAACACATATCTTCTGGTGGAGGAATTGGATTTTCGAAAGACGGCTTGATCAAGAGCCGGATTTCAATTAGAGTTGTCATCTTTAATAAATGGTGGGTATGGTTTTTCGATCCATCTCTAAAGGAGGTTTCGAAATTGATAAAAGTTGTTTCGTCGATTTCCTACGAGTAAAAAATGAATATGCAAGTTGAAAATTGCTGATGAAAATTGAGAATTGTAGTTTATAGTCATTTTTAAAACTAGGCGTTATGAACTAAAATTAAAAGTTAAATTTATCAATTTTAGGATTAAAATTAAATGTTAAATTAAATTTTGTATAAATCAACATATAATATATTTTTATATATACACTTTAAAATAATTAATTTAGCATAAATTTTGAGTCAAATCAATTATGTAAGTACAGGTTAAGTTATCAAAGTTTTTATTAAATATTAGAGTTAATTTTAATTTTACTTCCTAATGTTTGACTAAAGTAACTATTTTCTTTCAAAAGATTAAAAACATCAATTTACCTTCAAAAGTTTTATAAATTGTTTCAATTTAGGTACAAAAGTTTCATTAGTTGTTTTAACTTTATCCAAGATGATGAAATTTTTGGAGTGAAATGAAAACAACATATGCAACTTTAAGAGATAAATTAATGTTTTAAACATTTAAAAAAAAAAATTACTTCAAACAAATTAACCTTAAGGAACAAAATTAAAATTAACTCTAAATAGAGTTAATTTCAATTTTGATGGATGCTCCGATGGTGATTTGGTGTCCGACATCTCCCATTGGCGATGCTCTAAGTCACTATAGAATAATTGTATCAGTCGTTGTTGTAATTTATGGGTTTGATATTTCTTGCAAAAAGATATAACTACAATCTCATTGAACAAAATTTAGATATTATACTAAAAATCTTGCAAACTATTATTTACCTACTAAAAGGTTATTAGTATTTAGCTAAAGCTAATAATTATTCTGACAAACACGAAATAAAACAAAAGCTTGTCATCGGAAACATCCTCTACTTAAAAAAATAGCAATAATAATATTTGATTATAACAATGAGAATAAAAAAAGAAATAAAGAAATGAAAAAGAAATGGGGAGGTTCTTTCTAGCATGGACATTCTAATTCTTAAGGTATCCTCTTAGGGATCAGTAAACAAATATTTTCCAGGGTTTATGATCTGTAATTAAATAGTTTAATAATAATATAGTAGTAATAATAAAGTGGATAAATTAAATAAAATTAAGGTTTAGGTTTTGAGTCTTGAATAATAAGAATAATAATAATAATAATAATGATAATAAATAATAAATAACAAATAAAGAATATAAAGTTGAGGACACGTGTCGGAGGGAGCATAAATCGCGGGGAGAGTCACGTGAAGGTGAAAATGTATGCCTACCACTACGATGGAGAAACACTCACGTGGCCAACTCACGCCGCGATGTGCTTGTCGTTGTCCGTCGCCTCCTTATTATTATTACTATTATTACTATTATTATTATTATTGTTATTATTATTTTCTTAATTGTTTAAATCATGCCATTATACTTTTTCTTTTTGATGCTTCATTACTTGTTGTTTTTCAGAAAATATAAACAATACTATATGTTATTAGAGGTAGGTTATGAACAGGAATTATAGGATTTTGAGCAATCCATTTATTTACTTAAAAGAAATGTAAAAGTAAATAAAAGATGGAGTAAATTATATAAAGCAAATTATAAATTTTATTTTTTAAGTATTATTAAAATAATAAATACTGTTTTTATAATATGATAAGTAGACAACGTGTTGTTTATTTGAAAAGTTATTATGTTTTATGCTCTTTTTTTACTAATTGAAGGTAATTTTTTTAGTTAGTTTTATAGTAAATTACTTTTTTACTAATTGAAGGTAATTTTTTTAGTTAGTTTTATAGTAAATTACTCTTTGAGCTTACCTTATAAATTATTATTTTTAATTCATAACTCAATCGCTTATATTCGACTTATCTCCTCCTCCGGTTACATACAACTATCACCCACTATAACCATCACGGTCTTTATCAATAACATTCATCTAAAAACAATAACTTGCTGAAGCTGTAAAAGCCTCTGGCTTTCTTCACCAGTCGACCCATCCCGCTCCCTTCCCGAGTAGTCTTATGATAGGATACCCTATATAGAAACAATTCCAAGTATGATGAGCTATGAGCATCTTCAAGTCATTCCTTAGCCTTTTCGAACTCTAGATTCACATGTCTTACCTCACCCCTCCTCCTCCCCCACACACAATTGCTTCTCTAACCCTTTAAATTCGAACCCCCTTTTGATATGCGACCACCAAAATGAAGAGCAAGGAATCGATGAATGATGATCATGCTGCGTTGATAGCTGCTCAAAACCCTTATATCCAACATTCTTCCATCAACCACCACCAAAATCCTAACCTCACTGTAAATTATTAATGGAATTACAACTTTAGTCCTTTAAGAATTAAGGGTAGAAATATCATCTAGCACAAAACTAAGAGCATTTATATTAGCTTTCCTAACCCCATCCATATATTTACACTAAAAACACTAATTGTTTACTATATCTTTCAATAAATAATATTTTTTAATATCTTTATCATTACCTTTTATCTCTTCTCAACTCACAACCACTTTTAAAAACATTAAAAAATTTATGGGGTTGTATCATTATTCACCATATTCTCCAAATATAAGGAATCATGGTACAACCCTCATAAATATTCCTTTTCCTTCACTCACAACCACTAACAACCAACCCCCAAAATATAGGACATACACACACATAAAAATAAGGAACCTATTGTCAATGCTCTAACTGAAAAAGATAACTTCAGTTAGTATAAAGGATTAAAAGCGTGACATATTTTTAAATGAAGGACACTTGATATGCTTATCAAAGTTTAAGGACAAAATTCATAATTTTTATCATACTTAAAAGGACAATATTTGTAATTTACTTAATTATATATTATGTATATTAGCTATTAACAAAATATTGGTTGTGTCCTTTTGTTTCGCTATTTGTACTGAATGTCATTTTTCAAAAAAAATTGCATATCTTTAGTTCTTTTCATGATACCCACAGGTATGCATGTAAGCTTATGCTAACGGGTATTCCCCATACCCGTGGGTTTGCCCGTTACTCGATGGGTAATTACCCAATGGAAATGAGCCAAGTATGGGACAAGTTTTGAAAATCGGGTATGGGCTTGGAATTACCAATACCCAGCCTGGACTTGGCCCATTGTCATCCCTAGACATCAATCAAACAATCATTGATATCTTCCAGTGAGATCGTTTTCTTCGCAAGGTTCATTGCCGGTTGTCACACCCCGAGCCCAAGTAGGATGGGACGTCACAGACTAGCAATACATATGGCAACGGAAACAAACTATCATAAGAGCACAAAAGGAGAGAATATCACATGACATTAAAAGTTTAAAATAAACCCGCCTAGAAACAGATTTAGCCCTCAAATTAAATTGTACATCCAACATAAGGACAAAATATATAGATTAACAATATTGAAAATTGTTTAGATTGTTTTAAAAATCAGACAAGCCAATGCCATGGTAACGGTGCTAGGTCAAGGTCTTCAACAATAGTTAGAGTCCCTTCATGGATTACCTGAAACATGCTCAAAAAGAAATTATGTGAACTAAAAAGTTGGTGAATTCAAGTGCTTAAAGTTTAAAAACAAGGATTCATTAGAATCCGCACTTTATTAAAAAGCAATAGTATCATTGTTGTGGGGATCACAATCAACCCTGCACTCAGCCCCGGCTAGCCTCTTCAAAAATTATGTTACGGGTTCAAACCCCTTGGGGAGAACTGAGCCTCAAACCAGTGGACCGTACCTGCCGGATGGTCCATCATAGTATCTTATAAAACCTGTTACATGCCATAAACGACCCCGCAGGATCTCAGTGTGGTACCCTTTCCGCTCATCACGGAAGGCACTGTGTGTGAGGGATTCTCCAAGTAGATCTACCCATATAAACAAGCGGTTCACAAAAGAATTAATGACTGTGATACAAGTATCAGCAGGTCTCAACATAACCACAACATATAGCACCATAATATAGCACAAAAATAGTTCAGTTTAAACAGAGCATGCTTCATCCCAAAAACAGTAGTGAAAAGGGAACACTTGAACTCACCTTAAAATCTCAAGCAAAAAGGGTCTCTTCGTGTGCCGGGAAAAGTCTCAAGTCTAGCACCCTACCATTAAGATTTAAGTGTTAAAACACTTATTCTAGGGTTATAAAGAGGCATTAAGTGTGTCATGAGGTTAACGTCTTAATAGCCTTTGAATTGCCAAGTTTTTATATAAAAAGTTTCCTTTTATTGTAAGTTAGGGTTTCTAAGGAAGGAATACATGATTTACCATGCTAAATCACCTATATAAGTTAGTTTGAGTCTTCTAAGTGATTCTTAGTTCAAGAGGTCTGTTTATAGAAGTTTAGCAAAATTTACAGTTTAGTCCTCCAAGTTTCCAAAATTTACAATTTTTACCCCCAAGTTTGGTTTCCATAGAATTGGTCTTAGATTCATTAAATATAATCTTAAATAACTTTTTATAGTTTCTAATCTGCTGAAAATGTTTTACAAGCTCTTCTTAGGTGAAGGTCCACATTTTTGGTTTAACCCGTTAAAACGCGTTTTTACTCGAATTTGACCATTTAAAAGCTCGTTTGACCAATTTTTGCAATAAATCCTATCCAAATACTTTGTTAACCCTTTTAGAGCCTGGAATACTTTTTAAGATGGTCAACACCCATGTTTTCTTGTTTTTAAGTTGTTTTACCACTTTTCGGGTCCTCGAATATGCCCAAATTGCTTATACGTCTATGACATTTATATTTTCAGCCTTTAATATCTTATCACATACCCAAAAATCATCCAAAACCTACTGAAATACTATGTCAATCCCACGGGTTCAACTAACAAACCATGAACGAGATGGAAACTTTAAGATTACACCATTTTTATCCATTACACATGTGTTAAACGTTATAACTTGTGATTAAGTAGTAATCCAACCTTTTGTAACTTTAAAATCAGATTATAAGAAGGTTAGAAAAATTATTTTGAGCAGGTTACAAGATCGGTTCTGAAATATTACAAATTGTGCAAGTCGGATGGTGTAAATACACCCAAAAGAGGGTTTTCTAGGTGTAAACCGAGTTACACCTATAGAATGACATGTATTGCAAGTGAGATACCTTCAAGAACGTGAAAAGATCCTTATGAACAAGGTATTAGCAGCAAGTTTCTGTTAGATATGAGAATGGTAAGGTTTTGAATGAAAAATGAAGACAAACACATGAAATAACCAAAACTGGGTGACATGAAGCTTACACTTGATGTAAGCTGTGGTTTGGAGGGTGTAGCTAGTCGAAGATGGCCTGGAAATCCTTGGGTTAGAGTTTGGCTGGAGGGTGTAGCTAGTCGAAGATGGCTGGAGAATCACAAACAAGTGCTGGAGAACTACAAGTTCACAATCTTCACTACCTTGGGTTAGAGTTTGGCCGATGACGGAATGGTGTTGCTCTTCGAAAATAAGGCAGTTAGACTAGGATGGTAGCGTATCTTGCATTCATAGTCATTCAGTTACTCGACCCATCTTTGTTGGCACATGTTTAGAATCTTTTGATCCAGAATGTGCTGCAAACTCCAATGGTTAGTGTAAATAATGCACTTCGTGCCATAGAGATAATGTCTCCATATCTTGAGTGCAAACACCACGGCACCCAATTCTAGATCATGCGTTGTGTAGTTCTTCTCATGATCGTTTAGTAATCTTGATGCATAAGCAATTACTTTGTTGCGTTGCATTAGCACGCATCCTAGTCCTTGGCGCGAGGCGTCACAATAGACCACGGAATCCTCAATCCTTCTAGGAGGGCGAGGATAGGTGCACTACACATCTTCTCCTTTAGAGTTTCGAATACTTCATTCTGCTCTCGTTCCCACAAAAAGGTTGTGTTCTTCTTCGTCAAAGCAGTCAATGGTTGCACAATGCGCGAGAGAAGTCTTTGATAAACCTTCTGTAGTACCCGGCCAATCCAATAAATTGCCTTATCTCGGTAGGAGTTTCAGGAATTTTCCAGTCCTTAATCGTCTCAATCTTAGAAGGGCCAACTTGAATCCCATTCTCATTTACCACATGCCCTAAAAATTGGATCTCTCGCATCCAGAATTCACATTTGGAGAATTTGGCATATAATTGTTCATTTTTTAGCAGCTCGAGAATTAGTCCGAGGTGTTTCTCGTGCTCTTCTTTACTACGGGAGTAGATCAGGATGTCATCAATAAGCACGATCAAGAACTTGTCAAGATGCGGGCGACATACACGGTTCTTGAGATCCATAAACGCCGCTGGTGCATTAGTCAGTCCAAAGGGCATGACTAGATACTCATAATGTCCGCGTCCTGAAAGCTATTTTGGGTATGTCTTCTTCCCTTATTTTCAGCTGATGGTATCCTGATCTTAAATCTATTTTAGAGAAGTAGCTAGCTCCCTGAAATTGATTGAATAAGTCATCAATCCTTGGGAGAGGATACCGATTCTTTATCGTTAGCTTATTTAGCTCCCGGTAATCAATGCACATTCGTAGGGTTCCATCCTTCTTCTTAACGAATAGGACCGGTGCACCCCATGGAGAAACACTCAGTCGAATAAATCCCTTGTTGAGTAGTTCTTGGATCTGTAGCATTAGTTCCTTCATCTCGGGAGGGGCAAGTCGATATGGTGCCTTAGCTACTTGCGTAGCACCAGGCAATAGATCTATTTGGAATTCAACTTGTTTGTTTGGAGGGAGTCCTGATAGATCTTCGGGAACACTTCTGGATATTCAGAAACTACATGAATATCCTCAATCTTCTTCTCCTCTTTTGCTTTTATTACATAAACCATGAAATCTGGACGTCCCTTCTCAAGGCTCTTGGTCACTTTCAGATGGGATATCACAAGGTATAGCGTGTCATTTCCCTTGCCACAAATCACTAGTACTTTCCCGTCGCTCAATGGTATCCTAAGCAGGCGTTTCTCACAGACGATTTCGACTCTATGCTTAGCCAACCAATCCATACCAGCAACGACATCAAATCCTCCTAGCTTAATAGGCATCAGTTTAATCTTAAATGTGCTACCTTTTAGATTCATAGAATAGTCCTTGATGACTTCATTAGTTTCTATAATGTTACCGTCGGCTAATTCTATGGTAAACGGATTAGTCAGGTTACACGCACTCAAGTCAATCAAAGGCCTAAAAGCAGTAGAGACAAAACTAGTAGTTGCTCCAGTATCAAAGAGTACGGTAGCATGATGATTGTTTATAAGGAATGTACCATTGACCACATCGGGTTCCTTGTGAGCATCTGCTAGTCCCATCACAAATGCACGTCCCTTAGGCTTGTTAGGTCTTGCATCCTTGTCTCTTGCCAGCTTGGGGCACTTGTTCCTCATATGCCCAGGATCTCCACATTCATAACATTGCTTACCCAGCGTGAATGTGCAATCCTTGATCAAGTGACCGGTTCGCTTGCACCTGAAACAAGGCATTGGGTTGCATTCCCTTTGATGGTGCAATTTGCACTTGTTGCAATAAGGGTTTGTGCCTACATACAACCTTCGTGCCCTTCCACCTTGATCGTCACGCCTCATACCTTCACCTGCTTTCCTGCTCGACCCGCTGCTGCTACCCATCACTTTCTTCGCATCAGCCCATTTTCTTTTTCTTTCTTCAGTTCTTCCCTACCTTGTCCATCTAGTCCTAATCAGGTCATCAGTCAGGCTGCTAGTGAGATCCACCGCGGATTGTAGGGTCGTAGGCCTGGAAGATTGGACCATTCCTTGAACCCTAGGATGTAAACCCCAGATAAATTGGGCTACACCTTTAGCTTCTAGTGTCACCAGATGGGGCACCAGTCTGGACAGGGCTAGGAACCGGTTGATGTACTCGGTGTAGTTTGGCCCTTTCATATCTAGGCCTAAGAACTCAGATTCTAGTTTCTCTAGTTGGTTGATCGGACAGGCATTGTTGATCATCAATTCTCTGAACTCGACCTAGCTCATACGGCCTGCAACACTTCTTCCTCGGGGCTGAATGATGGTTTTCCACCATTCAAGCGCTGATCCTTTCAGAGATTGGGAGGTGAATCGTACCATGTGCTCTATTTGCACTCGCTTATGTCCAGTACCGCCTCGATCTCATCCATCCAGCGGTAAGTCTCGATAGCACCCTCGGTGCCATAGAAATCTTTGGGTTTGCAAGCCATAAAAATCTTGTATGAGCACCCGGTCCGGATTTCATCGGTATCATCCTGGTGATCCCCCCGTTTCCGGTGGCATTGCCCCGATCCGCATTGATCTGGGCAATGATGGTGGGTATAGCGCTAGAGATTTGCTACGCCACAATGTTTGCGATTCTTTCATCTCTTCCTGGGTTATTCATTACTGGCGGGGTGGGTGGTCAATTTTCTTCTCGTCCAGGCTCCTCGCGGGGGCCTTTGCCTGCTCCTCTCCTTGGCGGCATTCTAATTTCAAGACAAGCAACGAATTTTAACATCATATAATGGGTTTCGATTATCCCAACACATTGATTACCCTAAAGGTCACGCCAATAGTGGCACAAAATCATAGTATACGAACAACATGACATAATAAATAGTTTCGTTAAGCATTCTTGTGGGGGTTTATTCCCGAGCAACCAAATTGTTTCCCCCAAGCTTGCGGAGTTACATACTCCATATCAATTCACCCTGCAAGGTTAGTATCGGATAGCAATAGTTTATCAAACAACCATAAGATCACAACTTGGAAGGTACCTTTACCCCCATACAAATAAAAATAGTATCAGTTAATAGTAAAAAATGTTTCCTTCAACTGTCTTAGAGACAGATAATCCCATTTTCCACCAGGCCTTCACATCCACTTCTTTTTCAACCATCCTAGCCACCCTACATTCTTCTTTTTCTACTCTTGCTCCAGCCGTTGTACCCCATGTGAGGCCATCATGGCCTGAAACTAGGCAGATTGAGAGGTCCTAGTGGCGTGCTGAATAGTCATCTCCTGACGACGGACGGTCTTCCAAATATCGTCTAGTGCCGCATCGGAGGGACCTGCATCACATGCCCAACGACTAGACTAGGAGTAGCAGTCACCAGCCAGTACATTAGGGCCGTCATACATGCTATGCCTAGGTGGCATCCAGTTCTCATCACGCGGTTGGTGTTAGAGTGGGTCAAATGGTTATGGGGACGACATCAGTCTCCTAACCGGTGGAGGCGGAGGAGGAGGCATCTTGAAAAAAACTAAAGTTCCCGGCCTAACATTCTTTTGGGGGCGGGAAACAATCCGTGCACCCCTATCCCCGATAGGAAGGAGAGGTGAGTGAGTGGGTGTGACGACGTGCGGTGAGTTGGAGCGCGTCCGACTCCTGGCTAGGGATGTCGAAGCGGAGTCTTCCAATGGCTCCGAGTCGTTTGAAGTCGCAGATAAAAACCCCGGGTGACCACACCTCTTTAGGTAAGCCTTATATTCTATCCGAGGAGCGATCCTCAAACTGCTCCCGATCGATGTAGTCTCGTGGATTGGGTGAGCTGGCGCGTAACCTTTTCCTGCCATAGTCTCGGATAACTTATAAAATCATCATGAGTAATTTGGTTTCTCATAGCTCATGGTATTAATAGTACATGTAATAGTAACATTACTTATAATAGTGATGACAGTAGAACCGGTAATCAATAGTATCATACATCAGTAGTCTCATCAAATGGTAACAAATGGGAAGATTCTTTTAAATCAGACTCTTAGATCACACAAAAAAGTTTTTAGAAATCCAAATTTTTAAACAGAGAAGGGTCCAAACACGACCTAAGGTCCATGCTGGAATTTACACGTCTAGTAAATTCATGATTACGTTGATCAAGGGTAATCATCAATACACCCAACCCGATCATCCCAACACTTTCCTAAGGGTGCTCCTAAGGCATCAGGATTGTAGCCTAGGGTCTACTATGGTATTCCCGACTTCTTTACAACCTGTGGCTCTGATACTAATCTGTCACACCCCGAGCCCAGGTAGGGTGGGACATCACAGACTAGCAATACATATGGCAGCGGAAACAAACCATCATAAGAGCACAAAAGGAGAGAATATCACATAGCATTAAAAGTTTAAAATAAACCCGGGCTAGAAATAGATTTAGCCCTCAAATTAAATTGTACATCCAACATAAGGACAAAATGTATAGATTAACAATAATTGAAAATTGTTCAGATTGTTTTAAAAATCAGACAAGCCAATGCCATGGTACTGGTGCTAGGTCAAGGTCTTTAACAATAGCTAGAGTCCCTTCATGGATTACCTGAAACATGCACAAAAAGAAATCGTGTGAACTAAAAAGTTGGTGAATTCAAGTGCTTAAAGTTTAAAAACAAGGATTCATTAGAATCCACACTTTATTAAAAAGCCATAGTATCATTGTTGTGGGGATCACAATCAACCCTGCACTCAACCCCAGCTAGCCTCTTCAAAAATTGTGTTACCGGTTCAATCCACTTGGGGAGAACTGAGCTTCAAACCAGTGGACCGTACCTGCCGGATGGTCTACCATAGTATCTTATAAAACCCGTTACATGCCACAAACGACCTCGCAGGATCTCAGTGTGGTACCCTTCCCGCTCATCACGGAAGGCACTGTGTGTGGGGATTCCCCAAGTAGATCTACCCATATAAACAAGCGGTTCATAAAAGAATTATGACTGTGATACAAGTATCAGCAGGTCTCAACATAACCACAACATATAGCACAAAAATAGTTCAGTTTAAACAGAGCATGCGTCATCCTAAAACCAGTAGTAAAAAGGAAACACTTGAACTCACATTAAAATCTCAAGCAAAAAGGGTCTATTCGTGTGCCAGGAAAAGTCTCAAGTCTAGCACCCTACCATTAAGATTTAAGTGTTAAACACTAATTCAAAGGTTATAAAGATGCATTAAGTGTGTCATGAGGTTAACGTTTTAATAGCCTTTGAATTGCCAAGTATTTATATAAAAAGTTTCCTTTTATAGTAAGTTAGGGTTTCCAAGAAAAGAATACATGATTTACCATGCTAAATCACCTATATAAGTTAGTTTGAGTCTTCTAACTGATTCTTAGTTCAAGAGGTCAGTTTATAGAAGTTTAGCAAACTTTACAGTTTAGTCCTCCAAGTTTCCAAAATTTACAATTTTTACCCCCAAGTTTGTTTTACATAAAATTGGTCTTAGATTCATTAAATATTATCTTAAATAACTTTTTATAAGTTTCTAATATGCTGAAAATGTTTTACAAGCCCTTCTTAGGTGAAGGTCCACATTTTTGGTTTAACCCGTTAAAACGCGTTTTTACCCGAATTAGACCATTTAAAAGCTCGTTTAACCAATTTTTGCAATAAATCCTATCCAAATACTTTGTTAACCCTTTTAGAGCCTGGAATACTTTTTAAGATGGTCAACACCCATGTTTTCTTGTTTTAAGTTGTTTTACCACTTTTCGGGTCCCTGAATATGCCTAAATCGCTTATAAGTCTATGGCATTTATATTTTCAGCCTTAAAATCTCATCATGTTAGATCAAGAAGAAGGCTGGTGCAACCAAAACCAAATCACTTAGATAATTTTGATGTTACATGCAAAGGCTTCCGAAGCTTAGCATGGAACTTCCGAAGGATGTAGAGTTCTTCCGAAGACAAAGTAAAAGATCAGTTTCCGAAGACAGAACTCAACGTCCGAAGTCAAGAGCATGCTTCCGAAGGATAAGTTTTAGAAGAGCAATAAGAAGACTACTTCCAAAGTATGAAGAAAAGAAGAAGTTCCCAAGCCTTAGAAGAAGCAGCCTCTTCCGAAGTATAAGTGGCTTCGGAAGTACTTGTTCTTTCGAAGCCATTTCACCTTCGGAAGACACTGCTATGAACCAATGGACATAAGTATGGTCTCTGACACTCCACTGCAGACCTCTGATACTACATGGCGTTTTCTCAAAGAGCCATGCGGTTGACCGTACTTTATTCCACTGTTTACCTTTTTATGATAGTACATGTTACTAACTTTAGTTGGTGACAAAAGGTAAGTCAGGGACATTTCCCGACTACCAAATCTTAGAATAAGACTTTATTCGAGATACCTTAAACTATAGTCTTGTAGTATAGGGTTTAGTTATAGGATCCCAGCTGGTATAAAAGTATATCTGGCTGTAGGTAGTATTATATATAGTTTCTCATTGTAACTCGAAAAGATAAGCTTGTAAGAGTCTTGTAATATTTGAGTTGAGAATCAATATATGCAAGTACCTTGAAAATTACTTTCTATGTTCTGTATTACTTACTATATTGTGATCAACTCTTATTGACTCTATCTTCATCCGAGTGTTGTTCAAGTGAGTTAGAGAGAAAAACAAAGTGTTAAGTGACCCTTAACCGATCCTGCAATTGGTATCAGAGCACTTCAGGCTATTGATTGCGTGATCTAACCATCCAAATCAACTTGTTTTTCACTCCTCCCTACAACTCACTCACTCAAAATGGCCCTTAACAACTCCGAAGTAGAGATGGGAACCATGACAAAGGCTCTTATCATTGAAAAAGCTGTTAAAGACTATTCTGACGAAGATCGAAAGAAGATAGACATCAACAGCAATGCTATGACAATTCTCATGACTGCAATACCAAACTCCATCATTGTGGGGTTTGAGCATTGTAAGTCTGCAAAGGAATTGTTTGATGCTCTTGCTTAGATGTACTCAAGCTCCAACGACTCGAAGAAGGACTCACTGAAGCAACAGTTTGAGAACTTCACTTATATTGCTGGAGGTACCTAGAGCTTATCTCCTCTCTTCAGTCTATGAAGATCACTCCTGAACTCAGAGATCTCACGAGAAAGTTCATGAGTGCTCTTCCAAACGAGTGGACATTTTACTGTGTCTTTATCAAGAGGATAGAGAACTTGAACACTCTCACTATGATTTAAATTTACGGCATCCTTGATGGATATCGTTTAGAGATGGAAAGTAAGAAGGGCCACCAAGCAAGCCGTCCTTTGAGTCTTCCTGCTAGCAATGCTTTAATGGTTGCAGAAGGCTCAGCACCCCCACAACCTCAGCACTACCTGACTTACCAGCAACCATCCTGCTCTTTTGGACCTTACATCACTTTTCTTGAGACTCCAAGGTCTCAACAAGCTCAACACAGTTCCTTCCAGGTAAGTTGTGCCTTTGTCTCAGGAAGTGGACACTCCGGTGATTTTCTATACTGTTTTGATGATCTCGAGTGCTTCAATCTAGATGACATAGAGTATGTGGACATTGCCCAACAGATGGCTCTTTTAACTTATAGAGCGAAGAATTTCTTTAAGAGAATTGGAAGGCAATTCCCTTAAAACCCAACTACCAGCAAGTTTGGATTTGACAAGACCAAAGAAAAGTGTTACAACTGTAACCAACTTGGTCACTTTGCAAGGGAATGCAAGGCTCCCAAGACCAATCCGGGAACCCCACAGGCCTCCACACATCCCTCAACCTCAAAGCCCACTGGAAAGTCAATTGAAACAGCTGCAATGGCTCAAGAAGTTGAGTGGAGCTTCATGGTACAGGATGTGACTCCTACTCAAGCTCATGGCAGGAACAGACGACACTCAGGTATATGAACATCTCTATACTCCAGCCTGTATAGCTAAAGTTAAACTTTATCAGGACTATAATATGGAAATCAGATATGATATTGAGTCTTTAAATATTTTAAAATCTAATTTTAAGAGAGTTGAATCTGACTATCAAAAGAAAATTGAGGAGTTAGAGAAATCTGTGTCTCTTTTAAAACATGAACACACCAACTACAAGACTCAAATCAAGGATCTGATATCCAAATTGTTTGAGGCTCAAGCCCAGCTTGTCATTGCTGAGGCTAAGGCCAGGAAGCATGCTATTTCTGAACAGAACTTCCAAGCTATTCTTGCATCATCCTCCCACTCCAAACTCTGTTATCAGAACAAAGGAGGGTTGGAAACCAATGAAATTGCTCCACCACACTCTTATGAGTCTATTAGACAACCTAGATGTGGTACTCAGGAGCAAGAGGTTCCAACCGCTGACCCTTCCTCATCAGAGTTGAAGGATGAAACAATAATAGTGGCCACCATAGGGAAGGAACAGGTAAAAGTACCCATCTCCTCATGTGAAGATCAAATCCTAACCATTAAGGCCAGAAGAAGCAGAGCTAAATCTGCTAGAAGAACCGCCAAGAAAGTGGCTGAGTCTAAGCTGAAGATTGATCCAAAGCAGAAAGGTGTCTTTATCTTAGCTGGATTCCAAGTGTTAGGTACTTCCGATTCAGGAAAAGAGTGTAATACCAGCACTCCTGTCCTACCAAAGGATCAAAAGTTGAAGGGAAAGGTTGCTAATGAAGGGAAGAAGCCCAAGAAACAGCAACCTTCACAGTCCTAAAAGACTAACATTGCATGCATAAAGTGTGGTCTGCACAACCATATGGCTAAAGATTGTTATTACAATCCTGCAAGCACACATTATGCCAATAATGCTAGGAAAGAAGGAGTCAAGGAAGGTTTCACGTTTGGACCTTTTCAAATAGTTCAAGTGATGAAGAAGGAAAAGCTAGTTTCCGAAGCAAGGTTGCTTTCGAAAGAAACTGCTTCTTCCGAAGGGAAAATGGCCTCAGAAACAAATGCTACTAAAGTTCGGAAGAACAAGAAGATTCCCTTGAAACCATCCTAGAAGAAGACTGCTTCAGAAGAAAAGGTGGTGAAGACTTCTTCCGAAAAGAAAGAAGCTTCGGAAGAAGGCCATGCTGCAAAAGCCTCTATAGGCTCATCCTCCAAGATTGACCAAAGGATGGACTGGAAGATCAAGGAAGATGCTGCAGCCCAAACCTCTTCTTCAAAGACATCTATTGAACCCCCATGCATATCTTTTGGTTCAATTATGTCACTATCCTTGGAAGAACCCAAGACCAACAAGGCTTGGGCTTCCAATCAAAACTAACAATCTCATCTTATATGCAGGGACATCCATATGATAAGAACAACAATGTCTGGATCGTGGACAATGGATGCTCCAGGCACATGACAGGGAACAGATCTCTCCTTCAACAGTTTCAACACTATGATGGAGGTCCTGTCCAATTTGGAGGTGAGGCCGGAAGATATATTTCTGGCAGATGGAGTATATCCAATGGTAAGTTAAAAGTTGACAAAGTTAACTTTGTCAAACAGCTTGAACACAATCTATTAAGTGTTTCTCAATTCTGTGATCAAAAGCACCAGATGCTTTTCACAGAACATGAGTGCATTATCCTCAAACCAGGGATGACCGTTCCTCCGGAATTGGTGCTTCTTAGATCTCCTAGGAAATGGGATATGTACAAGCTGGATATGAACAATGCTTCCCCAATGAGTGAAGTATCATGCTTTCTTTCCAAAGCTGATAGTGATGAGTCAACACTGTGGCATAAACGTATGTGTCATGTAAATTTTAAGACAATGAATAAATTGACTAAAAATAACTTGGTATATGGCTTGCTTAAAAAGGAGTTTTTCCGCAAAGATAACTGTGTTGCATGCCTGAAAAGGAAGCAACACAGGACCTCTCATAAATCCAAATGTGTTAACTCTATCACTACTCCATTACACTTATTGCACATGGATCTTTTTGGTCCCACAAGTATAATGAGCATTGGAAGGAAATCATACTGCCTTGTGATAGTTATTGGAAGGTATTCTTTTTAAGAACTAAAGATGAAACTGCTAAAACATTAAAATCTTTTATTCTTAAAATAGAAAATCAAATTGATCACAAGGTTAAAATTATTAGAAGTGATCAAGGGACTAAGTTTAAGAACTTTTGTCTTGACTCATTTTGTAACTCAAAAAGGATTGTCAGACAATACAGTGCTCCCAGAACTCCTCAACAAAACGGTGTTGTAGGAGAAACAGGACACTTATTGAGGCTGCTTGAACTATGTTAGCTGATTCAAAACTGCCTCTTACATTCTGGGCAGAGGCAGTTAGCACTGCATGCTATGTGCAGAATAGAGTTCTTGTAGTTAAGCGACATGGAAAAACCCCTTATGAGCTATGGAATAAGAGGCCACCGTTCATTGGCTTTCTAAGGTCCTTTGGCAGCATGTGTACCATACTTAACACAAAAGACAATTTAGCAAAATTTGCTAAAAAGTTGGATGATGCTATCTTTGTTGGATATTCTTCTAGCTCCAAAGCTTATAGAGTATACAACATTAAGAATCAACAATTTGAGGAGTCATCCAATATAGTTGTTAATGAGCACACTCCTTCTGTTAGGGGGAATGGTCTTGATCATATCTTTGATTTAGAATTGTTTCCAAACTATTCTAAACCATCTTGTAAGAATGTTTCAGCTGGAACAGGTGCTCAAAATGATGATGATACTGCTATTGATGATCAACTGTTTGAGCTACCTAGACCTCTTCCAAATTCTCTAAGAGCTGCAATAAATGAAGTTTCTATTATTCACAAATCTGAAAGCCTAACCATATCTAGGAATAGTGAAGCTTCAAAAAGTGAATCATTTGCTGAGCCTCAAAACTCATCAGGTGATCCACCACAACACCAGGCAGAAGAAAGTAGTATTTTTAAGGAACAGGAAACTGTTAATACTACCTCACAACCAACCATTGATGATGTTTCTCATTCATTCAATCAGTCCTCATTGAATGACTTTGAAACAACAGTTGGATAAAGTGTACTAGTTCCTGAGCAGAACATCTCCAATCTGGACCTATCTCTATAGCTGGAAGTGATTCCTCATCTTAGGATTCATAACACTCATCCAACTGAGAACATCATAGGGAATGTCTCTGAAGGTGTGAGAACAAGAGGGCAGACTCATCATGGGAATGTCTGCTTGTACTCATGCTTTTTATCCTAGATGGAACCCAAGAAGGTGGAAGATGCCTTGAAAGATAGTAGCTGGCTTGAATCGATGCAAGATGAGCTACTTCAATTGAAGAGACAGAAGGTATGGAACCTATGTCCATTACCATCTGGTCAAGTACCTATAGGCACTAAATGGGTTTTCAGAAACAAGAGAGATAATAAAGGCTTGATCATCAAAAACAAACCTAGACTTGTAGTTCAAGGATACACCCAAGTAGGAAGGAATCGATTATACTGATGTCTTTGCACCTGTTGCAAGACTTGAGGCAGTTAGGATCTTCCTTGCTTATGCTGCATCCAAGGACTTCACTGTTTACCAGCTTGATGTCAAGTGTGCCTTTCTATATAGGGATATAGATAGGGAAGTCTATGTGTGCCAACCTCCAGGATTTGAAGACCCACAACACCCCAACTATGTGTGCAAAAGCTCTATATGGGCTGCACCAAGCACCTAGGCTGTGGTATGAGACTTTGTATCAGTTTCTTTTGAAGAATGGCTACACTAGAGGTACCATTAACAAGACTCTCTTCATCAGAAAGTCTGGAAAGGACATTTTTCTTGTTCAAGTCTATGTCGATGACATCATATTTGGTTCTTCAAATGACCAAATGTGTAAGGACTTTGAAGGCATTATGAAGAAAAAGTTTGAGATGAGTTCCACGGGAAAAATGGACTTTTTCCTTAAAATTCAGGTGAAGCAAATGAAGGAATGGTTTTTCATTAATCAATCTAAGTATGTTTCTGACATCTTAGAAAGATTTGAGATGAAAGATTTGAGATGAAAGATTGTAAGCCTGCCAAGACACACATACCCAGAAACCATAATCTTTGTCCTGACCTTGGGGGGGGGGATACTGATCAACATTAGTATAGGGCAATTATTGGTTCTCTGATGTATCTTACAGCCAGTAGACCTGATATCATGTTTGCTACATGCATCTGTGCAAGATATCAGGCTGCTCCAAAGGTGTCTCATCTAGCTGTTGTTAAGAGAATTCTCAGATACCTCAAAGGAGCACCCAAACTAGGTCTCTGGTATCCCAGAAACAAAGATTTCAATCTCTATGGATACTCTGATAGTGACTATGGCGGCTGCAACATTGACAAGAAATCCACATCAGGAGGATGTCAATTTCTTGGTGGAAGGATCATCTTATGGCAATGCAAGAAGCAATCTTGTGTCTCTACATCAACTGCTGAAGCTGAATACATTGCTGCTGCTAGCTGCTGTGCTCAACTGCTATGGATTCAGAATCAGATGTTAGACTATGGATTCAATTTTATGATTACTCCTATCCATATTGACAACAACAGTTCTATCTCTATTACTGAAAATCCGATAAAGCATTCCAAGACAAAGCATATTGATATCAGGTGCCATTTCATTAGAGATATTCATGAGAATAATCTAATTAAACTAATCAAAGTTGGCTTAAATGAACAATATGCTGATTTGTTCACCAAAGCTTTTAATGAATAAAGATTTAAGTATCTCATAATAGCTATTGGGATGATAAACATTGATTAGATTACCTCTTTTGAAAACCTTTTAATATGTAATGTCTTATGTCAATACAATTTAAGCCCTATTACAAAAGGTCTCTCTAAAACTTTCTAAGTATAAATTTCTTCCGAAGAGAACTTAACCCTCGGAAGCTATTTTCATAACTTCCGAAGCAAAATTTCTCAAAGGATAATTTTCTTCTTGGAAGAGTTTTTAGTCTCGGAAGAAGCGATTGATTTCATATCAGATCTACTTCCGAGGCTTACACACCCTCTCCATTCGGAAAGCAATCCTGACCTTTGGAAGCAAAGTCTTTTCTTTGGAAGTAAGAATTGCCTTTGGAAGACAAATTACCTTCGGAAATGTTTTATATTCGGAAGAGAGATTTTACAGTGTAAAGGAAATCTCTTGGGCCCCACACTGTAAAAAGCAAAGATTTTGTTAATGATATCGGATTATTTAATTGATTTTAACCTTACGGCCACTGTCATTTCTTCCACTAAAACATCACATCACCTTATCCTAACCCCCATTACCACCTTCCCACCCTTTTTTAAATAATCCCGACTACTCAATTTCATCTTCTTACTTGCAATTTTTACTGCCCTAGAAATTTTCTCCACTCCAACTTTACCCTAGCTCAAATTCATCCTCATTCACCTTTCTTCAATGGAACTCAACCCTCAGCACAACCAAGTCGCACTTCTTGATTCTTCAAGAGATGCCGACTTCTCTAAAATCATCTCCTTTCTCACCCAATCATCTTACTACACAGCCCTTACCATTAACCCTATTGTTTACTCCAATCAAATGGCCGAATTTTGGGAAAATGGTCAAGTCGAAACCCTAAACGGGATTCGTGTACTGAGGTCCAACATTTGTGGACAGGAGTTGGTCATTACTGAACAACTCATCAGGGAGCATCTCGAGCTTCATGATGAAGGAGTTCCTACTGAATTCCCCAAAGAAGATTTAGATAGCACTTATATCCTCATGGGATATGGTGGAGACGTGAGTAGGTCGACAGTCTACAAGTACAACTTCTCTTACAACTGGAAGTTCCTCCTGCATGTTGTTCTTTACTATCTGTCCAACAAATCTGGGGATGGGATCAAATCCCTTATGAACTAGGATGCTTACTTCATGGACTGGTGAGAGGCCTCCGCTTTAATTACTCAAGATTTATGTTGACCAATCTCATTGGGAATCTTCAAAAGGGAGATATTCTTTATGTATCTCCGATTCATTCAACACATAATCAACTGTGAGTTGGAACAGAGTATGCTCGTCTGTGTAGCTGCTCTGACTGTCACTCACATACCAGAGACGCCCTAAACGAACCCTTTTTTAATGTAATCTGATTGAGCAAGCACCTCCTGTTCAATCCAAAAAGACTAGAGTGGAAACATGGGCTCCCACTTAGTCTGAGGTCTCACCATCCTTCTCATTCGACCTCAATTTGGGTTTTGAGTCTCCTCAGTCTCAAACCCATGAGCCTAACACCCAAACCAACAGCCCTCAGGATGAGTATCTACACTCTTCTAAGTAGCCAACAAGGGACAACCCCACCATTGGCTCAATGCTTGTAGACATTGACCAAGGTCCCGGGTCAGTAGGCTTACCATCTCTATCCTTCACTGACCTTCTTTTTAAAACTGATGAAGAGATAACATCTTTCCACGACAATGAAATTGATCTACAACACCCTCTCCAAGGTCAACAGAGCCAAGAGAGATCCCTTATTTCTAGCCTCCATCAGCAGCCCACAACTAAGGTGAGTCCCACTGATGTGGAGGGGACTCATACAGATTCAACTGCCACTACAAAAGGTGCCTTAATGGACCCTATGGACAGTGGTAACATATCTGAGACTGAATCTATGGCAACCATACCGTTTGATGACTCTGAAAGAGACATCATTCAGCAAGGGAAACCAGGGTGCTAAGAAACCACATCTGGTGGTGAGGCTGAACATACTAGGTATGTTACCTTATCTCCCTGTGATTCTTCAAAAGAAGATGAGGGAAGCATGCAACTCCTCATAAAAGATCTTCTGTCTAAAGTCTCAAACCTTGAATCCTTGGTTAGGACTTTAGAAGAAAGGTCCGCCACTCAGCAACTTGAGATTGACAATCTCCAGGCTCAACTAGCTGAGAAACAGATCGAGAGATCTGTTAGGCATGTACCTGTTCAGTCTCATTGACTTCTTCCTCTAGCTCATCTAGCTCTCAAGATTATGCTACCGAAAAGGGGGATAATGTTCAGAGACAAACACTTGAGGACCTAAAGTCTCATACTTCAACCTTAACATCTTCTACTCCTATCATCACTTTGTCTGAGCCATCTCAAGTTGTATTTCAAATCGACCCAAAGATGCTCAGAGATCTCTACAGACTCTTCACAAAGTTTCTGTTGAGATCCTCTACTGATCAGCCAAGCCCAGATGCTGCAATGATTTACTTTGGAGCCGAAGAGCTTCAGAGGCTAACTGCACCTTCTACCACTGTGGAAAAAGTTGGTCAACCTAAGGTCCATATGGAACCTAAGATTCATTTCGAAAGGGAAATGGGGATTGATGGCCCAACAACTGAAACAGTCGGGACAGAATCTGTATCTCCTCAAACTTCCGAAGCTGAAGTTAAAGCCTCGGAAGAACAAGTTGAGTCTTCCGAATCTGAAATGAAAGCTGCGGAAGGACTGTTCAAGATGTTCGAGGAACTGATCATCACAAATGCAATCCTAGAAATGGAATCCGAGGTGAACAGTGAGGACTTTTTGAATCTACCTCTATCCCAGAAACCCTCTCTGCCTCTCTCATAATCAGAATCCACTATCCAAGAACCACCATAGTCAGGCTCTTCAAAAGATAACAAAGGAAAAGGAAGATGACTGCAGAAGAGCTTCAGAAGAGGAGAAGATTGAGAAACTAAAGAAGAAAGGAAGACTTCCAACTGAGAAGTTGCTAGCTGCTAGTACAAAAGCAGTTGCAGCCAATCAGGAGGCTGTTAGTAATAAAAGGAGAGAAGAGATAATTGATCAGCTCGTCCAATTGGGAGCTGCCAATGAAGAAATACTCCTGCTACCACTAGAGGAGTTGGTGGAACTGGAAAAGGAACCATACTGCAACTTGAGAAACAACAAGAAGTAGCCAGCTTGGCCTTAGAGAAAGAGAAAGAAGAAGAACAGAAGGAGGCTGACTTGCAGTAGAGGAGAGTTAGGATAGAGTTCCTAATCTCCAGAGGCTTCAATCTTCAAGAACTCTCTCCACACGACAATGAAACAATCCTTTGGCTCTATAACAAAGAGCAGGATCAAATGAAGAAGGAGAGAAGAAAGGCTGCAAGAGAAAAGTTAAAGGAAAGGAAGAAGAAGGAGGAAGAAGTAAAGACCACTGCAACCAGAAAGCTCAGTGAAAAGGTCTGGATGAAGGACTATCTCCAGGCTCATGGCTTCTCTAGAAGGCAGGTGGGTCCCATGTCAGAGAGGACACTCCAACGGATTGTCAACGAAATCAAGGCTGACATCCGCTTGGGAATGAGAAAAGAAATGTACAGAAGGGTAAAGGGGATGACCTTCACTGCAACTACTCAACCTCAACTTGATCCCTCACCCTTACCCTTCACCATCAAGACTGAGCCCTTCACCCCTGAACCCACATCCTTACCCTCACCCGTCTCATCACCTCAACCACCTAAACTTCCCATCCTTCAACCTAAAACACTCCCTAAAACCTCTGAACCACAACCTACCCAACAACCATCCCCTCAGCCTTCTCAACATCTCTCTCTTGAGGAGTTCA
Source organism: Flaveria trinervia (assembly GCA_025506515.1). Lineage (NCBI taxonomy): Eukaryota > Viridiplantae > Streptophyta > Magnoliopsida > Asterales > Asteraceae > Flaveria > Flaveria trinervia. The sequence goes on from CM046441.1 coordinate 65,023,788, forward strand.
AGGTAATCAATACCAAGCTCAACAACTACACAACTTTGAGCAAAGTCTCATATGATGAAGAATCTGTTAACACTACCTATGTTGATAGATCTTCTTGTTCCCTCACAAGAGATCAATTCCTTGATTTACCTAGAGGAACATTGGACCAGGCAGCTAGACTTCTAGGTCTCAACTCAGATTCATTGAATGACGAAGAGAAGAAACTTAGAAGGAAACTGGTGACTCTGTTGGATACTAAGAAAGAGGACAAGATTCCTAGTCAGTCTCTTGTGCCTAGAAAAGGAATAATCCGGTGGAGGTTCGATGGAACTTCTCACAACTTTGTTGTTGAGAGGGAGAATGGCGAAGTCAACAGACTTAACGCAACCTCTCTCTTACACTCCAGCATATTTGATATTGCTGAGTTAGCAGAGAAGCCATTCTCCAACCCCTCCAACTCTGAAGCTGCTGCACTCATCAAAAATCATCTTAGCAGTCTTCATCTAGCTAAGCTAACTACAAAGGCCAAGATTGAAGAAGAGTTAAGATTGAGAAGACAAGAAGACAAAGAAAGACCTCCTACCAAAGGCACTGCCTTTCTACAGATGGTAGAGGGTCCTGAATTGGAACCTATAGTTAGATGGGAATATGATTACCGTTCCTATCAACTAACTCTTTTCAGAGGACAACAACAGAGGGTACATATCATCCAAGGTGACAAACTGGACTTCCTGTCTACCAAGGATTTATAAAAACTTCTCAGCACCACATCAGGGAAGAACAAGGAAACAGATAAATATCTACTCTCCTTGGTGCTGAAAGTTTTGAGAAGCAGAAACAAGTGAGGTTTTGGTAGCATCAGCCTAGGGGGAGTTTGTTAGATCAAGAAGAAGGCTGGTGCAACCAAAACCAAATCACTTAGATGATTTTGATGCTACATGCAAAGGCTTCCGAAGCTTAGCATGGAACTTCCGAAGGATGTAGAGTTCTTTCAAAGACAAAGTAAAAGATCAGCTTCCAAAGATAGAACTCTACTTCTGAAGTCAAGAGCATGCTTCCAAAGGATAAGTCTTAGAAGAGCAATCAGAAGACTACTTCCGAAGTATGAAGAAAAGAAGAAGTTCCCAAGCCTTAGAAGAAGCAGCCTCTTCTGAAGTATAAGTGGCTTCGGAAGTACTTGTTCTTCCGAAGCCATTAAACCTTCGGAAGACATTGCTATGAACCAGTGGACATAAGTATGGTCTCTAACACTCCGCTGCAGACCTCTCATACTATATGGCGTTTTCTCAAAGAGCCATGCAGTTGACCATACTTTATTCCACTGTTTACCTTTTTATGATAGTACATGTTACTAACTTTAGTTGGTGACAAAAGGTAAGTCAGGGCATGTTCTCACTACCAAATCTCAGATAAGACTTTATCCGAGATACCTTAAACTATAGTCTTGTAGTATAGGCTTTAGTTATAGGATCCCAGCTGGTATCAAAGTATATCCGGCTGTAGGTAGTATTATATATAGTTTCTCATTGTAACTCGAAAAGATAAGCTTGTAAGAGTCTTGTAATATTTGAGTTGAGAAGCAATATATGCAAGTACCTTGAAAATTACTTTTTGTGTTCTGTATTACTTACTATATTATGATCAACTCTTATTGACTCTATCTTCATCCGAGTGTTGTTCAAGTAAGTTAAAGAGAAAAACAAAGTGTTAAGTGACCCTTAACCGATCCTGCACATCACATACCCAAAAATCATCCAAAACGTACTGAAATACTATGTCAATCCCACGCGTTCAACTAACAAACCATGAACGAGATGGAAACTTTAAGATTACACCATTTTCATCCATTACACATGTGTTAAACGTTATAATTTGCGATTAATCATTAACCCAACCTTTTGTAACTTTAAAAGCAGGTTATAAGGACGTTGGAAAACTCATTTTGAGCAGGTTACAAGATTGGTTCCAAAATATTACAAGTTATGCGAGTCGGATGGTGTAAATACACCCAAAAGAGGGGTTTCTAGGTGTAAACTGAGTTACACCTGTAGAATGACATGTATTTTAAGTGAGATACCATCAAGAACGTGAAAAGCTCCTTATGAATGAGTTATTAGCAGCAATTTTCTGTTAGATATGAGAATGGTAAGGTTTTGAATGAAAAATGAAGACAAACACATGAAATAACCAAAACCGGGTGACATGAAGCTTACACTTGATGTAAGCTGTGGTTTGAAGGGTGTAGCTAGTCGAAGATGGCCTGGAAATCCTTGGATAAAGCTGGAGAATCACAAACAAGTGCTAGAGAATCACAAGCTTGCAAGGTCCGAGCACCACAAGTTCACAATCTTCACTACCTTGCGGTTAGAGTTTGGCCGATGATGGAATGGTGTTGCTCTTTGAAAATGAGGTTGGGATTAGAGAGAAAACATGGAGTGTGTTTGTGTGTTTTGCTAGTAGAAAGAATCCGAGAGGGAGAGAAGAGGGGTGAGTGTGTAGAGGTGATGAAAGTTGCATGAAATGGTATTGGTTGGAATGGGTGGTGGTGTAGAAGAGAGGGGAGTGGAGGAGAGGGGCGGCCGATTTTGGCTTGTAGAGAGGGAGTTTGAACTTTATTTCAGATGTTGAGTAATATTAGGTAGTAACTTAGGTGTTAAAATTTAGTTAGTTGATGATTATTATGCATGAACACGCACGTATTAACCGAAAATATTCACAAAATATGAACACTAACAATTTTTAAGCGGAAAGGATATAGATTTTTCATGGTTTTGCACAACAAAAGATGCGTAGATCATGACTTTGCTCCCCTCAATTCGATAGATCCATTTTATAAGCTTTAAACTCTCCATTTTCTTTTTAGCTTGGTTGATGCGGGATAAAAGCATATCTATTCTACTATTTGAGAGACTAAACCATAAATGGCGAGTTGTCAATGCATCCACATTTGTACCAAAGGCAAGAATATTGCTCTTGTGTGTTTTTAAATTAAATTGAAATTACTCTATTATCCTAAAATTTTTTATTATATAGTACCATAGATAATGGTTCCTTTATCATCTAGAGTATCTTCTATATGTATGTTTGATCAGTCTTGCTAATGCTTAGTCGAAAATGGTTGGCATAAGTCTATTTGAGATGGTTTTGAGTTTAGAATGAGTATGTATTATGATATGTATATGAATACATATACGAATCCGTATGCACATGCACATGCGGATGCATATGCGTATGCGTCTGCGCATGCGTCTCCGTATGCATACAGGAAACCGTACACGTACACGTACACGTACACCTCTACATACGTATACGTACACGTACACCTCTACGTCTACGTATACGTATACGTATACCTATACGCCTACGTGTACGTATACATGACGTCTACGTGTATGCCTACGTGACGTCTATGTGTACGTATACGTATCGTATACGTATACGTGTACGTGTACGTGTACGATAAGTGTAGTGTACGTGTACATATACGTGTACGTGTACATGTACGTGTACTTCCTGTACATATACGTATACGTGTACGTGTACGTATACGTGTACGTGTACACGTACACGTATACGTTACGTACACGTAAATGTGTACGTATACGTGTACGTATATGTATACTTACATGTGTATGTATATGTATATGTACATGTGTATGTATACATATACGTGTATGTATATGTATATGTATATGTGTATGTATACGTGTATGTATATGTATGTATACGTATACGTGTACATATACATATGCATGACGTATACGTGTGCGTACACGTGTACGTGTACGAGTGCGTACACGTGTACGTGTAGTGTACGTCACGTACGTATATGTATATGTATATGTATATGTATATGTATATGTATATGTATATGTATATGTATATGTATATGTATATGTATATGTATATGTATATGTATATGTATATGTATTGTATATGTATATGGATATGGATATGGATATGGATATGCATATGCATATGCATATGCATATGCATATGCATATGCATATGGATATGTATATGCGTATGCATATGCATATGGATATGTATATGCGTATGTGTATGCATTGTATATGTATATGGTATGTGTATGTATATGTATATGTGTATGCATATGTGTATGTGTATGCATATGTGTATGTATATGTATATGTATATGTATATGTATATGTATATGTATATGTATATGTATATGTATATGTATAGTATATGTATATGTATATGTATATGTATATGTATATGTATATGTATATGTATAGGTATATGTATATGTATATGTATAGTATATGTATATGTATTGTATATGTATATGTATATGTATATGTATATGTATATGTATATGTATATGTATATGTATATGTAATTGTATATGTATATGTATATGTATATGTATATGTATATGTATATGTATATGTATATGTATATGTATATGTATATGTATATGTATTGTATGTATATGTATATGTATATGTATGTATATGTATATGTATATGTTATGTATATGTATATGTATATGTATATGTATATGTATATGTATATGTATATGTATATGTATATGTATATGTATATGTATATGATATGTATATGTATATGTATATGTATATTGTATATGTATATGTATATGTATATGTATATGTATATGTATATGTATATGTTATATGTATATGTATATGTATAGTATAGATGTTGATTTTATATGTATATGTATAGTTATGATATATGTATATGTATATGTATATGTATATGTATATGTATATGTATATGTATATGTATATGTATATGTATAGTATAGTATATGTATTGTATATGTATATGTATATGTATATGTATGTATATGTATATGTATAGTATATGTATATGTATATGTATATGTATATGTATGATATGTATATGTATATGTATATGTATTGTATATGTATATGTATATGTATATGTATATGTATATGTATGTATATGTATATGTATATGTATATGTATATGTATATGTATAAGTATATGTATAGGTATATGTATATGTAAGTATATGATATGTATATGTATATGTATATGTATATGTATATGTATATGTATATGTATATGTATATGTATGTATATGTATACGTATACGTATACGTATATGTATATGTATATGTATTGTATATGTATATGTATATGTATATGTATATGTATATGTATATGTATATGTATATGTATATGTATATGTATATGTATATGTATATGTATATGTATATGGATATGGATAGGATATGGATATGCATATGCATATGCATATGCATATGAATATGTATATGTATATGCATATGCATATGTATATGTATGTGACATCCGGTAAATTTCCGTTACCAAGCTCCGTTAGTTCCGTTAAGTCTTGTATACACGTGTCGTGAGCACACACTAGTTGTCGTTGAACGTTGGTGACCTAATAATAATGAATAATGTTAATTTGTTGTGAATCTAAGTGATTATGTGAGTATGGGGTTATGTTTATGTGTTTACACATTTATAAATAGTTAATTAAAGAATTTATCGCGTAACGCGAAAACGTGTCTATTTATTCGTATGTCTTGTGTTTTTATAAAGATAAGATATATAATGAACTTTATAAGTTTATCTTTATATTATGAAGTTAAAAACACTTTACAAAGAGTTTAAAGCTTAGTTTTTAAAATACAAATTACAAGGGTTTAAAAGGGTAAATATGTAAATAAATATAATAAAACAAACCCTAGCCTCCAAAACCCCACTTTGGCCGCGATCAAGGTTCTAATCCTCTCCACCCTTCGAAAATCAGCCAAGAACAAGCAAATTCGTGTGGTTTGGTTCGATTACAAGATATAGAACACTTAGGAAGCATCGATTTCAAGCAATTACAAGTTTAAAGGTTAGATTTTTCATGTTTTGTGATGTTCTTCATTATGGCCGAACCCTAGATTCGAAATTGATCCTTATTAGGTCGAATTGGATGTTGTTGATGATGTTAACATGTTAGTTAGATTGTATACATGTTAGTTAACGTCGATTATGCAAGAATTCTATGTTTTAGTGGATTGATCATGAACTTTGGGTATGAAGCAAACCCTAATTCGAAATTGTTGTGATTATGCATGATGGATGATTGTTTGATGAATGTTGATGATTAATAGGTTGTATGAATGTTAGAATACATTGATTATGCAAGAAAGTTGGGATTTTGATGCATTGTTCATAGGTTACTAAGAATAGTAACTTTATTTGCATGTAGTAGTGATCTAGTGATGGATTGATGTTATGGATGAGTTCATGATGATGATTAGATGCTAGATTGTTGTTATGAACTAGAAATCTTTAATTTGATGATTGATCATAGATTGCCAAAAGTAGAAACTTTTGTTTATGAAGATTGTTAGATTGGGATGTTAAGTGTTGTTGATCATGTCTAGATGTTGTATGAGCTTGAATTGGTATATTATGATGAATTCATGTATGCTTGGATGTTTGATAGATTTTGGGATATTCTTTCCCAAAAGGGAAACTTTATTTGTGTAAACGTTGAAGTATGATGTTATGACCATGTCTGGGATGTTAGGAGCCTGCTAGTATGTTCAAGGATAAATTTTAGTGTGATAGAACGTGTTAAATTAGTTGTATGGCATGCTTGGATAATCATGTGTGATATTTGGACCTTGGTGATCATGTATGGTTTGGATGTTGTGTAGTAGTAGGACATCATGCTTGGGTCTGGTAATTGATTGTTGTGATGTTGTGAATGCAATGCATATGCTTAAAGAATATGGTTTGATCATTATACACGCGTGCGGATCTGAGGCCCCTACTTAGTAGGATTGGCAGGGTTTAGGATGTGAAGTCGTGAGTGGCTTCACATGGCATGTGATGGATGGTGAACTTGTGTGACATGTTAGTTGTATTATAACTAATGGTTATGTTAATGTTCTAGATTCGCATGACTTGTATAGTACTTGATTGTATGATGATCTAAGTGATACACCTGGTTGATATAGCATATGTATGATACTATTGAATGTTAATCATGTATGTTGTATGTGCTCATTGGTTATTTGAATTATAACTCCTAATGTCACCAACGGGTCAAACGGGTCAACTAGGTCAACGTGTCTATTTGTCTGGAAGCTTGAGTCTTTGGTTTGGTATGATTAGGGTTTCACATGTCTTTTATTTACACGTACTTATGTACTCACATGATCTAGGTAACCTGTGAAGGTTGGCTATCCTCTCGTTTCTCAAAATAAAACCTAAGTACCTTTGCATACATCAGGTGAGTTCATGCCCCACATTTTATTTAATCTCTTTTGGGGGAGATAGCATACTGGTATTTATACGAACGCTTTTATTATTTAAGTTGTGTATAATATTAATATAGTGCTGTTACCATGAGAAAAGTCCTCACACTTTTGAATTGTTAATTTATAGCGGGGAAACTTGGGTAGTACTACTGGGTCTGACGAGCCCCACTGTGTGACTCGAGGTCAAACGGGTGCAATTTGTCCTATTGAACATTGTCACGACATGGTAAGTCGTGACAGGAGGCAACAACTATCACAGTCAGCTTCAATTGCAAAATCACTATGTATTAATATTTACTGATAATAGACTAGCTATCTATTACCATACACTGCTTATATTTATCGCAACTTACATGTTTATTGAACTCAAACTCTTGAACTCACCAACCTATGTGTTGACATTTTAGTATGCTTTTCTCAGGTCCTTAACTTGCTTGCCATAGGAGCACTGCACGGTTCACTGCATTTTAAGACACTATGCTTCAAGACAATTTGACATTTTAACAATTATAGTTTACTCTTTGGTTTGGCACTTGTTTTGCCATAAGTTATACTTTATTGACTTGGGTTGTTTTCAAAAACGCTTCCGCATTGTTTAAAGTTGGTATTTTGGTTAATTTGTTTAAATTATGGCATTTAGAGTCGTTCTGAGTAACTATTGACTGTGATCCTGTTTGTTCACACGCCTCGCGGTAAAACTCCGCAAGTGGATTTTGAGGGTGTGACAGATTGGTATCAGAGCCATTGGTTATAGGGAACTAGGTTGCATACACACTAGACTATAACCGCACACAGTTAATTAGTTACCTGTACTTACTCCCATTTACTGTATACTCATTGGCATACACGTCACACTCTCTGCAGCATGGCATCGTCTTCAAGAGCTCCGGGTAAACGACCCGAATCACCTACACGATCTGAATCCCCACCTCCCGCACCTGTACCTGATGATGGATTCGATTGGCCCAGACTGGCTTATCCCGAGAGAAGAGATTGACTGGGATCAACCATTCGCATGATGAAGCGTGACCCTCCGCGTGACTGGCGTTCTTATCCTAGGTTTGTTGACCACATCATGTTTAGGGAACGCGTACCTGTCCTAAAGCCAAGGACTAGGAACAATGCCAATCAACCCATGCTTTCACTCCCACGAACGGCGCAGTCCAACGAGCAACTGATTGCTGCACTAATGGCTGCACTGGATACTGAACAGCATCGTGTGAGACGACTCACGGGTGATGTCTGTACACTACAGCAAGAGGTGTACAACCTGAGACATCAATTGGACGAACTCAAGGAAGAACACGGGAAGACGCTGAACGGTTGTCATCATATGCAAGATGGTGTTATGGCACTCAAGGACGTGTGACTGCTCGTGAACAGCGGGACGCCATAGCCGATAATAGGATTGCCATTTTAGAAGCTCAACTAGCAGCACTCCAGATTGCTATAGCTCCTGCTCCTGCCGTAGACTCTGAGGATGAGGAGGATCCGAGGAGGGACCCGAGGAAGAGGAACCGGAGGAGATGGAGAGATGATAGTGATGGGTCAGACATTGTCGATTGACTTCTTTATATGACTTAGACTACGTAGTGTCTTCTTTTTGAAACCTATGTGGGAAGGGTTGTTTCCCCACACGAACGACAAAACTTCAATTTTGACATTGCTAAATACATTGTGACTTATGCAATTTATTTACTTTGGTTATTTTTTTGTTATGAATGTTGTGGTTGTGATGATACGTTATTTCTTTCATTTACTGTTTACTACGCTTCAATGAGTTACATGTGTATGATGTTACTCATTATTGTATTGTGAATATAAAGTGAAAAGAATGGACGCTCGTGGACGTGGACGTGGTCGTGGACGCGGACGTGGACGTGGCACCGGAGAACAGGGTGGTGGTGCTATTAACATGACTCCTGCAGAATTGGCTGCTCTAATTAATGAGCATGTCCAGGCGGCAGTGGCTGCTGCCCACGCGGGTCAGCCAGCAGGTAAACAATGACAGAAAAACAAATCTGATATCCTTTATAACTATAGGGATGTTTGATTAATGTGTGTTGTGTTTAAAACAGGACCACCAGTGTGTACATACAAGTCCTTCATGGACTGTAAACCACACCTACAGCGGTACAGAGGGTGCTGTAGGGCTTGTACGCTGGTTCGAGAAGACTGAGTCCGTTTTCTCCAAATGTAACTGTCCACCGGCGGATCAAGTAAAGTATGCCACCGGGACTTTGGAGGGTGTGTGCTCTGTCTTGGTGGAACGCGCAAGTCTAGATGCTTGGACAAACGATGGCAAATGGACTCCCCTGGAATGAGTTCAAGGATATGATGATCGAGGAGTACTGTCCTCGAACGAGGTGCAAAAGTTGGAGATGGAATTCTGGCAGCTCAAGATGAAGGGTTCAGAAATTAAGGCTTACACGACCCGTACTCATGAGCTGGCTACATTGTGTCCAGGAATGGTTAATGAGACACATAAGAGAATCGAGCACTACATACGAGGATTGGTGCCTGAAATCCAAAGTATGGTAATAGCTTCTAACCCGACTACGATTCAGCAGGCCATCCAAATTGCCCATAAACTTACTGATCAGGCGGTAGAGCAAGGACGGTTACCCAAACGGGGCGCGTGGTGAGCGTGCCCGACAACAAAAGGAAGTGGGATGCTCCCAGCAACAGCATAACAAATCATCATCATCATCGTCTGGCGGTCAAAACAATCCCAACAGCAGCAACAGCCAGTTCGCAGCAGCAGCGGCGGTTCGATAATAACCACAATTTCAACCAAACTGCCCCAAATAACCAAGGACCCAGCGGTTACGGCGGCAGACATCCCAAATGCCCACGATGTAACTACCACCATGTGGGACGGTGTGATAGCTTCAAGTGTCACGTTGTGGAAAGATTGGACACGCTGCGAAGGATTGCCGTGGTGAACTAATGAAGAGGCCACAACAATCTCAAGAAACCCCAAGGGTTGTTTTGAGTGGGGAAAGAAGGACATTACAAGCGAAACTGCCCACAACTAAGAAGGAACAGAAATGGCAACAACAACAACAACAACACCAACAATCATGGAACAACAACAACAATGGCAATAATAAAAACAATGGTGGAAATGGCACTGGAAAATGGCGGCAATAGAGATGGAGCCAAAGGGAGAGCCTTCGTCATTGGCTCAGGTGAGGCTCTAAATGATCCCACAACTGTTACTGGTAGATTCCCTGTTAATGGTTGTTTTGCTACAGTACTATTTGATACTGGAGCCGATAGGAGTTTTGTGTCCTTAAAATTCTGTAGTCTTTTAAGTGATATACCCTCTGCTTTAGAATCTAGTACACTGTGGAATTAGCCGACGGTAAACAAATCCATGTAACGCATATCCTTAAAGACTGTAGGATAGAACTTGCTGGTCATACTTTCGCTATAGATCTCATGCCTGTTACGCTGGGGAGTTTTGATGTTGTGATAGGCATGGATTGGCTCTCTAGCAAGCAAGCAAGGAAGTCATATGTCACGAGAAGATTATACGGATCCCGGTTGGTTGGTGATCAAATCTTACCGTCAAAGGTGATAGGAGTGGTGTGCTGTGATAGGCATCATCTCGTATATGAAAGCTCAAAAGTTGTTACGAAGGGGCCGCGTGGCTATCCTAGCACTTGTAACCGATAAGCAAAAGGAAGAAAAGAGAATGGAGGATATTCCCGTAGTGCGCGACTTTCCAGAGGTGTTCCAGAAGATCTTCCTGGATTACCACCGCACCGCCAAGTGGAATTCCAGATTGAGTTGACTCCCGGCGCAGCTCCGATGCGAGGGCACCTTATCGATTAGCACCAAACGAACTACAGGAGTTGTCGTCACAACTTCAGGAGCTTCTGGTAAAGGCTTTATTCGACCTAGTACATCACCTTGGGGAGCTCCTGTACTCTTTGTTAAGAAGAAGGATGGCACATTCCGGATGTGCATCGATTATCGAGAGTTAACAAAGTAACAGTTAAGAACCGATACCCTTACCTCGTATGACGACTTGTTCGATCAGCTTCAAGGATCAAGCTATTACTCGAAGATTGACTTGAGATCTGGTTATCACCAACTCAGAGTTCGAGAAGAAGACATTCCCGAGACTGCATTTCGTACTCGTTATGGTCATTATGAGTTCTTGGTCATGCCTTTTGGGTTGACTAATGCACCTGCTGTGTTCATGGACCTCATGAACGCGTGTGCAAACCTTATCTGGATCAGTTTGTCATTGTGTTCATCGATGATATACTGATATACTCTAGGACCAAGGAGGAGCATGAAGAGCACTTACGAATGATCTTGGAACTGCTGAAAAATGAGCAGCTGTATGCTAAATTCTCAAAGTGTGACTTTTGGATAAGAGATGTACAATTCCTAGGTCATATGTTAATGAGAAAGGAATACACGTTGATCCTGCCAAAATTGAGGCGATAAAGAATTGGACTACACCCAAAACACCAAGCGAGATCAGGCAATTTCTAGGATTAGCAGGATATTACCGCCGATTCATAGAAGGATTTTCTAAGATCGCACAACCTCTCACAGCCTTGACTCACAAAGGAACGACATACAAATGGGCTGAGAGTCAAGAATCAGCTTTCCATTATTAAAACAAAAACTCTATACTGCCCCGATATTAGCATTACCGAGGGGAACAGATGACTTTGCGGTGTATTGTGATGCATCCATTCAAGGATTGGGTTGTGTCTTGATGCAACGAGACAAGGTGATAGCCTACGCTTCGAGACAACTAAAGGTTCACGAGAAGAACTATACTACCCATGACTTAGAATTGGGTGCAGTAGTTTTTGCCTTAAAGATTGGAGACATTATTTGTACGGTACCAAGTGCACAATCTACACCGATCATAAGCGTCTTCAACATATCTTTGAGCAAAAAGAGTTGAATATGAGGCAGCGACGTTGGGTGGAACTACTAAATGATTATGATTGCACAATTAAGTATCATCCGGGAAAGGCGAACGTAGTTGCCGATGCTTTAAGCAGGAAGGAAACAGCTAAACCCCGATGGGTGCGAGCTTTACAGCTTACTATCAGTACCCAACTGCCCGAACAAGTTAAGGATGCACAAATAGAAGCTTTAAAGGTGGAAAATATTGGTTCTGAATTGTTAAGGGGAATGGATAAGCAGCTAGTAGTGAAAGAGGATGGAATTCGGTATTTCATGGATAGACTTTGGGTGCCTGTTCATGGAAATCTGAGAGATTTAGTTATGAGCGAGGCACACAAATCTAAGTATTCTATACATCCTGGATCCGACAAGATGTATCATGACCTAAAGGCTCACTATTGGTGGCCTAACATGAAAGCGGATGTAGCTACGTATGTGAGCAAGTGTTTGACCTGCTCGAAGGTGAAAGTGGAATATCAAAAACCATCGGACTATTACAACAACCCGAGATTCCAATGTGGAAATGGGAACAAATCTCCATGGATTTTATTACTAAGCTACCCGGACTAGTACTGGTTGTGACACGATATGGGTTATTGTGGATCGATTGACAAAGTCTGCTCATTTCCTTGCAATAAAGGAAACCGACAAGATGGAGAAGTTAACTCGCCTGTACCTCAAGGAGATCGTTTCGAGACATGGGGTACCGATCTCAATTATCTCCGACCGTGACGCTCGTTTCACGTCACATTTTTGGCAATCATTGCAGAAATCTTTGGGTACACGTTTGGATATGAGTACTGCATATCATCCACAGACGGATGGTCAGAGTGAGCGTACTATACAGACGTTGGAGGATATGCTACGTGCTTGTGTGATTGACTTCGGGAATAACTGGGAATTCACCTGCCATTGGTGGAGTTTTCTTATAACAACAGTTATCACACTAGTATACAGGCAGCACCTTTTGAGGCATTGTATGGGAGAAAATGTCGATCACGGTTTGCTGGGCAGAAATTGGTGATAGTCAGATAACAGGTCCCGAGTTAATTCATGAGACGACTGAGAAAATTATACAGATACGGAACCGTATGGCTGCAGCGCGAGACAGGCAAAAGAGTTATGCTGACAAGAGACGGAAACCTTTAGAGTTTCAGGTTGGTGACAAGGTTTTGTTGAAAGTCTCACCATGGAAAGGCGTAGTTCGGTTTGGTAAACGAGGGAAACTAAATCCGAGGTACGTTGGACCATTTGAGATAGTGGAAAGAGTAGGTCCAGTAGCCTATCGATTAGCCTACCTGATTCGCTAAGTGGAATTCATGATGTATTTCACGTGTCAAACTTGAAGAAGTGCGTAACTGATGAAACGACGGTCGTACCACTAGAAGAAATTCAGGTGGATGAACAATTGCATTTTATTGAGGAACCAGTGGAGGTGATGGACCGTGAGGTGAAAACACTTAAGCAAGCAAGATACCTATTGTTAAAATCCGTTGGAATTCGCGACGTGGACCGGAATTCACATGGGAACGGGAAGATCAAATGAAGCTTAAGTACCCTCAACTATTCGAAGGAACGATGCCAGCAGACGAAGGTATTGATTTAAATTTCGGGACGAAATTTCTTTCAACATGGGGATGATGTGACAACTCATCCAAAACTCACACAATTTCGATTTCTGTGTGCCAATGCAGTAGACCAGTGATGGAACACTCTCACCATGTAACGCAATTTTCGGGACGAAAATTCTTTCAACATGGGGATAATGTGACATCCGGTAAATTTCCGTTACCAAGCTCCGTTAGTTCCGTTAAGTCTTGTATACACGTGTCGTGAGCACACACTAGTTGTCGTTGAACGTTGGTGACCTAATAATAATGAATAATGTTATTTGTTGTGAATCTAAGTGATTATGTGGATATTGGTTTATGTTTATGTGTTTACACATTTATAAACGGTTAATTAAAGAATTTATCGCGTAACGCGGAAACGTGTCTATTTATTCGTATGTCTTGTGTTTTTATAAAGATAAGATATATAATGAACTTTATAAGTTATATCTTTATATTATGAAGTTAAAAACACTTTACAAAGAGTTTAAAGCCTAGTTTTTATAAAATACAAATTACAAGGGTTAAAAGGGTAAATATGTAAATAAATATTAATAAAACAAACCCTAGCCTCCAAAACCCCACTTTCGGCCACGATCAAGGTTCTAATCCCTCTCCACCTTCAAAAATCAGCCAAGAACAAGCAAATTCGTGTGGTTTTGGTTCTATTACAAGATATATAACACTTAGGAAGCATCGATTTCAAGCAATTACAAGTTTAAAGGTTAGATTTTTCATGTTTTGTGATGTTCTTCATTATGGCCGAACCCTAGATTCGAAATTGATCCTTATTAGGTCGAATTGGATGTTGTTTGATGATGTTAACATGTTAGTTAGATTGTATACATGTTAGTTAACGTCGATTATGCAAGAATTCTATGTTTTTAGTGGATTGATCATGAACTTTGGTTATGAAGCAAACCCTAATTCGAAATTGTTGTGATTATGCATGATGGATGATTGTTTGATGAATGTTTGATGATTAATAGGTTGTATGAATGTTAGAACATTGATTATGCAAGAAAGTTGGGATTTTGATGCATTGTTCATAGGTTACTAAGAATAGTAACTTTATTTGGCATGTAGTAGTGATCTAGTGATGGATTGATGTTATGGATGAGTTCATGATGATGATTAGATGCTAGATTGTTGTTATGAATGCTAGAAATCTTTAATTTGATGATGTTGATCATAGCTTGCCAAAAGTAGAAACTTTTGTTTATGAAGATTGTTAGATTGCGATGTTTAAGTGTTGTTGATCATGTCTAGATGTTTGTATGAGCTTGAATTGGTATATTATTGATGAATTCATGTATGCTTTGGATGTTTGATAGATTTTGGGATATTCTTTCCCAAAAGGGAAACTTTATTTGTGTAAACATTGAAGTATGATGTTATGACCATGTCTGGGATTAGGAGCCTGCTAGTATGTTCAAGGATAAATTTTAGTGTGATAGAACATGTTAAATTAGTTGTATGGCATGCTTGGATAATCATGTGTGATATTTGGACCTTGGTGATCATGTATGGTTTGGATGTGGTGTAGTAGTAGGACATCATGCTTGGGTCTGGTAATTGATGTTGTGATGTTGTGAATGCAATGCATATGCTTAAAGAATATGGTTATGATCATTATACACGCGTGCCGATCTGAGGCCCCTACTTAGTAGGATTGGCAGGGTTTAGGATGTGAAGTCGTGAGTGGCTTCACATGGCATGTGATGAATGGTTGAACCTTGTGTGACATGTTAGTTGTATTATAACTAATGGTTATGTTAATGTTCTAGATTCGCATGACTTGTATAGTACTTGATTGTACGATGATCTAAGTGATACACCTGGTTGATATAGCATATGTATGATACTATTTGAATGTTAATCATGTATGTTGTATGTGCTCATTGGCTTTATTTGAATTATAACTCATAATGTCACCAACGGGTCAAACGGGTCAACTAGGTCAACGTGTCTATTTGTCTAGAAGCTTGAGTCTTTGGTTTTGGTATGATTAGGGTTTCACATGTCTTTTATTTACACGTACTTATGTACTCACATGATCTAGGTAACCTGTGAAGGTTGGCTATCCTCTCGTTTCTCAAATAAACCCTAAGTACCTTTGCATACATCAGGTGAGTTCATGCCCACACTTTATTTAATCTCTTTTGGGGGAGAGCAGCACTGGTATTTATACGAACGCTTTTATTATTTAAGTTGTGTATAATATTAATATAGTGCTGTTTACCATGAGAAAAGTCCTCACACTTTTGAATTGTTAATATTTGATAGCGGGGAAACTTGGGTAGTACTACTGGGTCTGACGAGCCCCACCTGTGTGACTCGAGGTCAACCGGGTGCAATTTGTCCTATTGAACATTGTCACGACATGGTAAGTCGTGACAGGAGGCAACAACTATCACAGTCAGCTTCAATTGCAAAATCACTATGTATTAATATTTACTGATAATAGACTAGCTATCTATTACCATACACTGCTTATATTTATCGCAACTGTTTACATGTTTATTGAACTCAAACTCTTGAACTCACCAACCTATGTGTTGACATTTTAGTATGCTTTTCTCAGGTCCTTAACTTGCTTGCCATAGGAGCACTGCACGGTTCACTGCATTTTAAGACACTATGCTTCAAGACAAGTTGACATTTTAACAATTATAGTTTACTCTTTGGTTTGGCACTTGTTTTGCCATAAGTTATACTTTATTGACTTAGGTTGTTTTCAAAACGCTTCCGCATTGTTTAAAGTTGGTATTTTGGTTAATTATGTTTAAATTATGGCATTTAGAGTCGTTCTGAGTAACTATTGACTGTGATCCTGGTTTGTTCACACGCCTCGCGGTAAAACTCCGCAAGTGGATTTTGAGGGTGTGACAATGTATATGTATATGTATGTATATTATATGTATGTATATGTATATTATATTATATGTATATGTATATGATATGGATATGGATATGGATATGGATATGCATATGCATATGCATATGTATATGTATATGCATATCATATGGATATTTATGCATATGCATATGCATATGGATATGTATATGTATATGTATATGATATGCATATGTATATGTATAGTTATATGTATATGTATATGTATATGTATATGTATTTATATGTATATGTATATGTATATGTATATGTATATGTACATGTATATGTACATGTATATGTATATGTATATGTTATTATATGTATATGTATATGTATGTTTATATGTATATGTATATGTATATGTATATGTATATGTATATGTATATGTTATGTATATGTATATGTATATGTATATGTATATGTATATGATATTGTATATGTATATGTATATGTATATGTATATGTATGTATGTATATTTATTATATGGGTATATGTATATTATATATGTATATGTATATGTATATGTATATGTATTGTATATGTATATGTATATGTATATGTATATGTATATGTATATGTATAGTGTATAGGTATGTATATGTATATGTATATGTATATGTATATTATATGTATATGTATATGTATAGTATATGTATATGTAATGTATATGTATATGTATATGTATATGTATATGTATGTATATGTATATGTATATGTATATGTATATGTATATGTATATGTATATGTATATGTATATGTATATGTATATGTATATGTATATGTATATGTATATGTATGCATATGTATATGTATATGTATATGTATATGTATAGGTTATGTATATGATATGTATATGTATATGTATATGTATATGTATGTATATGTATATGTAATGTATATGTATATGGTATTGTATATGTAATGTATATGTATATGTATATGTATATGTATTGTATATGTATATGTATATGTTATGTATATGTATATGTATATGTATATGTATATGTATATGTATATGTATATGTATATGTATATGTATATGTATATGTATGTATGTATATGTATATGTATATGTATATGTATATGTATATGTAATGTATATGTATATGTATATGTATATGTATATGTATATGTATATGTATATGTATATGTATATGTATATTATATGTATATGTCTATGTACCTGTATATGTATATGTATATGTATATGCATATATATATATATATATATATTTGTTCTCCCTACTGTTTTTGTGATGTTTTTTGTTCAAATATTCATTCCATCATGGTGATGATGTTTGGCTGATGATGGTGAGCCTTGGTCATCTGAGATAGTATTTATAGGACGGGTTAAGGGATGTCCAATACAATCAGTCTCACAATAAGAAGATTGTTAGAACATTTAACAGATGAAATAGGGAACCGGTTTATAAGAAGGATACTAAAAACAGAAGTAAGTAATGAGATAGAACAACGAACAAGAACAAGATAAGTATGGTTTTCAAAAATGCTATATATTGCTCTCAAGTTCTATCACAAGTGTTACTAAGCATGAGATAAATACAAGAATCTGAGTTACTTTAAACTACATCTTACAACCAGCTGTACTTTGAAAGTCGAATGGAAACAATAATCTTGGCAACAAGGTCAATGTACAGTCAAAAGGTAGATTGCCTTTTGACTTGTGACTATGACATGTCATAACTCACATCCTAATTTATTAAAATATGTATAAAAGGTACAAAGTAAAAAGTTACAAATTCCAAACCATAATCTACAGATTCCTAAAACATGGACCTTTTCACCAACTTGTATAAGTTGGTGAGTTTCAAACCATAATCTACAATTTACTAAAGTTGATCAGAGAAAGCAAGTCTTCTCTGTCTTTGAAAGGAACTAGTCTTTTGTTTTTAGGTTCGAAAGACTTTGTCCTTGGCTTTAGAAGATTTGGTCTTTGGCTTTGGAACATTTTACACTTATAATATTTTTATGAAGAGTGTTAAATTTCTGAAGTAACTTCTACTATGTACATCATGAATGCATGCTTGAAGCTCTTTGGTTGCTTTGGTTGTATCAGTTGTGACATCCAGTAATTTTAGGTTACCAAACTCCGTTAGTTCCGTTAGGTCTTGCATACACGTGTCGGGAGCACACGGTAGTTGTCGCTGAACGTTGGTGACTTAATAATAATAAACTATCATAAAAAATGATAATGTAATTAATAATTTTGATTATTAGTTGTATTTATGTGGTTCATGAATTTACAGAATTTTATATATTATTTTGTGAATTTTAAGCGATAACGTGACAACGTGTTATATATATTTTATGTGTTATGTGACTTGTTGTAAATGTTTAGGATTATTATTGTTGGTTGATAATACTTATAAATTATAGTCTAGATTATTCAAAAAGTATTAGAAAGATATTTTTATAAAATAAATTAAAGGGATTATTTTGTAAATACTTTTTAACTAAATATTATCAATTTTACCCAACCCTAAACCCCCAAACCCCATAATCGGCCGCAACCCCACCCAAGACACCCTCATATTGCGATTTTGATCTAAGAACATATACACAAGTCGAATTCCAAGTGGTTTCAAGTAATAAAAGTTGTTTACAAGTGATAATCATCATCTAAGCACATCTAAAGGTTAGTTTTGATTGGTTGTTCGTAGTTTTTGATGAAGATGAACCCTAATTTCGAAATTGATGATGATAATATGAAATTGATGATAGTTAGATGATTATATGATGTTAGTTAGGTTGTATGAATGCTAGATTATGTTGATTGTGCAAGAAATCTATGGTTTGATCATCTAGTTCATACATTGCCATAAGAGGAAACTTTTTGTTCTTGGAATTCATGATTTGATGATGCTAAGATGTTAGATGTAATGCTTAGATGTTAGTTTAATTGATTTGTGCAAGAAAATCCATGAAATTGAGATGTTGATCATGACTTACTAAAAGTAAAAATTTTATGTATGATGTTTAGGAAATTGGATGTTTTGGAGGTTATTAACTTGTTAGAATGAATGCTATGAACTTGATTAGGTATATAATTGTTGAAATTATGATTGAATTGAATGTTAGATCACTTTTTGTGTTTCTTTCCCAAAAGGGAAACTTTATTTTTGTAGAACTTTGGATGTGATGAATTAGGCATGCTTGTGATGCTAAGACCATGTTAGAATGACTGTTGATGATGTTTGTTATGATAGAATGTGTAATTGAGTTGTATGGATGCTTGGTTGATCATGTAAGAAGTATAGGTTTTGATGATCATACATGATGATGAATTATGGTTAGTGATTAGGAGATTATGTTTTGGATTAAAATTGATGGTCACTATGTATGTTGGTTGGAATGAACTAAAAGAACAAATGTGATTATGATTGTCATACACGCGTGCGAATCTAAGGCCCTTACTTAGTAGGATTGGCATGGTTTAGGATGTGAAGTTGTAAGTGGCTTCACATGGCATGTGGTGCATGATTAGTCTTCACGTATCAATTATTTGTTGTGATGTATTTAGATTTATATTAAGCATGGTGATTTTTTGAGATTCCCATAAGTGTATGATGATCTAATATGGCATGATGACTTAGGTAGAACCTAGGTTGATAATGTGATACATATGGATAAATTGCATGATACTCTTGTATGTTAAGTTATCATATATAATTAAACAATATTCCAACTAATATGTCACCAACAGGTCAAACGGTTTAGCTAGGTTAACGTAGAATTATTAAGTCTCTCTCTGTACACGTACTTATGTACTTGTATGTTCTAGGTAACCTTTGAAGGGTTGTCTTTGCACCTATCACGGGTCTCTTTATTCATTATCATTATACACCAGGTGAGTTCATGCCCCTCTATTTTATAAACTCTTTTCTGGGGGAGGTAGCATACTTTTACTCAAACGTTATTTTATTATTATAAGTTGTGTATGTTTTAACATAGTGATTGATACCTTGAAAAGTCCTCACACTTTTGGATCGTTAATAATGGTAACTAGCGGGAAATTTTGGGTAGTACTACTGGGTCTGACGAGCCCCACCTGTACGACTCGAGGTCAAACAGGTGCAATTTTGTCCTAAACACAAACATAGTCACGACCTGATAAGTCGTGACAGGAGGCAACAAACAAAACACAGTCAGTTTCGATCGCAAAATCACTATGGTTATTACTTGTGAATATATACTAGCTATCTATTTCAATACACTTCTTTTGTTATACAAATGTTAATATTTATGATAAACGCAAACTCTTGAACTCACCAACCATTGTGTTGACATTTTTAGTATGCTATTCTCAGGTCGTTAACTCAACTTGCCATTAGGAGCGCAACATGGGTCCAACATGCATTCTAAGACTTTATTTCATAGACATATTTGTTTTTCTTTCACTTATGAGTTTTAAACATTGGGTTGGCGTGTGTTTTTCCATATTATGCATTTTATTACTTTAGGTTTGACTTATTTACAAAATGCTTCCGCATAGGTTTAATCGTTTTTGGTTGGTTTTGTTTTGAATATGGCATATAGTGTCATTCTGAGTAACTAGTGACTGTGATCCTACGTTGTTCACACGTCTCGTGGTAAAACTCCGCACGTGGATTTTGAGGGTGTGACAGATTGGTATCAGAGCCATTGGTTATAGGGAACTAGGTTGCATACACACTAGTCTATAACCACACATAGTTAGTTAGTTACCCGTTGCTTATCCTCAACTTTATACACATTGGCATAAGCATCACAAAAACTGCAATATGGCATCTTCATCATCTTCATCCCCTGTTTGACACGCACCGGGAAGAGAACCGAGGTTCCTATTCTTCCTTCATCGTCTATGAGTTATGGTTCTAGAACCCCATATTTATATCTGATGTGTACTTTTCGGATGAGTCAAAATATGAGTGGGACATGACTAATTCTGACAATTGGACTGGTATCGCACTGCACTGATTAGGATGCTAGAAAAAAAATGTTCTATGTACTATCCCTACGCTGACTAGAGATGCCATATTATACCCCCTACCCTGCACACCTCATATGGCTATTGCAGCTTTAGTGACCTCACATCTCGAGGATATAGTTCATATACATTAGCTGTAAAACTAGCTCGAGCCTCGGTAGGCCCGGGGAGGGAGCCTGAGGAGGAGCCGAAGGAACACTTAACAGTGTAGCGCTCTCGTGGTGGAATGCTCAAGTCTAGATGCAGGGCCAAGAGATGGCTAATGCTTTGTCATAAGGTGAGCTCAAAGCAATTATAATGGGGGAATATTGTCCGTGTAATGAAGTTTAGAAACTCGAAGATAAGAACTTGTAAATAAAGATGGAAGGATCTGATATCAAGGCTTACACCACTAGGTCTCATAAGCTGGCGACACTCTGTCCTGGCATGGTTGACCTACCGAATCGGTGAATTGAGCTCTACTTACGTGGTTTGGTGCCGGAGAAATGGTGACTGCTGCAAATCTCCCTACTATTCGTAGGTTATCCGACTAGCTCACAAGCTCACTATTCAGGCAGCAGAGTAACGAAAGTTACCTAAGCGGGGTATCGTGGCAAGCGTGCCCGACAACAAACGCAAGTGGAAAAAATAATGCTAGCAAGGGATCATCATCTAGTAATCAAACTCAGCAACACCAACCTCAACAATAACATCAACATAGACTGTTTGATAACAATCACAACTTTAACCAATCATCTTCATCATCTCAAGGACCAAGTGGATACGTGGGAAAAAATCCAAAGTGCAATCGATGTAACTACCACCACATTGGCAGGTGTGATAGTTTCCGATGCCAGCGTTGTGGGAAGGTTGGACACGTGGCAAAGGATTGCCATAACTGATGAAGATGCCTCAACAACCTCAGCAGCCTCAGCAGCCCCATGAAACACCAAAAGGTTGCTTGAGTGTGGAAAGGATGGGCATTTCAATTAAAACTATCCTCAACTAAGAAGAAATGTGAATGGCAACGGTAATGGTGGCAACAACAAGGACGGTGGTAATGGTGACAACAATGGTGGCAACAATGGTGGAGCCAAAGGGAAAGCCTTTGTAATGAGTTTAGGTGTAGCTTTAAACGATCCTACTAGTGTTACTGGTAAGTTTCTGGTTAATGATCGTTTTGCTTCTTTACTGTTTGACACTGGAGCCGATAGGAGTTTTATCTCTAATAAGTTTTGTAGCCTCTTAAGGGATATGCCTTATATATTGGAGTCTAAGTATGTTGTAGAATTGGCTGATGGTAAAAAAGTCTCCATTATACACATCCTTAATAATTGCAAGATAGAACTCACTGGTCATATCTTTGACATTAACCTTATGCCCATTACTCTTGAAAGCTTTGATGTGGTCGTAGGCATGGATGGCTGTCATAGAAGCAGGCCAAAGTGATTTGTCATGAGAAGGTCATTCATATTCCCATCGTAGATGGGGAACCTCTTTTGGTTAAGGGCGAGAAGAATGGTGCTATGATAGGCATCATATCGTTGATGAAGGCTCAGAAGTGGTTACACAAAGGCCACTTGCCCATATTAGCTCCCGTCTTTAACCAGCAACAAGAGGAAAAGAAGTCAGAAAACATTCCAGTGGTTCGCGACTTTCTGAAGGTGTTTTCGGAGGATCTTCCTGGACTACCACCTCATCATCAAGTTGTGTTTTAGATTGATTTGACACCAGGAGCTGCTCCGATTGCGAGAGCACCTTACCGGTTAGCACCGAACGAAATGCATGAATTATCTACGTAACTCCAAGAGCTGTTGGATAAAGGGTTTATTCAACAGAGCTCGTCACCGTGGGGAGCACCTGTTCTCTTTGTTAAGAAGAAAGATGGCACATTCCAGATGTGCATCGACTACAGAGAATTGAACAAGGTCATAGTCAAGAATTGATACCCATTACCTCGTATCGACGATCGATTTGATCAGCTTCAGGGATCAAGTTATTATTCGAAGATTGATTTGAGATCTGGTTATCATCAACTGAGAGTTCGTGAAGAAGACATCTCTAAAACAGCATTCCGTACTTGTTATGGTCACTACGAGTTCTTGGTCATGCCTTTTGGGTTGAAAAATGCACCAGTAGTGTTTATGGATCTCATGAACCGTGTGTGCAAACCCTACCTTGATCAGTTTGTTATCGTGTTTATTGATGACATATTGATTTATTCTAGGACCAAGGAGGAAAATGAGGAACACCTACGTTTAATCTTCGAGCTACTTAGAAAGGAACAGTTGCTCGCCAAATTTTCTAAGTGCAACTTTTGGATTCGTGATGTGCAATTTTTGGGTCACATTTTAACGAGAAGGGAATACATGTGGATCCTACAAAGATTAAGGCTATAAAGAACTGGTCGGTACCCAAGACGCCTAGTGAGATAAGGCAATTTCTTGGTCTGGCAGGATACTATCAGCGTTTCATTGAGGGATTCTCAAAGATTGCTCAACCTCTCACAATTTTGACCCATAAAGGAACAACCATAAATGGGGTGAGAGTCAAGAAGCTGCTTTTCAGTTATTGAAGTAGAAACTTTGTAGTGCACCGATATTAGTGTTACCTGAAGGAAGTGATGATTTTATAGTTTATTGTGATGCTTCTATCCAAGGACTTGGTTGTGTCCTGATGCAACATGACAAAGTAATAGCATATGCCTCGAGACAATTGGAGGTGCATGAAAAAAACTACATTACTCATGACTTGGAGTTAGGAGCTGTGGTCTTTGCCTTGAAGATCTGGAGACATTACTTGTATAGTACCAAGTGCACAATTTACACCAATCACAAGAGTCTTCAACATATCTCTTTGAGTAGAAAGAGCTTAACATGAGGCAACGGCGCTGGGTGAAATTATTAAACGATTATGACTGTGCAATTAAATACCACCTGGGAAAGGCGAATGTAGACGCCAATGCCTTAAGTACAAAGGAAATCGTAAAACCCCGGCGAGTGCGTGCCCTTCAATTGACGATTAGCACTCACTTGCCCGAGCAAATTAAGGAAGCCCAGACGTAAGCCTTGAAAGGTGAGAATGTTAGATCCGAATCTTTACACGGGATGGATAAACACTTAGAAGTCAAATCTGATGGAATACGATATTTCATGGATAGACTTTGGGTACCTTTATATGGGAATCTAAGAGACTTGGTTATGAGTGAAGCGCACAAGTCTAAGTATTCCATACATCCCGGCATTGACAAAATGTATCATGATCTGAAGGCGCACTACTAGTGGCCTAATATGAAGGCAGATATAACTACATACATGAGCAAATGCCTGACATGCTCTAAGGTTAAAGTGGAATATCAGAAACCATCTGGGTTACTACAACAACCTGAAATCCCTTATGGAAGTGGGAAAAAATCTCTATGGACTTCATTACTAAGTTTCCAGGACTTCTAGTGGTTGTGACATGATATGGGTGATCGTGGATCGACTCACTAAGTCAGCTCACTTCTTGGCAATCAAGGAGACTGAAAAAATGGACAAGTTAACTCGAATTTACCTAAAGGAAATAGTGTCGAGGCATGGTGTGCCGATATTGATTATTTCTGATCATGATGCTTGTTTTACGTCCCATTTCTGGCAATCGTTACAGGTACGCATCTGGACATGAGCACTGCCTATCATCCGTAGACCGATGGTCAAAGTGAACATACTATTCAAACTTTGGAAGACATGTTGTATGCTTGTGTGATCGATTTTGGGAATAATTAGGAAGCTCATTTACAATTGGTCAAGTTTTCTTACAACAATAGTTATCATACTAGCATCAAAGCAGCACCATTTGAGGCATTATATGGGCGAAAGTGTAGATCACCAGTTTGTTGGGAGGAAGTTGGTGATAGTGAATTGACTGGTCCTGAATTGGTACATGAGACCAGAAAGAAGATAGTGCAGATACGAAACCGCATGGCTGTGGCGCGAGACAGACAGAAGAGTTACGCAGACAAACGACATAAACCTTTAGAGTTTCAAATCGGTGACAAAGTCTTACTAAAAGTTTCGTCGTGGAAGGGTGTAATTCAGTTTGGCAAGAGAGGCAAGCTTAATCCAAGATATGTTAGACCATTTGAGATTCTGGACAGAATAGGTCCGGTGGTGTATCGATTGGACTTGCCTGATTCACCGAGTGGCGTTCACAATGTATCTCATATCTCAAATTTGAAGAAGTGCCTATCTAACGAGACACTAATTGTACCACTCGAGGAAGTATAAGTAAACGATCAATTACGCTTTGTGGAAGAGCCTGTTGAAGTAATGGATCGTGAGGTCAAGACTCATAAGCAAAGCAAGATACCTATAGTCAAAGTTCGTTGGAACTCAAAATGTAGACCGGAATTCACGTGGGAGCGCGAGGATGAGATGAAGCTCAAGTATCCTCATCTGTTCGAAATGACGGCAACAACCGAAGAAGGTACTTAGTAAAATTCGGGACAAAATTTATTTCAAGATGGGGATGATGTGACAACTCACTCGATTTCGTTATGCCAATGCAGTAAACCAGGGATGTAGCACAACCATGTAACGCAATTTTTGGGATGAAAATTATTTCAACATGGGGATAATGTGACATCCGGTAATTTTCCGTTACCAAACCCCGTTAGTTCCGTTAGGTCTTGCATACACGTGTTATGAGCACACACTAGTTGTCGTTGAACGTTGATGACTTAAAAATAATAATCTATGATAAAAATGATAATCTAATTAATAATTTTGATTATTAGTTGTGATTATGTGGTTCATGAATTTACAGAATTTTAAATATTTATTTTGTGAATTTTACGTGATAACGTGACAACGTGTTATATATATTTTATGTGTTATGTGACTTGTTGTAAATGTTTAGGATTATTATTATGGTTAATAATAATTATAAATTATAGTCTAGATTATTTAAAAATTATTAAAAAGATAGTTTTTATAAAATAAATTAAAGGGGTTATTTTGTAAATGCTTGGTTGATCATGTAAGAAGTATAGGTTTTGATGTCATACATGATGATGAATTATGGTTAGTGATTAGGAGATCATGTTGGGATTATAATTAATGTTCACTATGTATGTTGGTTGGAATAAACTAAAAGAACAAATGTGATTATGATTGTCATACACGCGTGCGAATCTAATGCCCTTACTTAGTAGGATTGGCAGTGTTTAGGATGTGAACTTGTAAGGGCTTCACATAGCATGTGGTGCATGATTAGTCTTCGTGTATCAATTATTTTTGTGATGTATATATTATATATATATATATATATATATATTAAGCATGGTGATTGTTTGAGATTTGCATAAGTGTATGATGATCTAATGTGGCATGATGACTTAGGTAGTGAACCTAAGTTGATAATATGATACGTATGGATCAATTGCATGATACTCTTGTATGTTAAGTTATCATATATGATTAAATAATATTCCAACTAATATGTCACCAATGGGTCAAACGGGTCAACTTGGTTAACCTAGAATTATTAAGTCTCTTTGTGTACACGTACTTATGTACTTGTGTGTTCTAGGTAACCTTTGAGGGGTTGTCTTGCACCTATCACGAGTCTCTTTATTCATTATCATTATACACCAGGTGAGTTATGCCCCTCTATTTTATAAACTCTCTTCTGGGGAAAGTAGCATACTTCTACTCAAACGCTATTTTATTATTATAAGTTGTGTATGTTTTAACATAGTGTTTGATACCTTGAAAAGTCCTCACACTTTTGGATCGTTAATAATGGTAACTAGCGGGAAATCTTGGGTAGTATTACTGGGTCTGACGAGCCCCACCGGGCGACTCGAGGTCAAATGGGTGCAATTTTGTCCTAAACACAAACATAGTCACGACCTGGTAAGTCGTGACGAGAGGCAAGAAACGAAACACAGTCAGCTTCGATCGCGAAATCACTATGGTTATTACTTGTGAATATAGACTAGCTATCTATTTCAATACATTCTTATGTTATCAACTGTTAATATTTATGATAAATGCAAACTCTTGAACTCACCAACCATGGTGTTTACATTTAGTATGCTATTCTCAGGTCATTAACTCAGGTTGCCATTAGGAGCACAACACGGGTTCAACATGCATTCTAAGACTGTATTTCATAGACATATTTTGTTTGTCTTTCATTTATGACTTTTAAACATTGGGTTGGTGCATGTTTTGCCTTATTATGCATTTTATTACTTTAGGTTTGTCTTACCAAATCGTTCTTAATTAGTTTATTCTTGTTCTTAAAGTTTACATGGCACATTCTTTTACTTCAAAGGAAAAAGACTCATCGTTATTTTCTTTAGATAGAAAGCAAGAAACTCCTAAGGATGATTTTTCCTCTAGATCCATCTTGTATATGTTCCCTTTTTAGGGGGCTCTGAAGAGGATATGCTCTTAAGAAATGACCATCCCGGGCTTGAGAATAATGCACTATGCTTTATGAAGAGCATGTTGTGTCTCTGATCATAAATTAGGATACACTTAGTAATTGTGACTCCGTCCCTTACAGTAATGTAACCTCCTGCATATCCTCCAAAGCAACTGGCCCTCTATAATTTCTCATAGTTTGAAGCAAAGAGCCATTGTATGTCATATGCCTGGAAAAACCACTATCTATGATCCATACGTTCTTCTTAGTCTTCATCTGTTCCTGCACAAAAAGAAAAGGTTAGTTACATTTGAAAACCCAAGCCTCATAGGTCTTGGGCTTGTCAAAATGGACTGAAGACAATGCAACAATTATTGATCCTATATTAAGACTTTGGGCATCATCTACTGTTGTTAATGAAGAACTTTCAGTCACATGGTCTTCCTTTATCTTCCATATAATCTTTAGAAGATTAAACATGACCTTTAACACTTTAGAAGTTTTAACAACTTTTGAAGTATTAGCTGAGACTGGACATTCAGAAATCTTGCTTTCACTGCAGCAAGCTTTAGTGCTTCGGAAGCACTCCTTTCTTCCGAGACCAAATTTTCTTCTAAAACCAAGTTTTCACTTGTCTTCATTTCCACTTTGGAGCTTCCGAAAGGAACAGATTTTCCTTTCGAATATTTCTTCTTCTTCTTCTCAGAAGTCTTCTTCTTGGTCATGTTAATAGTACTTTTAGGATTGTAGATGCAATCCTAAAAAGATGAGAAGTACTATCACACATGATGCAATCAACTACCTTCCTTCTGAGAGATTTCTTGTGAATAGAAAGCTGAGTTTAATCACTTTCCATCTCCATCTTCATCTTCTTAGATGCTGCAACAAGCTTCATAGGGTGAGGCTGAGCTGGATGGTTCAGGCTATGTGGCAGTTATACACAGCTAATCACCACTTTAAACCCTATAAAGATAAAGACTTGTTTCTGCTTAAAGTTGAATGTGGCCTTGCTCTCTTGAGCATTCTTTGATCTTCTTTTGGCTGCTCTGATTAAGTTCTTCCTTTTAGAATTTGTCATCCCTGATTCGTTCCTCTCCTCAAGAGAATAGTGATCCTTCTTAGGATTATCATCTTCACACATCTCAGATCCATCCTTCACTATCTCCTCTTCATCCTCTTCTTTACTTGGGTCTATGAGGGGAAGCTCATCCTGACAAGTTCTACACTTAGGAGATCTTAAAGATAGTAGAGTGTGTGGAGAAGCTATCTTGGTAGATCCTAGTCCCTCGTTGTTTTGATGACACACTTTTGCATGCAAGGATGAGGCTATCATGTTCTTGAAGGTCTCTTCTTCAAGAACACATTTCCCTGGCTTGGCTTTGTTGATCACAAGCTCAACCTCACATTCAATTAACTTGGTGATGAGGTCTTTGATTTGAGTCTTGTAGTTGGTATGTTCATTCTTAAGAGTTGAAATTTTTTTCTCTAAATATTTTATTTAAGTTTGTAATCATTTTACGCACTTTTGAAATTAGTTTTTAAAATGTTTAAGTACTCAAGATCAGATCTCATCTCTAAGTTATAATACCTATATTTGTTAACTTTAGCAATGCATTCTGGGGTAAAAAGTTGTTCTAATACCTTGTCTTATTCATGATCAACCACTAGTGCTTAGTTTGGAGATGCATCTTTAACTTGAAAACTCCAGTCAATACCTCATTCTTCAACAACAACTGCATCTTGCTGCTTAGGCTTCTCAGTGTGTGAAGCTCTTTTAGTGTAGTTTGGCCTGGGTTATGCTTGGCCACCATTTGTTCTTGGTGTCTTGCACTCCCTAGCAAAGTGTCCCATTTTGTTACAGTTGTAACACTTCACTTTTCTTTTATCCAGCCCAAACTTTCCACTAGATACATTGCCAGAAAACTTTCTCCCTGTCCTCTTAGAGCACTTCTTGGCTCTATGAGTAAGAAGAGCCATATGTTGAACTATCTCCATGTACTTCAGGTCATCTGGATGGATGTAGTCCAAGTCTTCAAGGGTGAAGAGAAAGTTGCTTGTGCTTTTATTAGCAGATACAAAGTCTTGTGACGAGTTTGTCTCTTGGAATGGACTTCAATGGATATAGCTCTCCGTTGGTGTCTTCGGGAAGGTGATGAAAGGACCCTTTTGTGACTTGCCAGGGTAGTAGATGAGATGATGATGTGGTTCTATGCTATCTCTTTTAGCCACATGAAAGGCGGAACACTATTGATTATTGGAGTTACCAAATGGTTTTGCATGTTCATCTCCATCTGGTATCCACTAAGTATACCATATAGATCAGTGAGAGTAAGGGTATTGAGGTTTATAGTCCTCTTAATGACCATATCTGGGAAGAGAGGACATGAACTTCCTCACAATGTCCTTATTCTCAAGACTTACTCCAACATCCATTAGAGTGTCCACAATCTTAACATACCTGAAGTATTGTTGAGTCATGGTTTCACCTGTCTTGAAGGTGAAGTTCACAAACTACTGCTTGAAGAGTTTTTCGTGTTCTCTTTAGCTTTAGAAGATCCATCATACAAAGCTTCAATACATCTCATAGTTGGTTAGTAGTTTTGCACTCTAGAAGCCCTTGTAGATAGAGTTGGGAAGATCAGTTGGGAGGGCGGTCATAGCTTTCTATCTGCATCTATCTTCCTCTGGTCTTCTTTAGAGTAGTCGTCCACTTTCTTTGGATCATGCCACCTCCAGCAGTAGCTGAAGAGGTGCATGGTACATAAGGTCCAAAGATAACAAATCCGCATATCCTTCTGTCTTGAGACTTGATGAAGCCTTCCATTCTTTGGCACCAAGTGTTAAAGTCATCAGGGGTGATAAGTGGAGACTTTGTCATAGTATCGGTTTCCATATCAGCCTTTGAGAGAGCTACTATTTGAGATGTTAAGTGATTTGTGAAACAACGAGGATTTAAGATGGTGAGATTTTACAATCAAGAGCCTACAGCCGAAAACACTAATGTAGACAACAAGATCAATGTATAGTAAAAAACAGATTGCCATTTGATTGTGACTATGACATACCATAGCTCACATCCTAATCTAATACAAAACGGATAAAATATACAAAGTAGAAAGTTATAGACTTCAAACCATAATCTACAATTTACTAAAGCATGAACCTTTTCACTAACTTGTATAAGTTGGTGAGTCTTCAGAGTGACAACGGAAAGTTAGTCAACTTTATTCAAAAGTTGATTGGAGAAAGCATGTATTCTCTGTATTCGGAAGAAATCAGTCTTCAGTCTTTGGCTTCGAAATACTTTCTCCTTGAAGCTTCGGAAGACTTCATCTTTGGATTCAAAAGATTTGGGCTTTGGATTCGAAAGATTTTACACTTAGAATATTTTCTATGACGAGTGTAAAACTTCCGAACTAACTTCTACTATTTACATCATGCTTGCATGCTATAAGTTCCTTTGTTGCATTAGCCATTCAAGTATAACCATACAATCTTAAATATGTATTGTGCCACAGTCATCGAGTTGGTATAGGCCGATGTTGGTCACAATGCTAGAATTTTGGTTTGATTGAGATTGTTTTCAATCTATAGCTTGATTTCTTATTGTTTAGAATTAGATTTCTTTTGTTCTTTAATTTATGTTTTTAGCACCATGAATATTTGATGTTGTTGGGCCGATGTCAACCATCTTAGCTTATTAACTCCTTATATGATGTTTAAGGGTTGAGGCATAATATGCTTTTTCCTTGTTTTCTCCTTAACCACTGTACTTTTCAGGACTTCTATATTTAGAAAAAACTTATGGATAGTTGGAGCGTGGACTTTATCGTATATATATATAGAGAGAGAGAGCATTTATCAATTTAGCTTTTAGTAAGACAATCAATGAGGTTGTGATGATGGCAAGAGGACGATTGATATTTGTTGTCCTGGCGTACCAAACATCAGGGTGGGGAACGGGGTCAAGTGACCCCATTGATTTTCAAACTAGTAGTGGATCGTGTAATGCCAGAATTTTGAGTGAATTCATAGTTTTTATGTAGGTGAACCCATAAGTATTATTAAACTTGGATTTAATTCAAAACGTTGCTTTGGTTCACTGGTTCATTCTAATCGCGAGCATCCTTTCAAGAACCAGGTTGCTGGTTCCATTCCTGCACCTGTATTTTTTAACCCCGTTTCAAATGTGTAATTACCACTTACCCTTGCTATGATTTTACCCTAAATCAACCCAAAAACCTTCCCAATCGTCGATGTAGTCTACAAATTTGTTTCTTCTCCTTAATTTCATCCCAAAAACGAAATACTAGTCGAAGAACACCTTCCCCCCTTCACTGCTACTTCATTTCTTCCGATTTTGAAGGTTAGTACTCTATTTTAAATATTATTTTTTGTTTTTAAATCTTGGTTTTTGATTTTTAAGCTTTAATGTTTTGATTTTAAAGGTTGGATTATTATTTTAAAGCTTTAATGTTTTGATTTTCAAAGTTTACCGTTTGATTTTGTAAAATCCTACTTTCATGATGAATCTTCCGATTTTTGAAGTTTAGTTCTCGATTATTGATGAAGTTACAAAATTATTCATGTTTTTTACTTAAATCCATCAATTTGCCTAAACCACAAAGCTAATTATAAATATTGCTTAACAATACTATTCTGGTGTAGACTTGCTAATTTAATACATTTGAGTGTAAATACATGGTAAATTGTACATTGCATTATGCAAGGTTGTATTTTTTTAGTGTTGGTTGATTTGGCTAATGAAGACAACACTTTACCTTACTGGTGTTTAGCTAATGAAGGCAACATTACCTCATTGTGAAGTGCATGTAGCTCTTTTTAATCCAATGGAGGTTTATGTGCCCCTTGAAAGTCAACTTTCAATGGATGATTAAATGGATAGTCAAGCATACATCAAGAAAAGTGTGAAAACTGGAGTTGATTATTCTAAACGCATTGAAAATTTAATGGAAATTAGAAGGAAAAATCAGAAACACCTTGAAAATTTAACTCAAAGAAAGAGGAAGGGCACATGGTGGGTTAACAAACTTAAAATATTTTGTTCTATACATGTTCCAATCTGGTCCATCAATCATTATGTAAAAATCAATGTCGAACAGGTTAGCTTTGAAATGGGAGGCAAGTACATGCAGTT
Organism: Flaveria trinervia; assembly: GCA_025506515.1. NCBI lineage: Eukaryota > Viridiplantae > Streptophyta > Magnoliopsida > Asterales > Asteraceae > Flaveria > Flaveria trinervia. Next base: position 65,057,057 of record CM046441.1, read on the forward strand.
TTAGATGAATCACAACTTGATCATACCCCCAAGTTATTTGCTCGAGGTACTCGAGCATATAAGTTTCTATGATATATGTATGCGTATATTTTTTTACATCTGAATACAATTTAATTATGTTTGTTTAGACCCGATCCGACTTGATTGGAAGACCCGAAAAATCTTATGTTATTTCGTTATAAATCTAATCATAAAATATTAGTGATCTCACAAAAATAATTATTTTTGGTTCCGTCACTGTCAACCATCCCTGATTGATATTCGTTGTTCTGACGTACCAACCATCCCTAATCTACAGCCACAACACAATAGTAATTTTGAGCCTTAATATCCTATCTCATAAAGTGTAACGAAGTGATAAAACTAAGATTGTATTTATATCGACCATTATATCTATAACAAATCAATAGTGTTCGCGTAATAGAGCTCGTTTCACATTTATATCCCAGCTAGTGTATTATAGTTGAGTCTCTTTATCACTTCATATGTTTTTTCAACCATATACAAACGGCCTTATACACACGACAAACCGACAAACCGTGACAAATTGAACAAGAGAATGGCCCTAATTAATTATAATACTTGAATGTCATGTACTATGACACGATAACCTGACTTGTTAATAAAAGGATGGGATCTTGAATATCTTCTTTTTTTAGTTTAATCAAAAGAAACCACAGCCACATCCTTTGAATATATAGATAATATATGCATGCATTTATATACCAACCTTTTATAAAATACATGCAACTTTTATAGAACAATGTATTTATATGAAATGCAACAATTTTTTTTAATTTAGTTAATCCATATTTAGTTACAAAATAAAATAATACCAACATATTACAAAGCGTAAGATAATAACATACTTAATTTTCTTACAGGGTGAATCATTGCATAGGATCTTTATTTATACATTTACATCTTATATGTTTTTTTATGTGCCTACATAATATGCAATAAATATATCCTAATTGTGTAAACTAGTTTTTCCTACGTGCTACTTGAGAAGTTTTGTCCTTCTCCTCTGCGTTACGTAAATTTAGTCATTATCAGTTTGGCTCACCAGATGTCTTAAAAGTGAATACTACCGTTCTAATAATACAAATACCATGTTAGCTCATAATCGGTTCGTTTCGTCACGGTACTTTAACAATAATTGCACTCATCATTACCTACGACTCCAAAAAAAATATCGGATGATGAAAAATAAACACAACCACGCATTCTGTTTTTTAAAAAATTAAGGAATGAACGTTATTTCCTAGCGCTACACAAAGAGAGTTTGGCATTAATGTCTTGGCTCGTTGAAAACCATAAAAAAAATACCAAAACCATTTCGATGATACCAATACTGGTAATATTGTTTTCTGCTCATAATCAGTTTGGTTCATTGTGATACAGAAAAGTAACTGCACTCGTTATAATCTGTGACACAAAAAGTACGTAATTTTGTATACAAATTTATTTGGAAGAAAAGTTTTATTTGAGAGTTTGACAAAATCTAAAGACACCCTACTTATTCCATAAGAAAGTTAATGAACGAAGTATATTACTAAAAACGAAATTATTAGAAAATAAAACAATTTAAATCATAACTTATATATAATAAGAGGGGTAAAATGAAAAATTAGAAAAAAACAAGATCTATTGAACTTTTGTTGCAAAATTTTATAAAACCAAAGTTTTATGGTAAAATTGAAGGATAAAAAATGTCATTTCTGATTTCGCCAAAACTCTTGTGCCGAAAACCAAAAATATTAAAGCAAAATACAGCATTCAAGTTACACTCTTATATATAACGTACAGATATGCATATCCGCATACAACCTAAAAATATCACCTACTGTAAATAACATTTATTTACGTTTGACATATGTTATATCAATTTATTAAACCTCTATAAATCATTGTCTTCATTTAAGATTTGATATTGTTAATATATATTATTTTAATTTAATTAGATAACAATATGCATAATCTTAACTATGTTGTCAATAGTTAGTTCATATTTAAACTCACTTTTGATAATTCTAGTTGAGCGTGTGAGCCTGTAAATACACATCTCATTAACACATTGTTGTATGATGTATCTTAATACATAGATCTAGCAATATCACATGATTAAGTTTATAATATCTCTATTATCATAAAAGTTTGGATAGTGAGGGTAGTATTTTTAATTAAAGACTATTCTGCATCAACTGATTGGTTTAATTGAATGTGAAAGTAGACAATGATTTGAACAAAAATTTAAAAATATTCATTATAGAACAATCATTTGAAAACACGCACCTTCAAGAAGTGGATCTTGAAAATGGACATATTTTAAATCCTCATGATACCTAAGATATATAGATATTAGTATTTAAATGTGAACAACGTTATGTTATAACCTCGTTAAGACTAATTATTAGACGAGAAAATATAAGGATATTATAGGTATTTTGTGAGACGCATGATCGTTCTATGTAGTCATTATAGGATTTGTTCATTGTTAATATGGGAGGTTAGAATATGTGGGCCTATTGATGAGTTAAGGTTATAAAACGTATGCAAACGAATCAAACTAGATTGATTTCTTCACAAATTGTTTGTTTTAACCAAAATCTTGATTGAGAAAAAAACTAACTAAACACAATATGACATTGATTATGATCCATGTTAATACAATGTATAATATAAGGAAAAAGCGATGCTAGTTGAAGCTTGAGATCTTACAGATCACGCACAAGTATAGTGTATACATAAATATATATTTCCGTACTTTGCGTATGCATATGTATTATATATAAATACTAGTGTAAAATTTTTCACTCGTGAACGGAATTGAACTTAGAAACAAAAAAGGGTTGTAGCATTGTTCGTAGTATATCTATTTATTATTATTAAGGGCATTTTAAATTTTGTTAGTAATAAAGTCTATATCTATATCCGTTAGGTATTGTTTTTTAGTTTTAACAAATTAAAGTTACTAAGAATATAAACTTCTATATCAAAGTTAAGCGGAAACGTTAATAATTAATCTGATTAATTAACACACATAGGTATTCAATTACAAGCTAATAAAAATTGAAACAACCAAAGAAAGGTTGAAGATTGCATCTTTGACGATAAGGCTCAAAGCTTTACGCATCGGGAGCAATTAACTATCTCACTAGATGATTTTGTTTATGATACGAGAGAATATTTGCAACTATTGCAATACTTGTAATTCAAGAGACAGTGGCGGAAATGATAGCAACTTGTGGTGGTTGTTTGGCCTTTGGTTGAGAGGAGGTCGATAGGGGGAGGTAGTCGACAACAACCAAAGGAACGAGGATTAGTGTTTCCCTAATCCCTTATTATACATATAAACTATTTATGTTTTACCCCCGTAGTTTCTATTTAGGTCCTTTTTTAATATACATTTAAGTTTTAATAATTAACATGTAATTAACACTTAATTATAATTAAACCATCATGGTTTACTAATTATTTTTTAATTAATTTAAAACCATTTAAACTATTTAATAATACGTCTAATTAATTAACGAATAACTAATAAATGTTTAATACCTATTTAATTAATTATTTCTCTAAACATTTAATCACTAGTAATCAAATCATAATTCATGAATCATAATGTGAAACCATCACTCATTATTACTTGTCGTTATCCAAGGCGTAATCTTTGAGTCGTACCTTGACAATAACATTAAATTTAATGGTGATCAGGCATCCAATGTCCAACATACTCTCAGTTGGACGATTCATTGACTAATTGCACTAATATAGATAATGGTAGACGTTTAGCTGTATCTCACTACCCCTAGTAAGGTATGATGTTCTATGTTCATCATCTAGTTTCTTATGTTCAAGTAACTCCTTACTTAATCAAATACTATAGCCATTATAACCTTGTTAGTTTATCTATCCTAGTATCGTTTCTTATTTTAAGTGGTCTAGTAAACTATTCTTACTTTGAGTGTGGCTACATATTCAAAACCAGGTCAAATCAATAAGGGTGCCAGAATGTCTAACTCTTATTTTCATAAGGGCACATAAATCGTTTAACCACGTACAACTCCCATTTAAGCTCAGATCTATTCCCAACCAATAACCCTTTTAAGTGTCTTTTATAAAACAACATTAGATAAGGTCAAAGAATAACCTTTAGTTATGTTAATTAGTTATAGTATCTGTCTCGGGTCGAAGGACAAATAGATCATACCATTTTCAAAGTTCTAATGACTTAGATCTGTGTAGGACCTTTCAGTGTGAGTTATGTCATGATATCGTTCTACAATGGACATCAATGATTGGTCCTCAATCACTAGACCTTTCATTTATATGAACCAATCAACTATTCAATTTAGTCTTAGTTTAGATTGATTCCCATGAATCTGATTGACTACGAACATTTAGCATACAGTATTTAAGGATACTTAAAGAAACAATAATTCAAACATAGAGACATGTTTATAAAGCAGTTAACCATTAAATAAAAGAAACATCAAATGTAAGTGTTAATATTCTAAAGCACCAAATACTAATACAGATGAAATCTATTATCTAGCAAATCTCAACCTTATTTTAATTACATGATGCTCATGTTTAGCTTAAGGCATGGGCTTAGAAAAAGGATCTACTAGATTCTATTCTGTGTGAATCTTGCTTATCATGATGCCTTTCTATTTTAATACTTTTCTTATGCAATATAACTATTTGAGTATGTGCTTTGCTCTATGATGTGGCCTTAGTTCATTTACCTAAGCTACGACACCAGTGTTGTCATATAATATCTCAGTAGATTTTTGTATGGTAGGAACCACATCAAGATTAATAATAAAATTCTTCATCCAAATAGCCATTTTTGCATCATCAAATGTTGTAATGTATTTAGACTTCGTACTGGATTGAGTTACTACACTTTGATATAAACTTCTCTCTAACACCTGGTTATTTTAAAGTCAAGAAAGAAGAATAAAGTGAAAGAAAATAAGGAAAAGAAATAAAACCCAAGTCTAGGGATAAAAAATGTCCAAAAGGACAAATTGTTTGAAAAGTTGGTGATAAAGGTGGCATGGCCGCCCATCACCCTTTCTACACCCCAAATTGTCGGATTTTAGAGAGAGAAGAAAAGAGAGCAGAAAACTCTCGGTTTTGAGGGAAAGAACAAGAAAGAATTCGAATTCAAGGTAAGAATTCATGTTCTCATGGTGTTCTTAACAGGTTGTGTCCTTGGGTCTATGCTTATGTGTGTTTATATGTGTTCGGGTATGTTTTACGGGGTTCTAGGCGGTTGAATTCAATTTGCAAACGAGTTCGGAAGAAAGCCATACTCAAGAGCTACGAAGGTGAGTTCTAGGACCCCTTTTTTACCTGTTTTAACTAATTTTGGGGATGGAAATGCATGAATGTATAATTTTCATTAAGCTGGGTTTCGGATCCGTATGTTTGATTTTGAGTATGTTGAGTGTATGATGGGATTTCTAAGGCTTAGAAGGTAGGATTTAAGCTTAGAATACGATTGATGATGTTTGGGATTTGAAATCTGATGTTTGGGTATGAAAGGCTTGGGAATAATTGCCTAAGGGAGTTAATGCGGATGAGGTCAATGCGGATGAGCATTGACTAAGTATGGAAATCCGGATGAGGTCAATGCGGATGAACATTGACTGGAAATACAAATGGAAAGTCAATGCGGATGAAGTAAGTCCATGCGGATGAAGTAAGTCAATGCGGATGAAGTAAGTCCATGCGGATGAAGTAAGTCAATGCGGATGAAGTAAGTCAATGCGGATGAAGTAAGTTAACGCGGATGAAGTAAGTCAATGCGGATGAAGTAAGTCAAAGCGGATGAAGTAAGTCAATGCGGATGAAGTAAGTCTATGCGGATGAAGTAATTCAATGCGGATGCAGTAAGTCAATGCGGATGAAGTAAGTCAATGCGGATTAAGTAAGTCAATGTGGATGAAGTGAGTCAATGCGGATGAACAATGTGGTTAATGCGGATGAACGCTTAGAATATTTTCTAACTTTTTGGGGAAAAAGTGGAAATGTAGTCTTTGACTTGGGAGGTTCCCGGAGGCTATGTAAGTTGACTTTTTGAGGTCATAGATGGTATGATGGGCATGTTACGATGTATGATTGATGCTTATGTATGATGGTATGTATGATGTGTGTTATGTATGTATGATGATGCCATGTATGATGATGTTGACTGTGTATGTTGATGTTCCTTATTATTATGTATGATTATTTTCCCTGGGCTTTACAATGAATGTTAATGAATGAAATGAAAGTATTATGTAACGTAAAGTGGAAGATAATGAAAAGAGGAAGGAAATCAAGAATGCATGCATTGATGAATGAATGAATGTAAGAAAGGCTTGCAAGCAAATGTATGGAGGTTCACACTCAATGTGGAGTGTTAGCTCAACCGTGTGTGGGTTAGCTACCCCATGAGGATGCACACTGGGTCTTAATCCGTGTGATTAGGCAAATGTATGGAGGTTCACATCCAATGAGGGGTTGTCAGCTCCACTGTGTGCGGGTTATATACCCCATGAGGATGCACACATGAGTTCAGTCTTGGTGATTGACCAAACGTATGGGTTCTTGTCACTTAACCCTAGATGAATTGCTTGGTGCTCTAGAGGGGGTTAAGCACATGACAGGACCTAGATGAAAACAAAAAGATAATAAAAGTACGAAACGAACGATGATGAAGATAATAAATATTATCTATGTGTACGTACGACGTGTGATCACTTTTTTTAAACCTCTTACGTTTTGACAGAACAATTTTGAAAGAAAGATAAAGATTTTTATCTTAAAAACTAGAACTCACTCAACAACGCTGATTTTTATGTATTTTCCAGTTGGCAGGTGAGCGTTGCTGAGGATGGCACGGAGCAGCTACTTGGCATTTTGAATGACATTCTTTTGTTAATGTTTTTGCATTCTAATGCAAATGAATGATGTTTTGAAATGAACGCTTGTATTAAATTGCAAAAGCATTCGTAATGATATGAAAAGTTATTTTTATGTTTCCGTTGCAATGTTTTATGAATGATTAAATGTAAAGTATATGTTTTATGTGCGATGATTTACCAGTTGTAAGCGTCCGGGAACAGGGCCTTACAAGTTAGTATCAGAGCCAAAGTTTAAGTGAAATGGGTAAATTTTCAAAATAAACCTTAACTTAAACTGAGAATGGGACGGAAAGGAATGGGATGCCAATCTGAGTAGCTGCGTGCCATCAAGTATTTTCATTAATGTTAACCGGTATTATGTGCGCATGGTATGTGGTTATGTGTTGTATGTAGATTTAGACACTGATCTAGTCGGGACAGGTAATGCTTGGGATTTGAAGAGTAAAGTAAGTGGCTAATCACAACTGCCCACTGTAGTTAGGGACTTACTATACTTGACATAAACTGAGTTGTTCCCTTGAATGACCATGTTGGTGTTTGAATCTTTTAGTGTGCGTGTGAATGGCTGGTGGTAGATCTTCGAAAGCTTCACGGGGTGGAGGTCACAGTGCTGAACTGTGACCCAAGAGAGGGAGACCCAGAGTTGAGAAAGTGGTTCATGAGGAACCCGAGACCCCTCATCCGGAGGGTGGTGATGAGAGTGCAAATCTAAGGGCCTCGGTGAAAGAGGCGGTGGTTGAAGAGGTGCATCAGGTCATGCAGACAATCTTACCGTCTGTGGTGACCGAAGTTATCAAGGCAGTACGGGAAGGGGAAAGAAAAGAGAGGAATAGGTCCTCGGGAGAACGGGAACACCCAGAGCCTGAAACGGTTCTAACCGATGAGGAGGAAGAGGAAGAGGAAGAGCCTGCGCCGGAGGCGTCACGAGGCTGTAACTATGGGGCATTTATGAGATGCAAGCCCCCTACTTTTGATGGTAACGGCACTGCTGCTGCTGTTCACTGGTGGGTGAGGGAAATGGAGGTTGTTCTTGATATCAGCGAGTGCCAATAGAACCAGAAGGTGAAGTTCGCTACTCAATCTTTTGTGGACTCAGCTTTATGTTGGTGGGACAATATTGTCCAAGCTAAGGGCAGCAGGGCCATAGGGAGAATAAGATGGTCCGAACAGAAAAAGTTAATGATCGAGGAGTTCTGTCCTCACCGGGAAATGGACAAGGTTGAGAGAGAATTCTTGCAGCTGGAGGCGGAACCAATGACACACCAACAGTACACCACCAAATTCAATGAGATGGCATGTCTGGTGCCGAACCAAGTGACACCCTTGTCACGAAAAATCAAGAGGTATGTTTAGGGTTTGCCAGCAGATATCCGTAGGCACATGATCACTGCCCGACCGAGCACGTTTAGGTCGGCAGTTGATTTAGCAGGAAAATGGTATGATGAGCGAGAGGTGATGGTGGTTGAGGCAAGCAAGAAGGGCCGTGGTGATTGGAGTTGGAACGGGAAGAGGTTTGGTCGGGGTGGTGCCCTGACGGGTAACAAGAAGGCATGGGTGGATGACCACTGTGTGGTCGCATCAGGGGCGAGATCGAAGAGGTGTGGCAAATGTGGGAAAGAGCATTCGGGGAAATGCAAGTGGGGATCAAACATCTGTTTTAAGTGTGGGAAGTCTGGTCATATGGCTAGAGACTGTGAGGGTATGAAGTGTTTCAACTATCAGGAAAGTGGTCATATGAGTAGGGATTGAAAGAAGTCGAGGGCTGAGGGTTCTGGGGTGAAGAAATCTGGAGCTGAAGGACCAAGGGCGAGCGCCAGGGCATTCACGATGACATAGGAAGAGGCTAGGACGGACCCTGATGTTGTGTCTGGTACGTTTCTAATAAACCAAACTTTAGCTTCCGTGTTATTTGATTCGGGTGCCAATAAAAGTTTTATTTCTGCTACTTTCTGTGCTAAGCTGCCTGTTAGTAGTAAACGTGTTGATGCGCCCTTTGATGTAGAAACTGCCATAGGTAAGTCTGCCAGGATTTCTGAGATGATAGAGGGTTGTGACGTGGAACTAGAAGTTCATAAATTTCCGGTTAGACCCTTCGTGATGACCTTAGGTGGCTTTGATTTGGTTCTTGGGATGGATTGGTTAGCAGACTTCGAGGCGAGCATTATGTGTCATAAGAAGATAATTTTGCTGACAGCGCCCGACGGGAGTTTGGTAACTATTTATGGAGATCGGGTCACGATGATCCCAAAAGTAATCTTAATGGTGGTGGCGGGAAAGTGCATGAGGCATGGATGTAGTGCCTACTTGGTTTATAAAGGATGTGGATACGCCAACACCACAACTATCTGATGTTCCGGTTGTGTGTGACTATCCAGACGTGTTCCCAGAAGACTTACCAGGAGTGCCACCTGACAGAGAGATTGAGTTTCAGATTGATCTGATACCGGGTGCCCAACCTGTTACCAAGGCACCGTATTGGTTGGCTCCGACGGAGATGAAGAGTTGATGGAGCAGTTGCAAGAGCTGCTTGATAAGGGGTTCATTAGGCCGAGTATATCTCCTTGGGGTGCTCCGGTCCTGTTTGTGAAGAAGAAAGACGGTAGTATGAGGATGTGTATTGACTACCGTGAGTTGAACAAGTTGACGGTGAAGAACCGATACCCCTTACCGAGAATAGATGATTTGTTCGATCAGCTTCAAGGTGCCAGTTGGTTTTCAAGGACCGACCTTCGATCTGGCTACCATCAGTTGAAGGTGAAAGAGCAGGATATCCCTAAAACAGCATTTCGCACGCGTTATGGTCATTACGAGTTTCTTGTCATGTCCTTTGGTTTGACCAACGCGCCAGCTGCTTTCATGGATTTGATGACCCGAGTATGTCGGCCAATGTTGGATAAATCGGTGATTGTGTTTATTGATGATATCCTGATTTATTCGAAGAGTGAGAATGAACTTGCCGGTCACATTCGGGAGGTGTTGGAGACGTTAAGGAGGGAGAAGATGTATGCTAAATTCTCCAAGTGCGCGTTCTGGTTACGCGAAGTTCAATTCTTGGGTCATGTGGTGAATCCTAACGAGATTATGGTGGATCCGGCTAAGGTGGAGGCAGTGATGCAATGGAAATCTCCAAAGACGTCATCCGAGATTCGCAGTTTCTTGGGTTTGGCGGGTTACTACAGGAGATTCATTCAAGACTTCTCCAAGATCGCTTCTCCACTAACTAAGTTGACCCGAAAGGATGTGAAGTTTTTATGGGGTCAAGCTCAAGAGAAGGCATTCAAGGAATTAAAGGCAAGGTTGACCCAAGCTCTGGTTCTGTCATTACCTGATGGGAGTGAAGAGTTGGTGGTTTATTCTGATGCTTCTTACTCGGGGTTGGGATGTGTACTAATGCAGAGAGGGAAGGTTATAGCCTACGCATCCCGACAGTTAAAGGTTCATGAGGTCAATTACCCTACTAATGACTTGGAGCTGGCAGCCGTGGTCTTTGCGTTAAAGATTTGGAGGCACTATCTATACGGGACGAAGTGCACCATTTTCACTGACCACAAGAGCTTGAAGTACTTCTTTGAGCAGAAGGACCTAAACATGAGACAAAGAAGATGGTTGGAGCTCATAAAAGACTATGATTGCGAGATCCATTACCATCCGGGCAAAGCCAATGTGGTAGCGGATGCCCTTAGCCGAAAGGAAAGACCCGAGCCGATTCGGGTGAAAGCTTATCAGTTGGTCATGACCTCTGATGTGATGAAGCAATTCAAAGAGTTTCAAGATGAGGTATTGAAAGAAGATCATCTTAACTCTGAAAGAATGAAAGGTCTGGTTGGGGAATTGGGTGAAAACACATTCGGTGTTAGAACCCGGTTTGGATGAATGTGGATTCCTCGTTTTGGGGGTCTACGGGTGAAGATTATGGATAAAGCTCATAAGACTCGATACTCTATTCATCCCAGTGCTACGAAAATGTACCAAGACATGAAGAAGGATTATTTGTGGCCGGGTATGAAGCATGACATGGTGGAGTATGTGAGTAAATGCCTTACTTGTCTACAGGTGAAGGCCGAGCATCAGAAGCCATATGGGAAGATCCAACCTTTGGACATACCGGAATGGAAGTGGGAGCACATCACCATGGATTTCATTACGAAGCTGCCACGTACTCCGAAAGAGTACGATGCCATATGGGTGATTGTGGACCGTCTGACTAAGAGTGCTCACTTCCTACCGATTCGCGAGACATATTCATCTGAGAGGTTGGCTGATTTGTTCATCAAGGAGATTGTAACTTGTCATGGTGTGCTGGTGTCCATTGTGTATGATCGTGACACTTGGTTTATATCTAAATTCTGGAAGAAATTCCACGATGCCATGGGGACGAGATTACATATTAGCATGGCTTATAATCCTTAGACTGATGGTCAGTCAGAAAGGACCATTCAGACCTTGGAGGACATGCTTTGGGCATGTGTTATTGATTTTGGGGGAAGTTGGGATGACCACTTACCGTTAGCTGAATTCTCATACAACAACAGTTATCATGCCAACATTGGTATGCCACCTTACGAGATGCTATACGGTAGGAGATGCAGAACACCCGTCTATTGGGGTGATATTGGTCAAAAAGAGTTAGGGAGCGTCGAGGTAATCGAGGCTACGAATGAGAAGCTTGAAAAGATCAAGGCCTTCATGAAGGCAACAAAGATAGACAGAATTCGTATGCCAATAGACGACGCAGACCGATTGAGTTGCAGGTGGGTGACCGGGTTATGTTGAAGGTCTCACCTTGGAAGGGTATTATTCGTTTCCGAAAGCGGGGAAAGTTGAGCCCGAGATACATAGGCCCTTTCATAATCATTGCTCGAGTAGGAGAGATGGCCTATAGACTGGAATTACCAGCTGAGTTAACTGGAATTCACCCGATATTCCACGTATCCCATCTAAGGAAGTGCTTGGCAGACGAAGGTATGATTTTTCTATTGGAAGATATCAAAGTAGATAAACGACTCAATTATCTGGAGCAACCAGTGGCGATCATCGATCGCAAAAAGAAGAAGTTAAGGAATAGGGTGGTTCCCTTGGTGCGTGTACAGTGGAAGCACAGGAAGGGATCAGAGTCCACTTGGGAAGTTGAGGAGGAGATGAGGCAACATTACCCACAAGTCTTTGAGGAATAGCAGGTTTTGAGGACGAAACCTAAATAAGGGGGGTGGACTTGTAACACCCGGTTATTTTAAAGTCAAGAAAGAAGAATAAAGTGAAAGAAAAGGAGGAAAAGAAATAAACCCAAGTCTAGAGATAAAAAGTGTCCAAAAGGACAAAATGTTTGAAAAGTTGGTGATAAAGGTGGCATGGCCACCCATCACCCTTTCTACACCCCAAATTGTCGGATTTTTAAGAGAGAAGAAAAGAGAGCAGAAAACTCTCGGTTTTGAGGGAAAGAACAAGAAAGAATTCGAATTCAAGGTAAAAATTCATGTTCTCATGGTGTTCTTAACGGTTGTGTCCTCGGGTCTATGCTTATGTGTGTTTATATGTGTTCGGGTATGTTTTAGCGGGTTCTAGGATGTTGAATTCAATTTGCAAACGAGTTCGGAAGAAAGCCATACTCAAGAGCTGCAAAGGTGAGTTCTAACACCCCTCTTTTACCTGTTTTAACTGATTTTGGGTCTGGAAATGCATGAATGTATAATTTTCATTAAGCTGGGTTTCGGACCCGTATGTTTGATTTTGAGTATGTTGAGTGTATGATGGGATTTCTAAGGCTTCGAAGGTAGGATTTAAGCTTAGAATACGATTGATGATGTTTGGGATTTGAAATCTGATGTTTGGGTATGAAAGGCTTGAGAATAATTGCCTAAGGGAGTTAATGCGGATGAGGTCAATGCGGATGAGCATTGACTAAGTTTGGAAATGCGGATAAGGTCAATGCGGATGAACATTGACTGGAAATACAAATGGAAAGTCAATACGGATGAAGTAAGTCCATGTAGATGAAGTAAGTCAATGCGGATGAAGTAAGTCAATGCGGATGAAGTAAGTCAATGCGGATGAAGTAAGTCAATGCAGATGAAGTAAGTCAATGCGGATGAAGTGGGTCAATGCGGATGAACAATGGGGTTAATGCGGATGAACACTTAGAATATTTTCTGACTTTTTGGGGAAAAAGTGGAAATGTAGGCCTTGACTTGGGAGGTTCCCGGGGGCTATGTAATTTGACTTTTTGAGGTCACACATGGTATGATAGGCATGTTACGATGTATGATTGATGCTTATGTATGATGGTATGTATGATGTGTGTTATGTATGTACGATGATGCCCTGTATGATGATGTTGACTGTGTATGTTGATGTTCCTTATTATTATGTATGATTATTTTGCCTGGGCTTTACGATGAATATTAATGAATGAAATGAAAGTATTATGTAACGTAAAGTGGAAGATAATGAAAAGATGAACGAAATGAAAAATTCATGCATTAATGAATGAACGAATGTAAGAAAGGCTTGCAAGCAAATGTATGGAGGTTCACACTCAATATGGAGTGTTAGCTCAACCGTGTGTGGGTTAGCTACCCCATGAGGATGCACACTGGGGCTTAATCCGTGTGATGAGGCAAATGTATGGAGGTTCACACCCAATGAGGGGTTGTCAGCTCAACTGTGCGCGGGTTATATACCCCATGAGGATGCACATAGGAGTTCAGTCTTGGTGATTGACCAAACGTATGGGGTCATTGTCGCTTAACCCTAGATGAATTGCTTAGTGCTCTAGAGGAGGGTTAAGCACATGACAGGACCTAGATGAAAACAAAAAGATAATAAAAGTATGAAACGAACGATGATGAAGATAGTAAATATTATCAATGTCTCCGTACGATGTTTGATCACATTTTTTTAAACCTGCTACGTTTTGAAAGAACAATTTTGAAAGAAAGATAAAGTATATTTTATCTTAAAAACTAGAACTCACTCAGCAATGCTGATTTTTATGCATTTTCCAGTTGGCAGGTGAGCGTTGCTGAGGATGGCATGGAGCAGCAACTTGGCATTTTGAATGGCATTCGTTTGTTAATGTTTTTGCATTCTAATGCGAACGAATGATGTTTTGAAATGAACGTTGGTATATGTTTTATGTGCAATGATTTACCGGCTGTAAGCGTCCCGGAAACGGGGCCTTACATTCTCCACGTTATAGCTCTACCATTTAGCATGAATACACATCCCATTTGGGATCAAGAATTATCTTGATATAGTTGAAAGCTAGCATTAGTGTAACACTTAACTGTCAGCTCGTTTTCCACTCTTTCATATATTAATCACATGTCATTAATTCTTCTTAAGTACTTAAGAATGTTCCTCATAGTAATCCAGGTGATTCTCACTCGGATTCCGTTGACATACTTATTATACTTGACCCGAATGATATAGGTCTAGTACATAATTATAGAAGCACATGGAACTCTTTCCATTTTTTGTTCTTTTGTTCCTCATTTTGACGACACTTATTACCAATCAATATGGTTTTGTATGCCATTGGAATGTTTTCTCTCTTGGAAGCTTGTATTTAGAAGTGTCTATGGACCTTATTAATCTACGTACTTTGACTTAAACCAATAAGTTACTTTAATCTATATAGTATTAACCCCCCACCCCCGGTATTGTGGCGGGGGCGTAAACCGTGTTAAGCAAAACCAATGTCACACAATTGTTAGTAATCACCAACACTGGGAAAATATGTATTAAAAAAGAAATAAAAATGAAAAATAATAAAACCAAACAGAAAGTAAATGTAAAAACGTTGAACCATGCACGTGAAACATAAAACATTATAAATAATAACTAAGTCGATATAAGATCCACAAGTTGCGACAAAGATGTTAACTGGAAAAATAAGCGTAACAACATTGAACCATACGTGAATGTTGCGGCACGTTAAGACATGCATTGATGTGTTGTACTCCATGCATAATATGCTTCCGTTATGGTTTTTAAAATAATAGTAATATGGCTTCACCAAGATCTTTAATTATGAAACATCTACTTAACCAAGAATTTATGTTATTAAGCATTTGCATATTGTTTCCCATGATTAGTATATCATCAGTATACAAAATCAGAAAAGTAATATAGCTCACACTTACCTTCTACAATAAACACATGGCCGATTTTTATGTTTGATAAAACCAAAATCTTTTTTTTCTAATCAATATAGAGATTACAGCTTCAAGATGCTTGTTTTAATCCATAAATGGATTTATTCAGTTTGTAAACATTATTAGGATTCTTTGGATACTTAAAACCCTCTAGTTTTACCATATAGACATATTCAAAATGAAGTCCATTAAGGAACATGGTTTTGACATCTAGTTTCCATATCTCATGGTCATAATATGTAGCAATGGTAAGCAGTATCCTAATCGACTTAATCATGGTTACCAGTGAGAAAGTTTTCTCATAATCACTACCTTGAGTTTGGTGAACCCCTTTGTAACTAATCATGCTTTGTAGGTTTGCACCTTTCTATCCACATCAGTCATCTTTTTGAAGATTCATTTACATCTTACAGTCTTACATTCGGGAGGAAGACTAACAAAGTCCCACACATGGTTATCATACATGGATTGCATCTAGTGCCTATAGCTTCTTGATATTCTTGGATTCAAAATCTAAATTTGTAGATTTGTAATTAGCGGTTTCAACCTGATCCATTAACATGATGTCGACATTTTTGTGAATTCCAATATATATCGAGGTCATGCTAATCACTATTACTTCTGTGAACGCTTAGAATAATTTTTGATTCATGAATCTCCTTAGGTTCGGGTTGATAGGTAGTCTTTGAGTGTGTGATTTGGTTACAAGTGTTTCTTGAATTTCCTTTAAATCAACATGATTTTCTCCAATCCATCATGCAAGGATTTTTTTTTCTTTAATAAGATAGCTCTCATTTGATAAAAACCTGGTTTTCAACAAAATTGCAGAATAGTAACCGATTGTTTTTGGGCATCCAATGTAAACAAGTTTATAGACTCAGGGTTCCAGTTTTTCTGGAGATTCACATGTAAAATAAGTGTTACAGCCTCATACCCTAAGGGAGGACACTTTGGGTTTGATCTTATGCCAAATCTCATAAGACATTTTGTCCACCTTTTTAGTCGGAGTTAGAGTTAGTATTTAAGCACCAATCTCAATAGCGAAAATCCGAAAGCAGTGAGGTAAATTTGTACAACAAATCATTGATCGAACCATATCTAATAGATTTTGATTTCCCTTTTTAGACACATCATTAAGATTTAAGATGTCATGTTTTAGGTGCAATGAGATATGAGATGATCACATATTTTCTTAGATGTTTGTCAAATTCTTGACAAAGATATTCACCTCAATTTGATTGAAGTTATCTTAATCATTTTTATCTAGCTATTTTTGTACTTATTCTGGTAATGTTTGAACACTTCAAATGTTTTATGTATATTATATCTCTACTAAAATCATTAATAAATATAACAAAGTACATTTCTCTATTTATGCCCATTGATATGATTAAACCACATACATTTGTATGTATGAGTCCCAATAGATGCTTAGTTCTTCACTAATACCCGCAAAAGGATATTTAGTCAACTTTTCACTTAAACATGATTTAGATTCATCAAAAGACTCTTGACCTATGCAATTTAAAATTCTTTCACTCTGGAGTTTTTTATGCAATTCTTGTTTAATAGTCCAAGTCGACATTGTCATGGATAAGAGTCATTAATTTTGAATTTCATACGTTTATTGAAGAGGTTATATATACCGTAATTTGATAAACCTCGTTTATTTGAGTTGATTTCTATGCTAGGATTAATATCATTTTAAAACCTATTTTTGTTAAAAAAAATTATGTAATGTGAATGTTGTTTATACCTCCTTTGTTGCTATTTTTCTTTCTTTTTCATCCTTTTGGTTTGCTCATTAGTCCTTCCTCACTTTACATAAAAAATATAAAAAAACTCTACTTTAAAATTTCTTCAATCTTGTTGATTTGTAGAAATTTCGGGAGAGAATAATCAATGTTTCTCTTGATTTCTTTTGCAAAATTCTCCTAAACTCCTCAATAAATTTTCCGCCAAGGATGATGTGAAGGAAGTCAATAGTATTGTGTTGGGATATGCTTGATAGGTTCAGCCAGAAAGCAAAGTAGACAGTAATCTCGTGGCTAAACGAACAGAATAAGAAACTTGGTAGCTCGGATAATCCTTTCTTGACATTTTTGGCCATCACAAAGTTATATGTTCTTGTTCAAAAAGGGTTGAGAACGTGATATCTCTACATTAATTTAGTTTTTTGATAACTAAAGTATCCTTTTTCTCTTCGCCATCCTATCTTAAAAAACTATATGCTTGCTCATCTCTGTTTCTAAGAAACTCCTTACTGTATTCTTCTTATACTTGTGATACCCGTCACCTTAAGGTCCGTCGAATGACTAATTAAGCATAGAATTATTTTAATTATTCTTCTCTTCTTCATGAACTCCTGCTTTAAGGATCATGTCTGCTTATTTCCTTTGTGCCTGTATTCCTTCGAGAACGTGTGCTAAGCATAAACTTTTTATAAATTTCGTCACCATTACCACCAAATATATCATTTTTAATTTCAACCATTATCATTAATAAAACCATTTTTAAACTATCAATTACCATTAAACATGCTTTTAACCTTAATATAACGAACATTTAAGGTCGTAATCAACCGAAACAAATTTTGGGGAACTCGAGGGTTAAGTGCAGGGACTAAACTCGCCATTTTGCAAACTTGGGCTGGGTATAAACCCATATTCCAGCCCTTAATCTCATTTCATCTTCATCTCTTCATCCTCTTCACTTTCTTCTTCACATCTTTTCGTTCTAGCACAAATCCAACCCGCGTGGTCTTGTTCTGTCTCTAGACTCCATCTACAACCTAGTCTACTCTATTCTAGCAGGTAGACGACCTTGGTTGCCCCTCTCTTGCTTATTCACGACTGTCCAAACTAGGTTTTCGGGTTTTCGGGTTCAACCCGAACACATGAGGTCGTGTGGGTGCGTGTGAGGTCTTTCTGCTTGTGTTTCATGTTTGTGTATGTTTGTAGAGTGTTTCTGGAAGTCCTTGTTGTGTAAAACCCGTGCTCGGAGCTGCCGGAGGCTGCTCTGCACTTCTGCAGTCGCGAACCTGCAGTTCAGGCGACTGGGTCTGTCATGCGACTAAGCCGTGCGACTGGGTGAGTCGTGCGACTGAGCCATACGACTGTGTCATTCGGGCGACTGAGTTGTGCGACTGGGGAGTCATGCGACTGAGTCGTGCGATCGTATGTATGTGTGCGAATGAGTCATGCGAACGAATGAATGCATGCGATTGAGTCAGGTGACCGACTGAATGTATGCGATTGTGTGTTTCGCACGACTGGAGTCCAATCACACGAATGAAGGTTCAATCGCACGAAAGTAGCTAATTCGCACGATTGAGGGTTGATTCGTGCGCATGGAGGTTAGGTTGTGCGAATGGGTGTTGTGTGGTACGACTGAATGCCAGTCATGCGAATGAAGACTCAATCGTACGAATGAAGCTGATTCGCATGATTGAAGGTTGATTCGTACGAATGGAGCGTTGAGTCGAGCGTTTGGTCCTGTTGTGTGACTGATGATGTTGAGTGCGAACTTCCTCTTGAACGTCTGATGACGATAAAGTAACATCAGTAAAAGTGTCATTGCTTGACCACAAAGATTAAAGTCAACGCTATCAACATGCACATACTATTTCAATTGAAAACAACCTAACATTTAAAATTACCGACAACCCATTTGGAACTATAAATACTTAACAAGTGCCATCTTTCATAACAATGAGATCTTTACTAGGATGTCATAAGCAATCACGACTGCTCTTAGTACTTGGATCTACATAAGATCTGATGTGTGTGTCCGCTTGTGTGTGTGCTACCCACGACCGAACCGATACAAACCGAACCGACCAAGCATTACTATACGCTTCATACACGTCATTAATGCTTAACAATAACTGTCAATAGGTGTTTGACCGATCATTGCATTCAACTGTTGGGAATCTGGATCATTCATACTTACCACTAAACAAGTGAGTTTCATGGCCCCTTTTATGCTTATACTACTTTACAAACATTTACAAACATGGGGGAAAAGTATGCTCGCCCGTTTTCTATGTTGTACAACATACATACAATTTACATACTTGGAATCAACGTGCTACTGTTTTGTGGGTACTTATCTGATACATGCTTGAGTCTGCTTTGTGGTTCTTTCTTACAACCATTAATTCCAGTGTGGGAACCGACGGATAGGTATTGGTAGTACTACTGGGTAGACACCCCCACCCTTGTGTTGGTATACTAGTTAGTACCAACAAAATCCAGGAACGGGCCTTGGGTGAATATATCCGACAAGATTCTTTATGTACGTCATTAGGTTTGGTTGTAAAGCTCTTGTCATGTGATTTTGCTTGCTTATAACTGTATGCATGGTATTCTGCAACAACTTTATACAGCATCATTACTTATTTACTTTTAAACCTGCGAGCTCACCAACAATTTTGTTGACCATTTTGAGCATATCTTTTCAGGTGATCATGCTAGCTGAGGTTCTAGGTGTGCTGCCTTAGTGGAGACCCTAGGATGCATTTTCGGGCTAAACTTGTCATTTTGAAAACAATTGTTGTAACTGTTTCAAACAACATTATACTTTGTAACTCGTTCCCAGTTGTGGGGCATACAATGTTATTATCTATGTTTATCTTATATATGTTTATGCTTATGGCTATGTTGTTGTGAATACTGACTAAACACGACACAAGTCTCCTTGTTGTCGGGTGTTGTCATGACACGCTTGTCATCATTATTATTATTGCATCTCTATTGCTTACCATGTGTTATGACGATTCTCGTCTCGTCGCAACCCTGTGTTTCCGCTCTTAGCGGGGGTGTGACAGACTGGTATCAGAGCCATTGGTTATATAGAATTAGGCAATACACTTGACCTAGACTATAACCTAGGAACCTTCATGTAGATTTGCATGCCAGGGTTGTGTGCATTTTGTATCTCATACGTGTTCCTCATTACTTGTTCGATTAACTATCTGTTTCGTGATCATTTCACCCCGTGAGGGAGCCCTTGTGCTCACTCTTTACGGGATGTTTATATTGGATCTTCCGTTTCCCTCTGCACACTGAGTTGCTTTATCAATCCGAGTATTGAACCCAAAGAGATCTTCATAGATCATGCTATTGTGTTTGACCTTAAGCACTGGGATTTACCCCTAGGAGGTTATGTCTGAGACCTCGAGAGAGGAGGAAATAGGCAATCTCTGCTAGACTAAACTTGATTTCATGCATGGACATGTCATTGTTATGATGGACTACTGTTTGGACATTACTTATGCATGGTGTGAGAATTACAGGATTTGTATGCGATGTGTGACAACCATAAGTGTGGTCTTAACCCGGAAAGTTAAACCTTAATGTGACATGGATAATGTGTCCTGCAATGGTTAAAACTTATGCATTTGCTATTCTTATGATTAGAACATGCCGCCTCGAAGAGTTACCCGCAGCAACAGTGGCGGAAGTGAATCCCCAAGAGGCAGAGGCAGAGGCAGAGGTAGAGCACCGAGAACAAGTGATGGTCCTACCAATGTCACTCCAGGAACAGGAAACGCTGATATGGCAGCCTTAATCGCTCAACAACTGGCGGCACTGATTCCGACTATCGTGGCCCAAGTGAGCGATGCTCTTCAGAATTCTCACCCCCACGGGGATGGTGGCAATGATAATGAGGATAACGGGAACCCGACTGCGAACGAGAGCAATCAGGAGACCGGAAATGGTGGTACAGCCGGTAACAAAACTGGAATTGTGAATGTTAGACGGGGATGTTCATACAAGGAATTTGTGGCTTGTAAACCAAGAGAGTTTGATGGCAAAGGTGGAGCCATATCCCTGACCAGATGGCTTGAAAAGAAGGAGGCCGTGATCGACATCAGCGAATGCCTCGACGTCAAAGGATTAAGTACGCCACGTGCTCGCTACAGGGCAAGGCACTAACGTGTGGAACACTCAGATTCGGGCTAGGGAAGCGAATCGGCGATGCAAATGTCGTGGGATGAGTTCAAAGCCCTAATCACCGAGGAGTACTGTCCTCTCAACGAGATGCAGAAACTTGAGCATGAGTTCTGGAATCATGCCATGGTGGGGGCTGGGCACGCAGCTTACACTGACCGTTTTCACGAGCTAGCAAGGTTGGTTCCGCATCTGGTCACCCCGGAATCAAAAAGGATAGAGAGGTATATTGGGGACTTCACCTCAAATCCGGGCAATGGTAACGCTACTGCTCCTCCTACTATCCAGAGCTCAATTTTGAAGGCTGGCGCTTAACTGATGAGATGGTGAGAACAGGGGTATTGGGCAGGGGAGCAGAGAAAAGGAAAGAAGTTGGGGAACGAGCGGGTCGGAGTGCCGGGAATTCGAGAAAAGGGCAAGGCAACCAGAAATTTTGTGGCCGTGACCCAGGGCAGACGAGAGTATGTGGGTCCGCACCCCAGATGCGATAGATGCAACTTTCATCATCCCCCGCTATGTCGTGCGGGTGCGTGCGCTAACTGTCGACGCCCGGGGCATTTAGCAAGAGACTGCAGAACAACGCCGAATATGGTCTCTCCAGTCAATGCGGTTAACCCCGCCGGGAATGCCAGGGGCTGTTATGAGTGTGGAAGCCCTGATCACTACTGGAACATGTGCCCCAAACTGAATCGGGCATCGGGCCAACAAGGGAACAACCAGCATCAGACTATGGCTATAGCTGGAAATCAAGGCCCGACAAACCAGGGGAACGCGGCTCGGGGACGGGCTTTTGTCATTGGAGCCAATGATGCCCGTCAGGACCCAAATGTTGTCACGGGTGCGCACTTACTCAATCATCACTTTGCATCTGTATTATTTGACACTAGAGCAGACAATAGCTTATATCTTCTGAATTTGTGCAATTGCTCGATTTGAGTCCTAGTAGGCTAGAAACTAGCTACTCTGTAGAAAGGCCAATGGTAGGGTTGTTCAGGCCGACGGGATTATTAGAAAGTACTCGATAATATTAGAGAACCACACCTTCGATATAGACTTGATACCCTTTGAGCTAGGAAGTTTCGATGTGATTGTGGGAATGGATTGGTTGTCGAAACACGGGGCCGAGATTGTCTGTCGAGACAAGGTGGTGCGAACCCTATGTCAGACGGGGGTGTACTCAGAATTCAAGGAGAAAGACCGGGGAGAAACTAAAGCTTATTTCCTGCATGAAAGCATGCCGGAGTTTACGAAAACAGTGCTACTCTTTTCTGGCTCATGTGGTGGAAAGAAAGAAGAGGAGCAGAAATTGGCAGATATCCCTGTAGTGCGGGATTACCCAGAGGTATTTCCTGATGACTTGCCTGGTTTGCCTCCTCCACGACAGGTGGAATTTCTTATTGAGTTGGTTCCTGGAGCTACACCAGTAGCAAAGACACCGTATCGTTTGGCACCGTCTGAAATGCAAGAGTTATCTAGCCAGTTACAGGAACTACTGGAGAAGGGTTTTATTCGGCCGAGTCACTCGCCTTGGGGAGCACGGTGTTATTTGTCAAGAAGAAGGATGGGTCGTTCTGTATGTGCATCGACTACACCGTGAGTTGAACAAATTAACTGTGAAGAATCGGTATCCCTCCCCAGGATCGACGACCTGTTTGATCAGTTACTAGGAGCTTCGTATTTTTCCAAGATCGGCCTTCAATCTGGATATCACCAACTAAGGGTTTTCGAGGAGGACGTACCGAAGACAACATTTAGAACTCGTTATAGGCACTATGAGTTCTTGGTCATGTCGTTCGGATTGACTAACGCACAGCTGTGTTCATGGACCTGATGAATCGGGTGTGCAAACCTTACTTGGATAAGTTTGTGATCGTATTCATTGACGACATACTTATCTACTCTCGATCGAAGGAGGACCATGAAGAACACCTTCGGGTAATACTGGAACTGTTAAGAGAAGAGAAACTTTTGCCAAGTTCTCGAAGTGTGAATTCTGGCTGCGAGAGGTGAAGTTTTTGGGTCATGTGGTTAACAAAGAGGGATTCATGTAGATCCCGGCAAGATCGAAGCGGTAAAGAAATGGGATACACCCCAGACACCTTCAGAGATACGACAGTTCTTAGGATTAGTCGGATACTATCGTCGTTTCATTGCGAACTTTTCAAAGATCGCTCAACCATTGACATTGTTGACTCAGAAAGACAAGAAGTTTTATTGGGGACATGCACAAGAACAGGCGTTCCAAACGCTGAAAGATAAGCTGTGCAATGCACCGATATTGTCCCTCCCAGACGGAACTGATGATTTTGTAGTGTACTGTGATGTTTCGCATCAAGGGTTGGGATGTGTACTAATGCAGAAAATAAGGTGTGCCTACGCTTCGCGACAACTTAAGGTGCACGAGAAGAACTACATAACTCATGATCTTGAGTTGGGCGCTGTAGTAGTATTTGCACTCAAAATATAGAGGCATTACCTGTATGGAACCAAATGCATCATCTACACAGATCATAAAAGCCTTCAACATATTCTGGATCAGAAGAACTCAATATGCGACAGCGACGCTGGGTAGAGCTTCTTAGTGACTACGATTGTGAAATCCGGTATCATTCAGGAAAAGCTAACGTGGTGGCTGATGCTCTAAGCCGCAAAGAACGCGTGAAAACACTACGTGCTCGAGCTTTGGGATTGACCATTCAAACAAATTTGAAAACTCAGATCCAAATTACACAAGTGAGGCGTGAAAGAAGAAAACCTTGCGGGAGAAGAATTCCGAGGGTTGGATAAACAACTGATGTGCAAGGACGATGGTGTTACAATACTTCTTGGACCGTATATGGGTACCCAAGTGGGGAGGTGTACGTACCTTGGTCATGGATGAAGCACACAAGACGCGATATTCTATTCATCCTGGCGCAGAAAAGATTTACCACGATCTCAAAGATCTATACTGGTGGCCAGGCCTGAAGAAAGACATTGCCACGTATGTCAGCAGATGCTTGACATGCTCGAAAGTTAAGGCTGAACATCAGAAACCATCGGGAATGTTACGGCAACCTGAGATTCCCGAATGGAAATGGGAGAACATAGCCATGGACTTCATTACCAAACTCCCTTGAGCGAGCAACGGGCATGATTCGATATGGGTCGTAGTGGATCGAGTGACGAAATCAGCACACTTCTTGCCAATCCGAGAAGACTACAAAATGGACAAGTTGGCGAGATTATACATAAAAGAGGTCGTGACAACACGGAGTGCCGGTGTCAATCATCTCTGACCGTGACGGCCGATTCACTTCACGATTTTGGCAGACACTACACAAAGCAATGGGCACTCACTTAGACATGAGTACCGCCTATCACCCTCAAACAGATGTCAAAAGTGAACGAACCATACAAACACTAGAAGACATGCTGAGAGCGTGTGTAATCAACTTTGGTGGTAGTTGGGATACTCATTTGCCATTGATTGAGTTCTCATACAATAACAGCTACCACACCAGCATTGGGTGTGCTCCATTCGAAGCGTTGTACGAAAGGAAGTGTAAATCACCCGTTTGTTGGGCCGAGATTAGTGAAAGTCAGTTAAAAGGCCCAGAGATCATTCAGGAAACAACCGACAAGATCTTCCAAATCAAAGATAGACTGAAAGCCGCTAGAGATCGCCAAAAGAGCTACGCCGACAATCGTCGAAAGCCTCTAGAATTAAACATTGGGGACCGAGTGTTACTCAAAGTCTCTCCTTGGAAAGGAGTTGTTCGGTTTGGAAAGAAAGGGAATTTAGCCCCAAGATACGTTGGACCATTCGTGATTACAGAAAGAATTGGTCCAGTGGCTTACCGATTAAGGTTACCACAAGAACTCAACGGTGTGCATGATACTTTCCATGTGTCGAACCTCAAGAAGTGTTTGGCTGAAGAATCACTTCACATACCCATTGAGGATATTAAAATCGACGAAAAGCTTCATTTTATTGAGGAACCCATTGAGGTCATGGATTGTAAGGCAAACAGTTGAAGCGCAGTAGAATACCAATTGTTCGCGTAAGGTGGAATCAAAACGAGGGCCAGAGTTTATATGGGAACGGGAAGATCAAATGAAACTCAAATACCCACACCTATTCGTGGATGACAATCTTGGACCTAACTCCAGCTAAATTTCGGGACGAAATTCTCTCAACTGGGGGATACTGTGACACCCGTCACCTTAAGGTCCGTCGAACGACATAATTAAGCATAGAATTATTTTAATTATTATTCCTCTTCTTCATGAACTCTGCTTTAAGGAATCATGTCTGCTTTATTTCCTTTGTGCCTGTACTTCCTCCAAGAACGTGTGCTAAGCATAAACTTTTTATAAATTTCGTCACCATTACCACCAAATATATCATTTTTAATTTCAACATTATCATTAATAAAACCATTTTTAAACTATCAATTACCATTAAACACGCTTTAACCTTAATATAACGAATATTTAAAGTCGTAATCAACCGAAACAAATTTTGGGAACTCGAGGGTTAAGTGCAGGGACTAAACTCGCCATTTTGCAAACTGGGTTAGGTATATAAACCCATATTCTAGCCCTTAATCTCATTTCATCTTCATCTCCTCATCCTCTTCACTTTCTTCTTCACATCTTCTTCATTCTAGCACAAATCCAACCCGCGTGGTCTTGTTCTTGTCGTCTAGACTCCATCTACAGCCTAGTCTACTCTATTCTAGCATGTAGACGACCTTGGTTGCCCCTCTTCTTGCTTATTCACGGCTGTCCAAACTAGGGTTTCGGGTGTTCGGGTTCAACCCGAACACATGAGGTCGTGTGGGTGCGTGTGAGGTCTTTCTGCTTGTGTTTCATGACTGAGTCGTGCGATCGTATGTATGTGTGCGAATGAGTCATGCGAACGAATGAATGCGTGCGATTGAGTCAGGTGACCGACTGAATGTATGTGATTGTGCGTGTTTCGCACGACTGGAGTCCAATCGCACGAATGAAGGTTCAATCGCACGAAAGTAGCTAATTCGCACGATTGAGGGTTAATTCGTGCGCATGGAGGTTGGGTTGTGCGAATGTATGTTGTGTGGTACGACTGAATGCCAGTCATGCGAATGAAGACTCAATCGTACGAATGAAGCTGATTCGCACGATTGAAGGTTGGTTCGTACGAATGGAGCGTTGAGTCGAGCGTCTGGTCCTGTTGTGTGACTGATGATGTTGAGTGCGAACTTCCTCTTGAACGTCTGATGATGATAAAGTAACATCGGTAACAGTGTCATTGCTTGACCACAAAGATTAAAGTCAACGCTATCAACATGCACATACTATTTCAATTGAAAACAACCTAACATTTTACAATTACCGACAACCCATTTGGAACTACAAATACTTAACAAGTGCCATCTTTCATAACAATGAGATCTTTCCTAGGATGTCATAAGCAATGACGACTGCTCTTAGTACTTGGATCTACATAAGATCTGATGCGTGTGTCCGCTTGTGTGTATGCTACCCACGACCGAACGATACAACCTGAACCGACCAAGCATTACTATACGCTTCATACACGTCATTAATGCTTAATAATAACTGTCAATAGGTGTTTGACCGATCATTGCATTCAACTGTGGGAATCTGGATCATTCATACTTACCACTAAACAAGTGAGTTTCGTGGCCCCTTTTATGCTTATACTACGTTACAAACATTTACAAACATGGAGGAAAAGTATGCTCTCCCGTTTTCTATGCTGTACAACATACATACAATTTACATACTTGGAATCAACGTGCTACTGTTTGTGGGTACTTATCTGATACATGCTTGAGTCTGCTTTGTGGTTCTTTCTTACAACCATTTAATTCCAGTGTGGGAACCGACGGATAGGTATTGGTAGTACTACTGGGTAGACACCCCCACCCTTGTGTTGGTATACTAGTTAGTACCAACAAAAGCCAAGAACGGGCCTTGGGTGAATATATTCCGACAAGATTCTTTGTGTACGTCATTAGGTTTGGTTGTAAAGCTCTTGTTATGTGATTTTGCTTGCTTATAACTGTATGCACGGTATTCTGCAACAACTTTATACAGCATCATTATTTATTTACTTTTAAACCTGCGAGCTCACCAACAATTTTGTTGACCATTTTGAGCATATCTTTTCAGGTGATCATGCTAGCTGAGGTTTAGGGTGTGCTGCCTTAGTGAAGACCCTAGGATGCATTTCCAGGCTATACTTGTCATTTTGAAAACAATTGTTGTAACTGTTTCAAACAACATTATACTTTGTAACTCGTTCCCGGGTTGTGGGAATTGCATACAATGTTATTATCTATGTTTATCTTATATCATGTTTATCCTTATGGCTATGTTATCGTGAATACTGACTAAACACGACACAAGTCTCCTTGTTGTCGGGTGTTGTCATGACATGCTTGTCATCATTATTATTCTTGTATCTCTATCGCTTACCATGTGTTATGACGATTCACGTCTCGTCGCAACCCCGTGTTTCCGCTCTTCGCGGGGGTGTGACAATACTTATCTCCTCTACTATGTGTGAACATTGACCTGGAGTGATGAGATCCTTTGTTGTACGATAGTACTGACATGGAGCTCTCATTGGCACAATTTGATAATCTTCTCTGTTATACATAAGTATAGACCTAAAGCTCTCATCTGTATGACTTAATTGATCAACTCCTCTGTTATACGTGAGTATAGACCTGGAGCTCTCATCATTTGATGTCTATAAGGAATGTGCTTCTTTTGTAAATGATCTTTGTTGATTTAAAAAAATATTCAAACAGAGTGCGTCATTTGTTCAATATATCATGAGGACAGGATAAGTTTCTTTGACATATGTCTGTGGGGACTGAGTCATTCAAGTGTTCTTTATGAATAGAAAGATGATAATTGTAGTTGCGCTTTACTTGTTGAAAAAAGAAGGCATGGACTTAAAAGGATAAGTATATCAAAATTCCACTGAACTATGACTCTCAAGAAGATCTCTTCAGCTTTTCGTTCTTCTCTATCCTTTATTTTCTCTTCTTTTATTATGTTAAAAATATGTGAAGTTGGTGAGGTCTTGTGGGGCAAATTCTTTTGATTTTTTTGCTTTTGTTTTGTTTTAATTATTTTCTAAATAATTTTATTTTATTTTATTTTAAAAGGAAAACATAATTTTAATTTGTTAACTTTCCAGCAAAACTATATTTTCGCTATGAAAAACTATAGATTCGGCAGCTATTTCGTACATTGCAGTGTATCTTCTGATCAAAACATATAGGGGCAAAACTATTGTTTTGCTACCGGTGAAACTATAGTCTATATATTACATCTTGCAAAACCGAGACCTCATTTTCGCACAATCGGGGTTTTAGGTCTTTGAGAGTATACCATGACTATTTCGAACGACTTTGAGCTTTTGAGTG
This sequence comes from Flaveria trinervia, assembly GCA_025506515.1. Classification (NCBI taxonomy): domain Eukaryota; kingdom Viridiplantae; phylum Streptophyta; class Magnoliopsida; order Asterales; family Asteraceae; genus Flaveria; species Flaveria trinervia. The sequence goes on from CM046441.1 coordinate 65,085,514, forward strand.
TTGTTACATGTTTGATGGTTATTTAAGCACCAAATGTGAGTTTTTAACCTTGGATAATAGTTAATCTAGGATTAATCAACTTGTTTTGGACGATTAGGCTGAGACTCTTCGGTACCTTCACAGTTCTTACTGCGAAAGTATCGATAGTCCAGCGAAACTGAACGAAAGTTCAAAGGTTTTTCAGCGAGACTTTGAAGTCATGCTATCCAAGCGAACTTAACAGTTTCGCCGGTCATGTTTCAATTTCGCTGCACCAAATTTGTAGTTTCGGCATGCCGAATCTATTGCTCTGACATGTCGAAACTACCTCTTGCTTGTTGCCGAAATTATATTTTCGCTTGTAGAAACTAGCGTTTCAGCTAGTGAAACTATACTTTCGCCTAGCAAATTTAAATTGATTTTTCTTCATTTTAATTAATTTTCTTTATTATTTATCTTAATATATCTTTTTAATGTGTTTTATCTACTTTTCAGATTAAATGTCTAATCAAAATTTTGACGAGAGGAATAACATCACGACCATCTTGTATGATACACATCCCAAAGCTGTAGGATTTAGAGACTGTATCCGTTGGCTTCAGAGTTCACCCATTGCATATGCGGTCACTCATTCTCCTACCATCTATGACCTGCATATCAGAGACTTTTGGTGTACCGCCGAGTATGACACTAGAGCCAATCCTCAGAGGATTGTTACGAGAGTGCTGGAGAACGACCTAGTTATTACTGCTGAGATCATCTTATTGGTGTTAAGACTTGAGGAGGATAGTGGAGAGGAGGTCGTCCTTACTGATCAGGAAGTTTTTTAGGCCTACCGTTCTCTGGGATATGAGGGTCCTCTTTTTAGGACAAGAAAGGAGATTAAAAAGTCCTTTTTGTCTAAGGAGTGGAGATATATCGGCCATGTCTTCATCATGTGCTTAGATCATCGAAAAGTTGGATCCGATGGGTTAAATCTTGGTTGGGCTAAAGCTATGGTTGTATTCTGTAGAGGGCAGAAGGCCGACATTGCCCAACTTATCTTCGATTACATGGCTGAGATTGTGATGGCCCTGAAGAAAGAAAAATGGATATTGTATCCCAGATTTCTCAGATGATCATAGACGATTTTATTCCTAATGTACCAAGACATAGGGAGATAAAGAGATTGGTTCAGATGAACACGCGCATATTTTCGACTGTTGTGTGATAAGGCACGACTTTAGTGGAAAGATTACCCATTTATGGGAGAACATGTATCCTCCAAACAAAAAGATGGAATTATATTAGGAGGGTGAATGAGTCTGAGAGAAAAAGGCTAAGGAGACGAGACAAAAATAGGTTGAATCCATGAAGAAGAGGAAAAGGTATGCTAAAGGAAAGGATTATGATTTTGAAGATGATATACATGAGGCTGCATAGGAGGTCAGGGTAGAGAAAGAGAAAAGGTCTAAGAAAAGAGCTGAAGAGGGAGACTAAGAGGAGGACCAAACACAAACATCAAGCATTCACTGAGCCCCAGAGAACGGTGGAGAGGGCTGGTCTGGATGAGGATGTTATTACGAACCTCAGCTCCTTTCTAGCCAATGAGCTAAGCATGATAAAGACCAAGTTGACCAATCAAGATATGAAAGAGAAACAGAAGGATGAGATGCTTGAGGGGATGACTAGGATGTTGTTGGATCAGTAAAATTTGATAAAGATATTATTGACAGAGGTCAATGAGCTAAAGGCTGCAACCGGTCTGCTAGTTAGCTAACTCAATCTGAGTTAGATGATATGACTGATAGTGCTAGTACCTATTTCTGAATGTGGGTACATCCTCCAAGGAAGGAGAGGGCATTTTTGGTGTAGGAGTTGAAGAGGCTAGATGTTGAGGGATCAGAGATGATGTTGAGGGAGTGAATGAGGCAGAAAGGGATGTAAATGCTAAGAATGATGAGGAGGTGATTGAGGCTGGGTTTGTCAATTTAAGATTTGATATAGAGAAGGATCTTGTAGGAGAGGAGGTTATGAGAGATAATTCTGTGGAAGGTGCTGACAGGAGATTAATTGATGGGGAGGAAGAGGAAGAACAAATGGTTAACTATGATTCTAAGCCTTAATATTATGAGATCGATGAGAGACCATTAATTTATGTTGCCAAGAAGGGTGAGGATGATAAAGATGTTTTTGAGATGGCGAAAGAAGAATGGTTTGTAAAGGAGAAGGAGCCTAAGGAACTAACTCCTTTATTTCAAAATATGCCAGGGATGAGCAGAAAGAAAGTTGATGAGAAGATCATCAGTTGGAAATATAACCTAGCCTCAAGATGTTGATGATCAAAAGGAGAATGGGAGGGATTACATATCTGCATAAGAGGAAGGAATTTAAGGACCTTGCCTAAGTGGTACTTAAGGAGGTTAGCTGTGTTACCATTGATTGATGTAAATCTTAGTGAGAGGGCCAGATGCTGGAGGAGGAGATCAAGAATGGAATAAATGATGGGAATTCAGATTTATGAAGGCGGAAAGAATGAGGTCAAAGAAGGACAAGGATTGGGAAACAGGAAAAGGGAGGATTGTGCTAAGGGTGAAACCCCCAAAGACTGTGAGTAGAGTTAGATTGTCGGATCCCTTTCCCCAATAGCTTTAGTGTTTTGAGAAATGGTTTTATGATAACAATCCTAGGGAAGCGGTGATCAGATTAAAGAATGGAGGAGAATTTAGGTTGTTTAACCCGATGGAGATATTTGCCTTCTATGATGAAGACCTACTTGTTCAGTGTGAGAATCATACAAAAGTAGGTGGAGCTGAAATGAGAAAGGAAGTTGGATTGTTAATGTATGTGGCTAACAAGGCAAGGGGAGTTCGGGCTGAGGTGAAGCAACTAGCCCAGAAGGTTCGTGAACAGGATGAGCTGAGGATGGATGTGCAGGATCTAACAAAGAAACCTTCAGAGGCAAGTGCACATGCTGAGGATGTTGTTGCTGGAGCTGATGAAGATATATCTGAGGTGGCTGGAGAGACCAGAGCTGAGAAGTCAAATCAAGAGTGATCAAGACGGTGAGATCCAACCTAGGGGGAGTATGAAGATCTAGTATAGATTGGACTCACCTTGGATTAGATTATATTTATATTCATTGTAATAGGGTTAATGTTAGTTTAATTTGTATGTTGATTTACTAGTTTAGTTATGCTGCCCAGCGAAACTATGAGTGAAACTACAATTTCGCTCATAGCAAGCTGTTAGTTTCACAGGCGAAACTGTCTGTTTCAGTCGGACAAAACTATGACTTTGGCAGGATGGTTTTGCTGATAGCGAAACTATCATTACTATATATAGTTTTGATCTTGCTCATTGTTGATCATCCTTGCAAAACCCTAATCGTTTACTCTTGTTGCAAGAGTCCATTATAGGCTGAATTTTCATAGAAATATATGAGCCTTGTTCTTTTATTGTATTGGTTCATTTTTTATATATGTTGAATACTTTTAGGTTCTTCTTCTTCTTCATTGTGTTTGTTGTTTGTTGTGATTATTGATATTGAATGATTCAACATCTCAAGTGTACTAAGATTCAATCAAATGGACCAACAGAAATAAATATGAATTTGAATCACAAAATTAACACATTATTGTTTTTAAATCACCAAAATGAATGAAGTAGTTTGAATGATGTGTTGGGTTTATATAATTGACAAACGAGTTCGAGTCCATATTTTTAAAATGGGCAGATGTTACAATTTCCCCTACTTTAAGAAATTTCGTCCCGAAATTTAATCACGAGAAGACTGTTTTTAAGGATATGAGGAGACTTGGATTTCATGTCATGTTTGCAAGTGAACTCTTGGGAACTTTTAAATTCAGTGAGTCTTGACTATGGTGTTTTACTACACTTAGGTTTGTTTGATTTCATGATTCGTGATTTCATGATTCGTGATTTCATGGGTTTCTTCACAATGTAGATAAGATTATCAATTTGATTAGAATTTTCGGTTGACAAACTTTTTGCATGTAAGACAATAAAGGGTTTGGTCACAAGTAAACCACAAAGCATAAGATTAGTATGAAACCCGACTTAATGAAGATACGGAGGATGTTTAAGATACTTTATGATAAAAGAGGAATCTCGACGAGCTTCCCAATACCAGAAACTTCGGCATGGTTCTTAGATGACGTTGATATTTCAAAGTTGCATTAATGTGAGTTTGATACGAGAATCATGTTTGTGAAGATTAAAGGTATAGTTCAAATAAGAGGATCATGTAATGGGTTTTCAGAATAAGTGTGGTTTTAAGGGGAAGACATTCAGAAAGATTATTAAGAATCGTTATGAGAATTGGGTAATAAATTTTAAGATCCAAGAAGACAAAATCAATGATAAGACGATTCAAAATAACAACAAGATGTTTCAAGTGTAATGGTTGGTTTACAAATCAAGGTAAATACGTTGACTTATCAAAGTATTAGGTAAACTACAACCTTAAAGAAAACATGCGTACCGATAAGAGGACACTCACCCCAAGGGTTCCCAAGTAAGGTAAACGGATCCATCGGTTGATTTGGATTTATATGAGTACCTTGCCTAGACATAACACCTCGAGATACAGGCATCACACTCTTCTAGCATTACATGTTTCAAGTTGTAGGACATAGACTTTGACGAGGATTGAAAACCACGAATAACCATTCAAAGTTCATTTTGAAAATCATTTGATTTAGCCATAATGCCTTAGAATATGATTTAAGAATCATGTGTGCATTGATAAGAATCAAGGTATAAGGACATATCATGTAAGGCATGTAATCACATAACCATGTTTAAGCATATAAGGCACATAAAATCCTATCTAAGCATATAAACTACACGAGAGGCCTCGTGTGTAAGGGCACTTATTTATAGTCTAGGTCATTCCATTTCTAATAACCTAATTCTCTATAACCATGGCTCTGATACCAATCTACACACCCCGACCGATGGCGGAATCATCGGGGCGGATGAATGTGAGACGATTGTTCATAGCACAAGTCAAACTAGTGTAAATAATAATATTAAATGACATTTTTCATTGAATAATGCTAAACAACTAATTCATTACATTACAATCAAGATTCAAACAACAACATAAAATATTTAATTAAACTAAGTTCAAGTCCTATATGAGCTAAAAATTCCTTAAATTAGCTATCTGAAATATGTTAAAAATAAAGGGTCAACATATAATGTTGGTGTGAAAACAACATTTAAGAGGCAACTCATGTCATAGGTCAAGAAATAATGCAAGAATATAGATAGCATAATGATACAATCAAATCTTGATAAAGATATCCATTACAAGTTATAACGATTAGCTAAGTGTACTTGGTTCCCATGATGAACAAGTCATACGTCATCAGGAGCCAGCAATAACCTCGACTTTAGCACCAAATAGGCTTGTCAAGCCCATAGATCTATGACGTCACTAGGCTAGCAATAGTTAATGATTGTTTTTACAAGATGACTATCTTATAAGACTCAAAAGTATCTCAAATAACCTTGACAAAGTTTATAAACGAATTGCTCGTGCATTTACGAATATCAAGATGTTTACAAGTGCAAGTTTATAAAATTAACATGTTTCATCCTAAAAGGTGTGAAATAAAGTAAAAAGGGGCATGGAGAACTCACATGATATATAAGGTGCACTTTTGAATAATAAAAGAAAAATAAGATTCTCCAGCTATTTCTTTACGATTCAACCTAAGGTTTGATGTCTTAGGATTAGAAGAACGATATGATCAACAACTAAACATGGATTAGGGTTTCAATTTGGAGTTTGGGGTTTTAATAATTAAGAGGCAACTCATGTCATAGGTCAAGAAATAATGCAAGAATATAGATAGCATAATGATACAATCAAATCTTGATAAAAATATCCATTACAAGTTATAACGATTAGCTAAGTGTACTTGGTTCCCATGATGAACAAGTCATACGTCATCAGGAGCCAGCAATAACCTCGACTTTAGCACCAAATAGGCTTGTCAAGCCCATCTATGACGTCGCTAGGCTAGCAATAGTTAATGATTGTTTTTACAAGATGACTATCTTATAAGACTCACAAGTATCTCAAATAACCTTGACAAAGTTTATAAACGACTTGCTCGTGCATTTACGAGTATCAAGATGTTTACAAGTGCAAGTTTATAAAGTTAACATGTTTCATCCTAAAAGGTGTGAAATAAAGTAAAAAGGGGCATGGAGAACTCAGATGATATTAAGGTGCACTTTTGAATAATAAAAGAAAAATAAGATTCTCCAACTATTTCTTTACGATTCAACTAAGGTTTGATGTCTTAGGATTAGAAGACGATATGATCAACAACTAAACATGGATTAGGGTTTCAATTGGAGTTTGGGGTTTTAATAATTAAGTCAAATAAAATAATGCAATCGATTATGTTTTAATTCAACAACAATGGAATAATTTGACTAAATAATTAAGATTTTAAACAAAGATGAATCGTTAGTGAAATTGAGTAATTTAATATCACTCATTTATTTAATTTATAACAATTGATAAAATAAAGGTTGAGTATTAAAGTGTGAAAAGTAAATAATTAATTTAATAATTAATTATAATATAACATGGTTAAATAATTAAATGAATATTTAATTATTAAATTATTAATTGATTAATTAATTATTTAAAGTATTTGTAACATATAGATTTTAAAAAGGTTTGAAATAATCTATGTTTAAACTATAATATTTATAAATTTTGTTATTCTTGAAGAAGGTAATTAAAATTAAAAATTATAAGCTTCAAAATCTTTTAAAAAATTAATTTAATAATTTTTGATATGTTTTAATTAACAAATTTATTTTTAATTTGATTTAATAGTATGATAAAAAAAATGAATTATAAAACATAAAGAAAAATTAATTAAAATAAAAAGTGGTAAAGGCCCCTGCTTATAGTGGCTGCGAGTTACCGGTTGGGCTATAGCCAAAATCTGCTTAAAAGCTTAATTTTAAATGTTTAAAACATTAATTGCTTAAACCCCCAATCCATATGAACCCTAGAACGATTTGGAACAAAATTAATCATCAATTCATGTTTGTTAAGGGATGTTAAACTTAGGGCTTTTGATTAATAGGCGAAACCGATTATATTTGTGTAAATAACTTACTTGGATTAAGTCGATACGATGGTATTAGAAAGATGATAGGTCGCGACTGTAGTAGATTCGATTTAAGAAGATAAAGATGATTAAAATCAAATTCGTTGTAACAGAAGCTTCTAATGGTGTATGAGATCGAAAGCCCTATGCCAATTTCGGTTTAAGATGCTCAGAAGGTGAAGCTTGACTAAGTAGCAGGTTCGATTGAGGTTGGTAATCGATTTCAGTGTTTGTGTGTTGACAAGTGAAATTGAAGTTGTAGATGGTTCAAAGGAGTTGGTTTGATGGCTTTACCACGATTATATAGACCCAATTAAGACTGTTTCATATCAAACGAGTTAAAGCTTTAAATCAAAGTTTCATTTTTGAGTGCCAAGCTTTAACACCGAATAAATTCAATTGAAATTGTCATTGTGTTCGAAATTGATACGCGATCGAATAGAAGCGGTTAATTTGAATTTTAACAATTGAATTTTGAGGAATTTAACGGTGCCGGAATTAGCCGGAGATGTGGCCGGAGAAACAGGGCCGACGGAGTGGGGGTTTGGGTTTAAAGTTATTTACAATTTGGTCCCTGGTGTTTGATAGTTGACATTTTATGTTAAAACCTTTTAAATGAAATTTTTAGTATTTACATTACCACCCTATACTTTGTAAAATCTAAATTCAAATGGTTATTCACCTTATTTATTTATAAAAATATTATAACTATTATGAATCATGTCAAATATTTATTATTTAATTGTTAAGATGGTTAAAATATTGTAATTGATAATAGTCTTTATATGTCTTTATAAATCTTATGTAAATTGTAAAGTCTAATTATTATTTTTTTTATAATAATTAAGACTCATAAATGATGAATAAAACCTCATAAATGATAAATAAAACCTCAGAAACTTATAAATTAATTAAATGGTAAAATAAATGTGAATTTGAATCACAAAATTAACATATTTATTGTTTTTAAATCACCAAAATGAATGAAATAGTTTGAATGATGTGTTGGTTTATATAATCGACAAACGGGGTCCATATTATCAAAATGGGCAGATGTTACATAATCGGATCAGGTTTGTGTATTCGTATTGAGACTTGGTTTGGTTTTTTTTTTGTATTTCCCATTGTGGGACCAATTTCCACAGTTCGGCCATTTTTCGTATCTTTTTGCTCGTCTCTTTATGACACTTTTTGAAATCACAAAAAATTGCGGAACATGTTCCTTTTTTCACCATTTCTTTCTTGTGTCGAATGTGAGGTTTAAAATTGGTTCGTGGATTTTCAGGGGAAGTCCTGGTTTTACGTGGTGAAGGCAACAAAGCAAATTAAAATCAAGAGAATGCATTCTAGTTCTTTTAGATTTGCCGGTTAAAAGACCATTTTTTAATAAGCCAAAAACCTGTCTTTAACGAAAAACAGGTTTTGTTGAAGGCTTTTTGGTTAAGTGAATCGGTGGTTCGGGTTACTGACAAATAAAAATGTTTATGCTCAACAGGGCTAACTAGGGTTGACGTTCAGGTAAGAAAAATTAAAAGAAAATGGTTGAGGCTTGAATGCATAAGGTTTCCTAATACCTAACTCATTTTTACGCAACAAATACTAATTAAGGTCTTAAAATGTATACCCAAAGCAAGTTCTAATAACACGTATCATAAGACACCCTCAATTAAATCCAAAATGAAAGTAGAATTGTAATTACAAAAGCTGTTTAAGGCTAAAAAATAAATCAAATACAGATAGAATACGTAAAAGTATTTCATTTGCATGATTAAATATTTTTATATTGGTCCACTGATCGAATCCAAGTACAATTGATTGAGAGAACCGTTCAATAGCAATACCAAACACACAATAGAACCAATTAATGATAAAGAATAGACCAAAAGTATTCAAAATAACACAATCAAATCCAATACAAACAATAGAATAAAAGCTTAATAATATTTCACTGAAATTCTAACTTACAAAGTAGTCTTGCAACAATGATAACACATAACACAAATTAGGTGTTTGCAAGAGTTACTACAATGAAAGAAAAAAATTCTATATATAGAGATGATAGTTTTACTGTCATGCCCAAGTCTAGTTTTGTCTGGCTAAGAAACATAGTTTCACCGGGTGAAACTGACAGCTTACTATTAGCGAACTATAGTTTCACTAGGCAGCAAAACTCAAATAACTAAAATACTTACAAAAGTAATCTAAAGTTTAACCTATTACAATTAAACATAAACAAAAACTAATCTAAGGTAAGTCCAACCTATTCTTGATCTACAATACTTCCCCTAGGTTGGATCTCATCGTCTTGATCATTCTTCATTTGGCGCTCCAGCTCCAGTATCTTCTTTAGCTTTGATTTGCTTTCAACTTTGGCTCCTGCTGTAATCACTTCTTCACCATGTGCACTTGCTTTTTCAAAATATTTAGTCAAATCCTGCACATCCATTCTCACCTCATCCGTATCCCGAATCCTCTTAACTAGTTCTTTTCCTTCAGCCATAACCCCTCAGGCTTTGTTGGCAACCTCCATAAATAGGCTTGCCTCTTTTCTCGTCTCTGCCCCTACCCTAGTCTTTTTGTGGTTTTCACACAACACTGCCAGATCTTCATCACAAAATGAAAATACTTCCATAGGATCAAAATTTTCATTTCGGCTCCATCCTTTACCCGAATCACCGTCTCCCCTGTGTTGTTATCATAAAATCAATTTTCAAACTTCTCAAGCCTTTGGGAGAGGGAATCAGGCAGTCTTACTCTAGTCATAGTCTTTGGGGGCTTCACCCTTAGCAATTTTCTCTCCTTTCCTATCTCCCAATCCTTGTCCTTTTTGGACCTTCTCCTCTTTTCCTTCACATATCCAAAGGACTCAAAATTGTTGTTTCGTCTTGTTTAATCTCCTCCTCCAGCATTTTGGCACACTCACTTAGATGAAATCTATCAAGGGGATATCAACCAACCTCCTCAAATCCTATTTAGGAAAGGTCTTAAACGCCTTCATTTTATGCAGGTAAGAGATACTTCCCCGTATCCTTTTTATCATAAACATTTTTAGGCCAGTTTTGTATTTCCAGCTGATTATTTTCTTGTCAGCCTCTTTCTTGCTCGTCCCTTGCAAGTTCTAGAATAATGGAGTTATCTTTTCAGGCTCTTTCTCCCTAACGAACCACACCTCCTTCTCAAGTTCAAATATATCACCATTAGTAGAGCCCTTCTTGGCCACATAAGTCAAGGGTTGTTCATTAACTTCATAATTCTCTGATCTGAGTCATAATCCACTAACTATTTATCATCATCCTCCTCATCAATCAAGCTCATCTCAGTCGTCTTCTGAACACCCTCAACAGTCTTCTCTCTCACCACCTCCTCACCTATCATGTTTGTATCAACATTTAACCCCAAATCTCTGAATTCTATTTCAATCACCTTATCCTCATGTTCTCCACCCTCTTTTCTAACAGTCTCATGTTCAGCCTCTCATCATCTCTCACACCCGATCCTCCTGCAGTTGCCTCTGCTGCACCACTTGTGCCCTCTCCTGCCTTAGAAAAGGTACCCATATTCAGGAATGAGTACCTTGACATATTAGTAAGATCATCTAACTCAGATTGAGTTAGCTGATTAGGCAAGCCGACTGAAGGCTTAAGCTCATTCACCTATGTTAACAACCTCCTTATCAACATCTGCCGGTCAATCACCATTTTTATCATACCTTCCAGCATATCATCCTTCCTCTTCTCCCTCAACTCTTTATTTGTCAATTTTATCTTTATCATGCTCAACTCATTAGCCAGAGAAGAGTTGAGGTTCCTAATAACATCCTCATCCAAGTTTCCCCTCTCTTATCTCCTCTAGGGCTCAGTAAATGATTGATGCTTGTGATTTGTTCTCCTTTCAAACTCACCCATATCGGCCTTTTTCTTTGTTCGTTTTTCCCTCTCTGCTCTTAATGCCCGCTCCACCTCATATATCTCCTCCTCAAAATCATAATCTTTCTCCTTTGCATATTTGTTCCTCTTTTTTACCGACTCAGCCTATTTTTTCGTCGTCTCCTCAGCATGTTTATCGTCGGCTTCTGTCACACTCCTTATGTAGTTCTACCTTTCAACTAGATACATGTTCTCCCATAGGTGAGTGATCTTCCCACTAAAGTCATGCATGATGGTAGAGCAATCAGCAAATACCCTAGTATTAATCTAAACCAATCTCTTTATCTCTCCTGTCTAGGCACATTTGGTATCAAATCATCTATCAACATCTGGAGGAACCAGGGATATAGCAACAACGTATCCTTCTTTAGTACCATAACATTCTTGGTCATGCAGTCAAAAATAAGCTTGGCTATGTTCGCCTTCTAGCCTCTACAAAAAAAATCATGGCCTTGGCCTAGTCCAAATTTAGCCTATCTAATCCGCCCTTTCAGTGATCCAAGCACATGATGTAAACATGAGCAATATATCTCCACTACTTAGACAAGAAAGATTTCTTGATTTCTTTCTTTATCCTGAAAGGAGGGCCCTCATATCCTATACTCTTGAATGCCTCAAACACCTCTTCATTAGATAACATTAACTCGTCTCCACAGTCTTCTTGAAGCCTTAGTACCCGTGCAATAACCTCCATAGTGATTGAGATGTCATCCTCGAGACCTCTAGCTACAATCCTCTGAAGATTAGCTTTCGTGTCATACTCGGCGGTTCTCCAAAAGTCTCGAATATGAAGATCATATATAGTAGGAGAGTGGGAGACCGCATAAGCTATAGGAGAGTGTTGGAGCCATCTATACAGTCACAGAATCTTGTGGCCTTTGGGTTTGTATCATCAAGAATGGCCATGATGTTTTTCCATTTGTCGAATTTCAAATTAGCCATTTAAAAAGAAGAAGATGAAACACGTTAGAAAGATGAATCAAAATGAATAATAATGAATAAGAATTAAAATAACTAAAAATCAAAATCTATTCGCACGACGAAAGTATAGTTTTGTCGGCCGAACAGTAGTTTTGGCAAGTGAAAGTGTAGTTTCGGCAGAGAAACAATTGTAGTTTCGCCTGGCCGAAGAAGTAGATTCAGCAAGTCGAAACTATAATTTTGGCCTTGCAAAACTAAGTTTTTTAAAGCAAAATTTTCAAGTTCACTCGGACAGCATAACTTTACAGTTTCGCTGAAAACCATTGAACTTTCGTTTAGTTTCGCAGGAGCATCTATACTTTCACAGTATGAACTGTGAAGGTACCGAAAGGTCAAAATCCAATCGGTCCATAAAATGATGACTAAACCTAGATTAAACTATCAACGAGTAAGGATCAAATGCTCATCAAACACTCAAAACACAAACTACAAATCAAAATCGCATGAGAGTTTATTTTTTAGGTCTCAGGATCTAAAACAAACGATAGTGCGAAAATGAGCATACAATTTTGCATTGCCTCATATATAGCATTTATTTTCGCTGGCAGCGAAACTATAGTTTCGCCCTGTTAAGAAATTGGATCAAAATGACCCTAAAAATGTGTGAAACTACCAGCGAATCCATAATTTCGCTTAGACCCAAAAGCTAACAAAAAATTATATTTCCATTTAATACTTGATTATTTAAAAAGGAAATATGACAAAGACACAAATAAAAGAATAAAGAAATGAAAAATGCCCCACAAGACCTATCAAAATTTTATAAAAGTCAGAGAAAAATAAAGAGACAAAAGTAAAGTAAAATAAAAGGATATATAGATACGATAAGCTGAAGAGATCTTTCGAAAAATCAAAGTTTAGGGGATTGATCATATACCTGTCCTTTTAAACCCATGCCTTCTTCTTTTCAACAAGTGAGCTGTAGCTTTTGTTATCATGTTTTTTGGTTCGTTTAAAGAATACTTAGATGACTCAATCCCCATAGACATTTGGCAAAGAAACTCATCTACTTCTCATGATATATTAAACAAATGACACACTCTGCTCGATAATCCCATTAAGAGCAACAAAGATCTTTTACAAAAGAAGCACAGACCTTTTAGATGTCAAATGTATGAGAGCTCCAACTCTATACTCACATATAACAGAGGAGTGATCATTTTCTTAAGACAGATGAGAGCTTCAGGTCTATATTCACATACAACAAATAAGATCATCATGACATACTGATGAGAGCTCCAGGTCTATACTTACATACAACAGAGGAGATCATCACTCCAGGTCAATGTTCACACATAGCAGAGTAGATAAGCACGTAAGCAAGGAGCTTCTTTGATACAAAAGGAGCTAGCAAGTAGCACTTTTCTGAGTCAATAAGTTTCTTATCCTATTGTTTTAGCCACAAGATCGCTGTCTACTTCACGTACAGGTTGAGCCTATCATGCATATCCCAACATAATACTGTTGACCTCCTTTGGATCTTGCATGCAACAATCAACTTTTTTTAGAGAATTCTGCAATAATGGACAAGAAAGTAGTTATAATTCTCCCCCGAAATTTCTACAAATCTCCAAGATTGAAGAAATTTCTAAGTTATTATTTTTTTATATTTATTTTGTTTGTTTTGTTTTATTTTATTTTATTTTTTTATGTAAAATAATAAAGAACTATGGAGCTTAAACGTAAAGAAACAAAGACTGAAAACAAGAAAAGAATATACACAAAATTACATGACACAATTAAGAAAACGGGTTTAAAACGATAATAATCCTAACATGGAAATCAGTTCATAAAAATGAGGTTTATTAAATGTTTTAGTGAAAAGATTAGCCTTTTGATTTTTAGTGTCAATGGAATAATATTGATAAAACCCTTTTCTTGAGCATCACGGATTGCATGAATCCTTGTCTCGATGTGCTTGGTACGAGAATGGTGAATTGGATTCTTTGCGATTCCAATGGCGGCTTCGTTGTCACAGAATAATGGAGTATGAAGAAAGTTGATTCTATAGTCAATCATCTGATGTTGTATCCACAACACTTGTGAGCAACAACTTTAAGCAGCAATATACTCTACCTCCCTTGTGGAAAGAGACATAGTAGTCTGTTTCTTGCTCTACCATGATACCAAACAAGTTCCCAGATATTGACAGCCTCTAGTGACAGATTTTTTGTTTAACGTGCAACCATTAGAATCACTATCAGAATAAGCATGAATATCAAAATTTTCACCATAAGGATACCAAAGACCTAAACGAGAGAAGCCTTTAAGATAACAAAAGATACGTAAGATACATTCGGGAACCGGTCATGGATCTGTCCAGATGAGGATCAACGAATTTCCCGTTCTTATCAGGAGTGAGGCATGTTTGAGTTGTTAATGGAGTTAGTTCAGAAGAAGCCTCATCCATCTTGAATTTCTTCAGTTGCTCTTTGATATACTTCTTTTGATGAATAAGAATTCCTTCAAGCTTTTGATCAACTTGCAGACCCAAGAAAATGCACATTTCTCCCATAATGCTCATCTCAAAGCAACTTCGCATAACCTCTTCAAATTCCCGACACAGCTTTGGATTGATGGAGCCAAAAATTAATGTTGTCAACGTGACTTGCACGATTAGTATTTCACCATCCACCTCTTGTTTGAATAAAGTCATATCGATGGTGCCACGAGAAAAACCATTGCTCAGAAGATACCGTGTTAGAGTCTCGTACCAGATGCGAGGAGCTTGATGTAAACCACAGAGAGATTTATCAAGCTTGTTTACTTTGCTAGGAAAATCTAGATCCTCAAACCCTGGTGGTTGAAACACATATATCTCTTCATCAATGTCTCCATATAGAAAGGCATATTTGACATACATCTGATAGACTTTGAATTGCTTATGTGCAGCATGAGCCAGAAAGATCCTAATTGCTTCAAGATGGTTACTAGAGCAAAGACTTTCATGTAGTCAATCCTTCAACCTATGCAAATCCTTGAACCACCAAATCAGATTTATTCCTCACTACAATGCCACGATCATCGGCTTTGTTCTTGAACACCCATTTCATGCCAATTGGGTATTTGTTTGGAGGAAGATCAACCAGTGTCCACACCTTGAGTTTCCTAAACTATTGTAGCTCCAATTGCATGGACTTGACCCAACATGGATCCTGAAGAGCTGCATGAACACTCTTTGGAATGATTTGGAAGATAAAACAATAGAATAAACACATATTTATCAAACAGATGACTCCGCGTCCTAACACCATTAATGATTGATCCAATTATCTTATCATGAGGGTGGTCTTTCAATGTTTTAAAATTAGTGGTTTCGGGTATTGGATTAGATGGAGGTAGGCTAATGGATTGAGGTTGTGTAGGTAATAAAGAAGAAGATGATTGGACAGGTTCAATGGATGGGGGTGATGGAAAAGTTTGAGATGAGGTAGAGGTCGGTGACGAAGGAAGAGATGTTAAAATAGGTGGGTAGGAATATAAAATAAAGATGATAGAGATGAGATATCATTTGATGTGGAATTATCAAATGATGAATTGGGATGGGCTTAAGAAACAGGAGAGACTTGAGGTAATGGATCAGGAGAAATAATTTTTGTTTGAACATTGGAGAAGGGCGCATCATCATTAACAACAGGATGATTAAAGGAGTTGAAAACAGTATTTGAGTCAAAGAACCATGTGGGTTCTGATCGGACGTCAGAGGAATTGGATTCCTACCGATCAACATAGAATGACTCTGGCATAATACGTGTTCTCTTGTTATACACCTGTGACATCGGGTAAATTTCCGTTATGAAACTCCGTTAGTTCCGTTAAGTCTTGCATACACGTGTTGTAAACACACACTAGTTGTCATTTAACGTTGGTGACCTAATAATAATTAATAATGTTAAATTAATGTTAATCTAACTGATTATGTGATTATTGTGTTATGTTTATGTGTTTGCATGTTTTAAATGTTAATTAGAAAATTAATCGCGTAACGCGGAAACGTGCCTATTTATTCGTATGTCTTGTGTTTTTATAAAGATAAAATATATAATGATTTTTATTAGTTTATATCTTTATATTATTAAGTAAAAAGCACTTTACAAAGAGTTTAAAACCTAGATTTTATAAAATACAATTACAAAAGCTCAAAGGGTAAATATGGAAAATTAGATTAAACAAAACAACTCCAAACCCTAGCCTCCCACCCCATTCGGCCACAAATCATCATCCTACACCTCTTCACTTCGAAATCAGCCAAGAACAAGCAAATCCTTGCGATTTTGATCGGTTTCAAGCTATAAAACAAGTTAACAATATCAAAATCGTGTTCCTTGGCAAGAATTAAGGTTAGTTTTGGTGTTTTTATGGATTTCTTGTTAGGGCCGAACCTTAATTCGATTTTATATCTTCATGGGGTGAATTGATGTTGTTTGATGATGTTAGTATGTTAGTTGGATTGAATACATGTTGTTTAACGTTGATTATGTATGAATTGTATGTTTTTAGTGGATTGATCATGAACTTTGGTTTTAAGCAAATCCTAATTCGAAAATTATGCATGATGGATCATGTTTGATGAATGTATGATGATTAGTAGGTTGTATGAATGTTAGGATACATTGATCTTGCAAGAAATTGATGAATTGAAGTTGGTGTTCATAGGTTAGTAATAATAGTAACTTTATTTTCATGACATGATGATCTAATGATAGGTTGATGTTGTTGATGGGTTCATGATGTTAATTAGATGCTAGATTGTTGATTTGAATGCTAGAAACCTTAGAATGAATGTTGCTGTTCATATCTTGCCAAAAGTGGAAACTTTTGCTCATGATGATTGTTAGATCATGATGATGTTAGATCATGATGATTGTTAGATCATGATGATTACGCATTGTTGATCATGTCTAGATGTTGTTATGGGCTTGAAATGGTATAATTGTGATGAATTCATGAATACATGAGTGTTTGATAGATGTTGGAATGTACTTTCCCAAAAAGGAAACTTTATTTGCACAAAGTTTGAAGGATGATAGTTTGAACATGTTTGGGATGTTAGGAGCATGTTAGTAAGTTCATGGATGAATTCTAATGTGATAGAACATGTTAAATTAGTTGTATAGGATGCTTGGATAATCATGGGTGATGTTTGGACTTTGATGATCATGTATGATGTTGATGTTGATTAGTAGTTAGGACATCATGTATGGGACTGGAAAATGATTGTTGTGATGTTTGTTGAATGCAATGAACATGGTTAATGAATATGATTATGATCATCATACACGCGTGCGAATCTGAGGCCCCTACTTGGTAGGATTGGCAGGGTTTAGGATGTGAAGTCGTGAGTGGCTTCACATGGCATGTGGTGAGTGATTTGATCTTTGTGTGGTATATTGGTTGTGTTATAACTAGTGGATATGTTAATGTTCTAGATTCCCATGACTTGTATGATACTTGGTTGTATGATGATCTAAGCGATACACCTGGTTAATATAGCATACATATGATCTATTTGAATGTAAACCAGGTATGATATATGTGTATAATTGTTTGAATGGTTTACAACACATAAAGTCACCAACGGGTCAAATGGGTCAACTGGGTCAAACGTGTCTGTTTTTCTGAAATCATGAGTCCTTGGTTGTAGTGTACTTAGGGTTTCACATGTTCTCTATTTACACGTACTCACGTACTTATATGATCTAGGTAACCTTTGAAGGTTGTCTGTCCATTCTGTCTGTCAAGTAAAACTCTAAGTGTCTATCACGCATATCAGGTGAGTTCATGCCCCACTCTTTATTAATCTCTTTTGAGGGAGATAGCATACTGGTAAATCACAAATGCTTTATATATTCAAGTTGTGTATAATATTAATATAGTGTTGATATCATGGAAAAGTCCTCACACTTTCGAATTGTTAATATTAAATAGCGGGGAAATTTGGGTAGTACTACTGGGTCTGACGAGCCCCACCTGTGTGACTCGAGGTCAACTGGGTGCAATTTGTCCTATTGAACATTGTCACGACCTGTTAAATCGTGACAGGAGGAAACAACGTAACACAGTCATCTCAATTGCGAAATCACTATGAATTAATATTTATTATTAATGGACTAGCTATCTGTTACAATGCACTACTTTCATATCTATGTTATTAATCTGTTTATGTTTGATTATCACTCTTGAACTCACCAACCATTGTGTTGACATTTTAGTATGTTATTCTTAGTTCATTAGCTTGCTTGCTATTAGGAGCACTACAGGGTTTCACTTGCATTCTAAGACTCGGTCTTCAAGACATTTTTATCATTTAATGGTTAATGTTTACTCTTTTGGGTTGGCGCATGTTTTGCCATAGTATACACTTTTATTTCTTTGGGTTATTTTACAAAATGCTTCCGCACTGTTTCAAGTTTATAATTTGGTTGATTTTATTTTTAATAGTGGCATATAGAGTCGTTCTGAGTAACTATTGACTGTGATCCTGGTTTGTTCACACGCCTGGTGGTAAAACTCCGCACGTGGATTTTGAGGGTGTGACAACACCCGATAAGCCTTCTGAGAGGATGAATAACCAACGAAGTAACATTCATCTGACATAGCACCAAATTTCGTCTTTTGTGCTTGTGTTCAGTAAGGTACACGCACATCCGAATGGACAAAAGAAATCCATCAATGACTTCCTTTTATGAAATAGTTCATAAGGAGTCTTCATTTTGTGTTTTACTATCAACACCCAGTTAAGAACATAGGAAGCATAGTTCACAGCCTCAGCCCAGAAGATAATTGGTATAGCGGACTCAATCAACATAGTGCGAGCAACTTGAATAAGAGTGTGATTCTTTCTTTCCGCAACACTGTTTTTTTGAGGTGTTCTAGCAGCACTAAACTATCTCCAAACTCCTCTAATTGCACAAAAGGAATCAAAGATGTGATTTCTAAACTTGGTACCATTGTCACTTCGAATAGCCATTACCTTCCTCTTGCTTATCATTTCAATTCAAAGTATTAACTTCTGAAACTCTTTAGCAACTTCTCCTTTATGTGCTAGAAATTTCACCATGAATATCTTGAGAAGTCATCTTAACAACAAGGAAAATGATTTCCTAGCAATGGATTTAACGCTGATTGGGCCAAACAAATTAGTATGTAACAACTCAAGGGGATTAGAAATGTTGTTTTCAAGTTTTGGTTTATCAGGTTTCTTATGTTGTTTTCCTTTGGCACATACCATGTATTTCTCAACAACAGAAAAGTCTTGTAATGGTAATCCCCTAACAAGATTGTTTTTAACTAATTTGTTAATATTTTTGAAATTAACATGGCCAATCTGCGATGCCACAAGAAAGACTCAGAGGGGGAAGCCTTAGATAGAAGACAAGTGTAGTGGATGATGACTCTTTAGATCCCATGTCAAGAAGATATGTGTCATTCTTTCTCGGAGCTCACATGAGCACCATCTCTTTAGGAATAGCAAACCCAAATTTTAGAAAAAGGCATTCATTTGAGAGGAAAAGAACCGGGATGTCTTTATCACAGATTTAAGAGATGCTCAAAAGATTGAATGAGAGCTCTGGCATGAAATTGACTTTTTCTGGTGTAGGGGATCCACTTGAGACCTCCCCTTGACCAATCATTTTACCTCCTTTCTTGTCACCAGCAAATGCAACATACCCTATATTGATGATGCTATAATTAGTCAACAAGTCCTTCAGCCCTGTTATATGTCCAGAGCATCCACTATCAACATGCCAAACACTATTTTCAGCTTTAGTGGATGACTCCTACGAAAATAGAATGAACATATTAACCTGTTGAAATAGGAACCCATGTTTGAACAACTTTGGGCTTTGGTGCTTATGATCTTTTGCAAAAGAAAATATTAACAAAATGTGTTAATCTACTGCAAAAGAATTCTTATGAACATGTTTGTGATGAAGCTCAGGATAGTTTTTAATTACATGATCATTTTACCACACCTAAAGCAATAAGATCTTAATCTATGTTGGACCAAAAGAACCAATGAGCCGGATCAGAAAAACCTTTAAGTCCCAC
This sequence comes from Flaveria trinervia, assembly GCA_025506515.1. Classification (NCBI taxonomy): domain Eukaryota; kingdom Viridiplantae; phylum Streptophyta; class Magnoliopsida; order Asterales; family Asteraceae; genus Flaveria; species Flaveria trinervia. The sequence continues at coordinate 65,105,597 of CM046441.1, forward strand.
AGACGTCACAACAACTACTGAAGACCACAACAGCTGAAGACAACAGCTGAAGACAAAGTCTGAAGACACAAGTGCTGAAGACAAAGTCTGAAGACACAAGTGTTAAAGACAAAGTCTAAAGACACAAGTGCTGAAGACAAAGTCTGAAGACACAAGTGCTGAAGACAAAGTCTGAAGACACAAGTGCTGAAGACAAAGTCTGAAGACACAAGTGCTGAAGACAAAGTCTGAAGACAAGTGCTGAAGACCAAAGTATCAGACGTTGTCACAACAGCTGAAGAGGTCTTCTTCAGTAGTTGTGATGTTTTACCTTTCAGTAGTTTTCTTTGTTTCAGTATTTGTAAAACAACTGAAGAGTATGTTCTTCAGTTGTATAGTTTCAGTAGTTTCTTTTCAGTAGTTCTGTTAACTATCAGTAGTTTGTGATAAATTCTGTTAGATGTCACTATCAAGTGACATCAGCAGAAGTCACATCTCTTATATAAGAGGTGTTGACCTTATTGTAATTGTGACATTCCGTTACCACGAAAGCGAATATTGAATGAAATATATCTGCAGAATTCTCTCTATCTATAACCGTTTATGTTCTTACATTGAATATCTCTTTGTTCTTGTGAATTGGCTAATTCATTGTTAGAATTCCGCTGCTATACTCTCAAATCAATCAAACGTAGATCACTGATCCTAACAATCTAGGTCTATTATGCCTCAAGTCAGGAATTTTATCTATGTATATTTTCTCATCGCATTCAGACAATCTAGAATCAACATCACTGTAAGTCTCGTACATATCTATGGTTCTATTTTTTTCTTTTAATGAATGATTATTTACATATGTTGATGCATTCTCATCTAAAGTACATGTGGTACTTGTACCACTTGTGCTTGCATAAGAAGGTGACATTACCCTTTCATTAGATTGTAAAATATTAATTGGGGTAAATGATGAAATGTAAAATATCTATGGTTCTATTTTTTTCTTTTAATGAATGATATTTACATATGTTGATGCATTCTCATCTAAAGTACATGTGGTACTTGTACCACTTGTGCTTGCATAAGAAGGTGACATTACCCTTTCATTAGATTGTAAAATATTAATTGGGGTAAATGATGAAATGGGATAAGAAAAAAAAATTTCCAAACAATTTATTTTTAATTTTATCTTTACTCTTGAGAACATAATCAATTCACCACATCATTCATACAAGCACTAGAAGCATCAATATTGCATCTAAAATCATTTAATAAAGACATGGAAACATCACTAGAACACAACGAATCAATGTTTGAGACAGATTTTTGAGAAACAAAAGCAGAACTTAAACTAGAACTATGATCTAAAACAAAACGTTGACGTGTAGGTGTACTAAGACTATTGCATCGAAGTCCACTCGTTGGTCCATAACCGTACTCTTCACGCACTTCATTAGAATTCACACCTTCTAAACCTGTAGACAGATTGTTAGTATTTGTTTGAATGAAATCATTTGAAAGGTGTAGAACAAGCATAGGTGAATAACAATAAGTACTAGGAGGAGGATAAACTGAAGCATTTTCATAACACAAACCCATTTTAATCCTAGTCCCCCATTGTGATTACACAAATCGTTATGTTTTATTCTAGAAATTTTCCATTTATCAAGCTTTGACTGAAGTTACTTGTTTCAAATTCAGCAAGTGCAACTTGTTCAATCAAAGTATATATTTCAGCGTTTCTTTCTAAAACAATTCTTTTTAAATGTTTATTTCTTTTAAAGCTTCATTTAATTTAACAAAATATTTTGACTCGTTTAGTTTAAGCTCTACATAACTCGTTTTAAATCCTTTTCATTGTCAAGCAACAGACGATTTTCCTTATACACACCAAATAACATTATTTTGAAAGCAGAACACATGTCTTGTATTACCTCGTAAGGAAGGCTCATCACCACTTTCTCAGCTGCCAAAGCCTTTTCACATTGACATATTGGAGTACTCTTCTCGTTTTCCTCAACGGTAGATGTAACATCAGTCTTCTCTATGCTCTTTTCTCCTGTCTGTTTTCCAGCTGACTTCACCTTCTCACTCTTATCTTCTTTCAATCACCACCCATTAAATTTCTAGTCTCATTCTTCTTAGTGCACTCCTTCCTCTCATTCTTAACACCCTAAGATACTTTAGCTTCACTTCTAAATTCCTTGAATGGATCAAACTCTTCCACATTCTCCTCCTCTTCTATAACTTTAGCAACAAGGGCTTGATTGATTTCTTATTTCGTTTCCTCGGCTTCTCTAATCCAGTCAAAGCTTGTTATCAAAGTTTTCTCTTTCTTCTATTTACTTTACTCTCTATCTCCACCAGAAACTAACCTTGGAACTCCAGTGTTGCTTGGATCAGTGACAATTGACAATGGACATTCTCTTTTGAAATGTCCTAACTACTTGCAGTTTAAACATCTCATTTGGATTTATCAAAACCTAACTTAGAGTTAGAATTTTGACCTCCAAAGTTTTTCCTTCCTATTCTTTCCATAAACCTTCTTCCTGTGAGAGTTAACATCGCCATTTGCCACTGAATATCAGTCACCTCCAAATCATCCGGATCGACCTGATATACACATACATACATGCATACATACATACATAATACATACATACATACATATATATATGTATGTATGTATATATATAGATATACATATATATGTGTATGTATATATACATATATATATGTATGTATATATACACTTATATATAATATATATACATACATATATATGTACATATATATATATAGTAGCGGAGCTTGAACATCTTCGTAGGGGCGAAATTAACTTTTTTTAGGGGGCGAACTCGATATTATATAAACATTTACACTACTATGCCAAAAATTTACACTAACGGGCTAAAAACTAACACTACGGCGAAAAAAAGAGGGGGGCGGCGCCCCCTCCCCTCCCCCCCGACACTCACTATCCTCCGCCACTGTGTGTATATATATATACACATACATATATATATATATATAAATCTATATATGTAGATACATATATATGTATATATATACATATACATATATACATATATATATGTATATATATACTTATATATACATGTGACATCCGGTAAATTTCCGTTACCAAACTCCATTAGTTCCGTTAAGTCTTGTATACACGTGTCGTGAGCACACACTAGTTGTCGTTTAACGTTGGTGACCTAATAATAATGGATAATGTTAATTTGATGTGAATCTAATTGATTATGTGAGTATTGGGTTATGTTTATGTGTTTACACATTTTAAAAGGTTAATTAGAAAATTAATCACGTAACGCGGAAACGTGCCTATTTATTCGTATGTCTTGTGTTTTTATAAAGATAAGATATATAATGATTTTCATAAGTTTATATCTTTATATTATAAGTTAAAAACACTTTACAAAGAATTTAAAGCCTAGTTTTTATAAAATACAAATTACAAGGGTTAAAAGGGTAATTATGTAAATTAAAATTAAACAAAACAAATCCCAACCCTAATCCCACCCATTCGGCCGCGACTTTCTTCCCAAACCCCCTCCCTTTGCGATTTCAACTTGGAACAAGCATCAAGCATCGGATTTTGGTCAATTTGAAGGCATACAACACATTAGAAGTCTTAATTTTGTTACTTTTCACGAATTAAAGGTTAGTTGGTGTTTGTTTGCATGAAATTTGATATGGCCGAAACCCTAGCTACGAAATTGATGTTCTTGGTGTTGAGTTTTAATCAACTGATGATGTTAACATGTTAGTTGGATTGTATACATGTTATTTAACGTCGATTATGCATGAATTCTATGTTTTAAGTGGATGGATCATGAACTTTGTGTATGAAACAAACCCTAGTTCGAAAATGCTATGATTATTCATGATGGATGATTGTTTGATGAATGTATGATGATTAGTAGGTTGTATGAATGTTAGGATACATTGATTTTGCAAGAAATTGGTGAATTGAAGTTGGTGTTCATAGGTTACTAATAA